>MU227590.1:260205-275396 GCA_018584345.1 Thuja plicata | reverse complement strand
AGTAATGCCAAATTAAAACACCAACATCATTGTCTATATCACATGAGAATGTCACCCGAGATATCCTATCTAACAAAGATTTAAAACAAAATCTTTGTCAACATAATGCGAGCCAATTAATTATGTCATTATAAGAACATATCATCAAAAAAAAATGTGATGTCGAGCTTGAACTCTGAGTTGAACCCTTGAATTCGGACTGATCAATTACACCTCAAAATCTGCCTTTTAGACTATGGGTCCGAAACTGAATCTGCATCTTGAATTCACATTTCAAGTCTGACAATGGCACACACCTGCAATTCTGAGTTTGTGAACCTCTGAACCTGTGACTGAACCCGAACCTCTTTATGCAACTGAACCACTTCGAATCTCTTTGAACCTTGGTTCAAAGTAGTTCAAAGAGATTCAAGACCCCAAACATGAAAGTTTATTTTCAGGGTCTATATGGGTACTAACAGTCCTTAATAATAATATATTCTTTTATATTTTTTGCTTCATATTTAGTTATTAAAATTAATCCTTAATAATAAATATAACCTTTCATATTTATTATTATTATCCAACTGATTTTATCATAATTAAATATATCAATAATATATCCAATATATTAATTATTATTATTGCCACTTTGTCCAATGCGTTGATCTTTGTCGTAAAGGCCAAAACATTAACTTGATATTCAGCGTTGATCCACGAGTATAATTATCATATTAATTATATTGATAAAATCCATATGATATTAATATGTGATTCCAAACAGTGGTCGAAAACAACAATGATCTCTTGCGACTGATTACAGCGGCATCATTAGTTGGGGTAATTAGTTGCGACTGATTACAACGGCAACATTAAGGAACTAAACCAAAAACCACTCAATATATGAGTAATCAGTAATGGAAACAATTATGGTGTATTCCTGAGTATTATACGGCAACCAAGTAAGAGAATTAACGTATGAGATAAATGACAATTTATAATAAGCTAACAATGTGAAAGGTGCAATTTACTTTAGGGAAGTTTAGTATGATAAGATGTGCCTCTTAGAAGGCAACCCCTTCATTGTGCCAAGATATATATAGGATTTAACGTACTCAATACCGGGGGATACGGACAAAATCAAAAAGTCTGAATTCATATTATATTATTTGGTTGGCAAGTATAGTTGGAGAGCATATTGATACAACCTATCTAAGAATCAGAATTGAACCTTGCTTAAGGGAAATAGAAAAGAAAGATTTGTGATTCAGAACAGTCGGCAGTACTGGCAGTGAATAAGATCAGACCCGACTATTATATACATATTTCTATATCAGGTAAGTGCTGATGCCTGAAAACTATTGTTAAATAATTGATGTATTAATATACTTGAGCATACAAGTAAATATATATAGTTATTATTTATATATTGAAACCATATTCAATCTTATCTATTACTTGACTTAAGAAAGGAAGGTTGTGATGTTTCCAAAAAGGGGCTTGTCTAAATCCAAGCAATGGCCATTTGTCCCAAGATAGGGTAGGGGTCAGCGTCCCGGAAGCCTTAAGGGCAAGTCCCAAGATAGGATACAGGTTTGGACCTGTAAACTTTGAGGGAGCCCATTGCAGTTGGGCTCTAGGCACCTTGTAGAACACCTACTCCTTCCGTCACTAAGCTGAAATAGTAATAAGGTTGGATATGGGGGTATTAATGTTACATACAGATAATTTAACCTGATTAAATAAATAGATAATTCTCTTATTATGAATATCTTAGCTTGAATCATTGTATATTAGGATATACAAATGTCGAATTTGAGTTAAAAATGTAATGATTATGTCTAAACCTATCAGGGGTCATTACACTTATGTTATTAATGCAATCTGGTGCTTTTGTGACAGGGTTTTTCTGTCGTTTTTCTTTACGCATGACCTGGTTCTTACGCGTGACCTGGTTCTTGCATGCGATCTAGTTTTTGTGCATGACATGGTTTTTTCTTCTGCCCACAAACAATATGCCCAACACTCAAACACGATCTTATAGGTCTTTTTTTCTGTTGTTTCAAGGGTGTTGTTGCGTACAAGGTTCTATATTTTGCATCACTCCCTCGAGATCTATGCATTCCATGCCTAGGGTTTTGTACATGTTATTTGCTGCCTTGGAATTCGTGTCTCGGAGTTGTTTATGTTGGCTACTATTTTTGTGCATTGGGCTCTATGGCTAGGGTTTTGTGCAAACAACTTTTGATTAATTTTACCAATCCATCAAATTCTTGTGTTTACCTTGTGCCTTGAGAAGCGTGAGGATGGCCTCTTTAACCAACATTATGTTGGAGCACAATCAGAAGTTCAATGACCGCAACTATAATTCCTAGAACTAGCGCATGTTGACTATTTTTTAATATTAGTGCCTTGACAAGGTTGTTCTAGGCACAACTACAACGGCAGGTACAGACCAAGACAAATTTGATGAGCAAAATCAGTAGGTTGTCATGCTCATCAAATTATCTATTACGGATAGCTCCCTCAGGTTTCATCTGGCAAAACAGCTAACAAGATTTGGGATCTCTTAAAGGATGTTCATGAAACGTCCAACAAGAGTCGAGCTTTCTTAAGAATATGTTGCTTTCTATCATGATGGATGAGATGTCTCTCCAAGCACATCTTACTAAGATCAAGGACATCCAAGTTGTCTGCAAGATAGAGGAAGAAGTATGGTAGTGATCACGTTGAAAAGTCTGCCCTAATCCTACGAGCATTTCATACACTCAATATCACTTCTACTAATGTTGATCTAAAGTATCCTGATCTCTACAACAAGCTTTTGCAGAAGGATAGATGGAAGCAACAATTTGGAAGCGGTGCTAGTTCATTCTCCACTAAACATGCCTTCACAGCCAAAGCCTTGGATAAGAATAAGCAGAAAGGACAAGGTCAACCTCAAGGGTCTTCCAAGAAGAAAAGTGTCCAGTGCAACTACTGTCACAAGTTTGGCCATATGAAGAAAGATTGCAAGAAATGGTTAGCGTCCAAGCAATCTAAACAGGGAAGGTCTTAGCAGAAGGCCCATGCTATTACATATTTTAACCATAAGTAGTTTGCCTTCTATGCAGACCTGGCCAAAGGCCCATCCAATCATGAGAAATCATCTGCCTAGTACATTGACTCTAGTGCCTCTCGACATTTCACACATCGTCGGTATTGGTTCACATAGTTCAAGCCTTTCAAAGATTCAGTGAATCTTTGGAGGAGGTGAAGAGTATACTGTCATCAGAAAGGGCAACATTCAAATTTCATCAGGAGGGAGAGATTTGATATTTCTCAATGTATACTTTTTGTCCTAGGTATGGAGCTCAATTTGTTGTTAGTCAGCCAGAGTATGCATCATTCTCCACCAAGGCATCATCCCCAATAGTGCAACCATGCAATACAGTACATAGTAAGATTGTTGCCAATGACAGTAGGAAGGACACTTCTACCCATATTTGTTTTCGCCACATGAACAAGGGTGTTGTCCTATATATTACTCCAGACCCAACTGTGATGCTTTTAACATCTCTAAGAATGCACCCATGCCAAATAGATGATCCTTGCATGACTTTCACATCTCCAACCAAAGATGCACTAGGAGCAACAAACACATCCTTGCCTACATTTGGAAATTTATCATAAGAGATTCATAATAGGACAATGCCTTGATAATTGTTCCTAGAATACATAATTTCCTTGAAGGTGACAACCCAGTCGATCGATTGCTTGCCATGTCTCCCAAACCGAAAACCCTACATTGTAAAAAGCCTTACCGAATGAAATAATCTCTCTTGATTGCTTTTGGGTACTTCTACACTAGATTCTAGAGAAAACTATTGTGGGTTTGAGATAGTGTTACCCGAGGACGCATTTCTGGCATAATTTGACTCATCCTGAAAACGGGGACGTCCCAGAAACTCAGAAACTTCTAGAAACCCATCCCCTAGCTGCCCATAAAATTAATGCTTGAATTTGGATAATGTGTTTGACTTTCACTCTCATGTTAACTCTCAATTTAAATTATTTAACACAAATATTATATGTTAAGGTTCTATAATGTATATTATAGCTTTATCCATGTTTTCATATGAATATTCAAAATTTCCTTATATATTTTAATTTTTCCTATTTTTTATATAGTTGTACCCAATGCCGTCCTCTATCGTCCCTTGCTCCGGAAAAAAAAAATCCGTTCCGAAAACCTGTTTCCCCGTCCCGAAAACTTGGGGCAACATAGGTTTGAGAAGAAATATATGTTTTTGTTCAAATGGAATGGATGCATTTTGAGGACAGCATGTAAGCCATCTTTTAAGGAACGACCTAGGACAACTATCAAAAAATCAGGGAAAATTAAAAAAATTATTAAAAAATTCAAATATTCATATGATAGCATTGATAAGGCAATCATCATATCCATCATAGAACCTTAACATGTAAAATAATTATATTAGAGTTCAATTGAAATTTCCATTTCATAGAAACTTAGAAAGTGACAAATGAATTAAGCTTGATGACATGATGATATACTCATTATTAGTTGATGAAAGTGGTAGTTTAAGCAAGTGGCTAAGGCAAGGAATGTTGTGTATGTTGCCATTGATGTTAAAGGTTAATGATCAAGGCCGTATAAATCTCAGAGGATTACTCAAGGTAATAAAAAATTGGATTGAGCTGCTTGCTTGACGTGCTTTAGCTGCTTGACGTGCTTCTGTGTCTACTTCAACAGCTTGAAAGCTGCTTTCTTATGCCATGTCATCGTGTGAATGTTACTAAGGCATCGAGTATTTTTTTTAGGTGAAAACAATACACTCTAGCTGCCGTGGAAAGTGAAGATAATCAAAGTAAAGTTTTTTAAAGTGGCGGCGGCTCTTTATTTTCTACAGGCTGTTTGTATATTCTATTCTTCCTGGGCAGAGTTTTCTATTTGTAGGTAGCGCATGAAGTAAGACTTTACAGCTATGTGTAACGCCTTCTTCAATACCTTGGATTTTAAACAAGAAGCAATAATCATTTTTATTAACGGATGAAAAAGTGGAGCTGCATTCATGGACTGGGTAAGTAATAAGATCGTGTAACTAAAAACTGTGGAGCCATTTTCACTGGAAATTTATGGTGCGTTAATGTTTAAATACAGCTGGGTGTCTTCTTTCTTTGACTGGACGCTATTTTTGGAACTGCGTGTTGCTTTTTAAATGCTGTAAGTTTTAAAGAAGAAAAAAGTGTGTATTGATTTTTTTTTTTTTTTTAAAAACATATGCTGCTACAGATGAATATATCTCAATTAATGATATAAAAGAGCACAGTGATGTTTAATTGGGTGACTACTGAGCGTTGTTAATTCTGAATATAGACTGGACGGAATTCTTTAGGAGTTACTATTGTCAAGCTGAATATTAAACAAAAACATTTTTTGTTTGACCGGTGATAGAAGGTTTGTTTTCTGAAGACAGTTAGGAGAGTCGCTTTTGATGAAGTGAAAAAGCTGCGATTTTGAGTAAATAAAGTGAAGCTGTTGATGTAGCACAATGGGAGTTATCTGTTACAAGAAAATTATTGATGGTGATTTTGTGGTGTAAGAACTGGTTTTCTTGTGGCGTGGAGTTTCTCAGCTGAGTGTATACAATGGTCATCTTTTCATACAACGTGTGAGTTCTGGAATTGCAGGGGATCAAAGGAGCTGAGTATTGAAGGAGTTGGTTCTATTATTGACTAGAGCATGTTCTTTTGAGCTATATGATGTCATGAGTCAAGTATGATATTTAAAGTTAAGTGTGAAAATCATTTTATGAAGGGGTGTGAAATAGTCTGTTGCTAGCTTAAATTCATTGATACATCTACTGCTGGAAAATACAGAGGTGTTGTGTAGTTTTTGGATTGGGAGTGAAATTCTGAGAAGTATTATTTAGTGATTTGAGTTGGTGCCTCAGCTGACGGGAGTTGGTGCTTCAGTGTTTGGAGTTGATGCTTCGAAGAGGGTTGGTGCTCTCTGAGAGCTGGTGCTCACATTTGTAATCTGGTTTGGTGCCCATTTTGTTAATGAAAGCTTTGTATGCCGTAGTTTTTTACGCGTAAGGGTTTTCCACGAGAAATTTGGTGCTTGTGTCTTGATGGTTGCTCTTATTATGTTTTATATGGTTCCATGCTTTTAAAAGTTTAAAGTTCTGAAATATTGATTCAACCCCCACCCCCCTTAGTATTTCCTATGTGCTCTTCAAGAAGGAAATATTAATCTATTTTAAAAGGTTAATTTCATTTCAAAATCAGTACTTTATTCATTTCATCTTTATATAAATTGGAGCCCTCCTGCAATCAATACCTAATAGGAGGGAAGAATACTCTGACCTTTGCTCTAGAAAAAGGCTCTAGAGAAGCCAGAAAGAAGAGGAAGATGACCATAATGAAAAGTGATACACGTGAGAAAAGGTGAAAGATAACAGACAATATGGTGGACCATAAAGTTCAGACCAAGAAAATATGTTTTTCCAAAGAATCATATCATAAATGGTTGAACTTGAAGATCTATTATTCTAATACTATCAAATTTATACTAAGTTACCGGATTCTCTCCCCCCACCCCGGATGCGGAAGCGGATGCATCCAGAGGCGGAGGCGGAGGCAGAGCATGATGCTTTCTGGAAGCGCCCAGGGATCACATCTAGGCGCCTCCGGGCAGCAAAACATCAATATTGACGTTAAAATGAAAAAAAAAAAACACAACTTAAAGTCACTTAAAACAAGTGTTTTTTTACATTTGTTTATCATTTTTTTTGCTCTAGACCCTAAAACGGCCCTAATAAAGGCCATTCATTGTTTTTTCATCTCATTTTGTATGCATTTAGGCTCTCTTCTCATTTTGTCTCCATTTTGGCATTTTGAAGGCAAGGTGGTTATTTTCGAAGAGGATCGTTTGTGGGGTGCCAGGTAGCTTCCACAAAGGAGATCTAAGCGTTCTAAGGTAAACATTTGATCCCATTCTTGAGTCTTTTAATGAATTTTTTTGAGATTTTGATGAATTTTTTCAAGTTTGGGAAGAAATTTTTAAAGTTTTTTTCATTTTTTTAAGAAATAAAGAAAGGAGTCTAGCTATCTATTTTCATTTTAAATTTTACATCTTTTTTTGGCACTTGTATACTTGATGTTCATAGTTTTTTTCTAATTTAAATTTATTTAATTTCTTATAATAGCAAGAGATCAGGTTGTATTGTGCAAGAATGGCCGCCAGCGGTAGTCAAAGTTCCGTGGGAGGGCAAGGAGCCGATAAATTCAAAATTGATGTAGTATCTCCTTTATGGAGAGATACCACAAGAATATCACAGGTTTCAAGAGGTGGGTCATATATTTGGAAGTGTAATGTATGTGATAGTAATCCATTCAATAGCTCATATTCTCGGGTCAAACTTCATTTTATGGGCCCTTCTGGAAAAGGAATGGGAATGTGCAAAAACAAAGATGAGAAGGTGATGTCTAATGCACAAATAGCAGGATATATAAAAGAACAAGAAGAGGTTGATAAATTGGTTAGAAGATCAAAACAAACTTCTTATCAACCTCCATCCTAAAAGAAAAAAAATGCAATTACCCACTGAACCAGTTGTATCCTCCAAACATTCATTCTTGCAAGTACTTGTACCGGAAGTGGAAGAGCAATAAGTAAAAATTACCGCTCGCAAAAGAGGTCCATTGGACACGGCATTTAAAATGGAGGCAAGAGAGCTTGATGATCAAGCTATAGCACGTTGCCTCTATGCCAATGGTATTCCTTTCAACTTTAGGAGATCGCCATATTGGAAGGAGATGGTGGCAGCCATCAATAAAACACCGGCTGATTACACAGGTCTCGGGTATGAAAAGGTGCATACCACCCTACTGCAAAAAGAGAGGACTTATATAGAGAAATCTCTTCAACCAATTAGAAATTCTTGGAAAACTTCAGGTGTTTCTATTGATTCCAATGGATGGAAAGATACAAGAAATCGTCCATTAATTAATGTGATTGCAGTGTCCCCCAAAAGGGGCAACGTTTTTTAGGGCAGTTGATTGTGAAGGGGAAGAGAAAGACGCATAGTTCATTTCCAGAATTCTCATTGAGGCCATACAGATGGTGGGTAGTGCGAATGTGATCTAGGTAATCACAGACAATGCAAAAATTTGTAGGGGTGCAGGTGCTTTGGTTGAGGGTCGATATGACCACATTTTTTGGACACCATGCACCATACAGTCCCTGAACTTGGAAATGTTGAATGTTGGCACTCAAATAGATTGGGTTCACCAAATAGACCAAGAGGGGGAGGAGATCCAGATGTTTGTGACGAACCACCAAATGTCACAATCGATATTCAGATCTTTCTCCAAAATTGGAGTTGTTGAAGGTAAGTGTAACTACTAAATTTAATTTATTTATTTAATTTTAATAAATTTTATGCCATGTTCAATTATCAATTTGTATATAAATTTGCTTAATATTTATTGACATATTGTTATTAACTTACTTAGTTTGCTGAGACCCAATTCGTGTCTCATACTATTGTTATGAGACGACTTGTCAAGGTGCAAGAGGCATTGAGCCAAATGGTTATTTCCAACCAGTGCAGTATGTGTAAGGCTTTGAAATCAGAGAGGGCCAAAAAGGTCAAGGCATTGGTCTTGGATGACAGTTGGTGGCTCGTGTGCAATTTGTATTGGATTTCACCGAGCCTATTATGACTATGCTCTGATTTGCGGACACGGATAAAACTTGATTGGGGGATGTCTATGATGGCATGGACACAATGGTGGAGAAATCAAACTTTGAAATACAAAAACATGAGAATGACCCCATACAATGTGAAACCTTATGCAATAAGGTGGAAACAATCATTCATCATCGTTGGGAAAAGATGACTACCTCATTGCACCTCCTTGCATATGCCTTATCTCTGAGGTACTATAGTGTTGAAGTACATGCTATGCTAATAGAGTAGCACCATCTGCGGATGAAGAAGTTGCTAATAGGTGCTACAAAGCTTTTGAAAGACTCTTCAAAGATGATGAAATGCACAAAAAAGTTCAGACAAAATATGGTTTATTTGCCTCGGGAATAAAACATGGTCCACTTGCAATAAAGGACCAAAACAACATGGGTGCTATCACATGGTGGTACCTCTATGGTTAACCATTAAGCTTCTACAACCTCTTGCAATCAAGGTCCTCTCACAAGTAATTTTTTTTTGTTTTTTGTTTACCACTTGTATTCTACAATTTAGTACTTAACATTATTTAATTTGCTTTACATTTTTCTGTTTAATTTTGTGAACATTGTCCAAGTTGCAAGTTCTTTTGTTGCTGAACGAAATTGGAGTACATACTCCTTTATCCACTTAGTGAAGCGTAACCGGTTGGACTCAAAAAAATCTGAAGACTTGGCTTGCATTCATACCAACTTACGTCTTTTGTCACGTAAGGAAGAACGCTACAGGGATAAGGGCAGCCAAGCTGTGTGATGTAGCCCCTGAGTGTGCCAACTTGGATGCAAATGTTGAGGATATTACTAGACTCACTACAAATTATGATGATGATGATAACATCACGACACATGGTTAATCTAGTACTAGAGAAACCGCTTTGGGTTCAAATGATCTTGAACTTGCAACAGTTGGAGATGATGAGGATTTTTTTGAGAATCCTTATGACTCTTATTATTGAACATTGAATCTTGATTAATGAACACTAAATCTTGATTGATGAACATTGAATCATGAACTACATTTTGATTTTGTAATTGTAATGATTTTCTGATTTGCATTGGAATCATGAACATAGAGTTAGATGTATATGATATGGCTTATTAGTTATTAGTTATTTGAATATTGAACTATCAATTGGCATTTAATATTTATCTTGATCAATGATGAAGTATCATACTATCAAATGATTTAATTTTCTATATTTCTTGCATTTCTTTGCATATATATATATATATATATAAAACCCCAAAAAAAAATCGCAAATCCACGCACCCAATTCTCGCACCTGCACCTGAATCGGCAACTTAGAATTTATATTTTACTTTCAGCTTTTTATAATAAGGAACAAGCACTTTTCTCCTTTAAATGCTAGTGTGGTTATCAGCAACAGACTGGTGAAATGAAATCTGTTTTAGGTTTGTCCCGCTAAGAATCACTGGGGGTTTTTAGCTTGTGTACAGGCTCTTCTACATATGAATTCATTCATGATAGTTGATACCCTCTTGCTACTGTAAACAGTTGAACTTTTGTAAACCATTGCCCTACCTGAATCATTTGTGTACATGGCTGCATTCTCCAGCAAAATGATATGCTGTAATTTATATTTTAAATTTTGTATTTTTTAAGAAAGAGAAATGAAAACAAGTATGGGACAGCAAGGGGGCATTTCCAATACATCCCTGTGTCCCCGAAACATCCCCTGCTGGAGACATACCTATTTTGGCAAGGGAGGAATCCCCAAGTAACATGGGAACATACACATTAAAGATTGTGCAAGAAGGTAGTTCAGCGCCTCAAAGACATAAGCAAAGACAACTAAAGAAACAGAGAAAATAAAATAGAGGTGGAAATTTTACAAGTTAAAACATAAAAATTTATATACGTTAACCCCAACAAGCAGGCACAATATGTCAACCAATACAAGTACCTCCCTGGGAAAAGTTGAAAACAACTGGGGAACATTTTTGGCCACAATTAATTGTCAAAATCAGATATGTACGACATGCATCTACGAGCATCTATGTTTCCACTAGTAAAAGCACGTGGCCAAAAGAACAAGAGGTGAAAATATCCATTTTCTAATATGTTAAGAAAATCATTCTAATAACTCACAGTGAGCTTCGATAGGCCTTCAATTCCTTTTAAACTCTGAAGACAGTTTCCTGCAACTGAAAGCCATTTTAGGTTTGAACACAGAGCAAGTCCCTGTCCAATGTCATAAAAGAGTGAATGTAAGTAGTGAAACTTGATCAGAAGCTATTGCCAAGCATAGAACATAAGGAAAATGAGAAGTAACAAGTTGGCATGCCAAGCTCAGTATTTAACTTTGAACTCATTTTTTACGCTGCACAGTATAGCTGCATAAATCCCAAGTTATCATGCTCATGGCATAAATAGCTCACTTATTACTATATGTTTAGTCCAATGTTTTTTTCCTTCTGAAGTAACAGATTTTATAACCACATTTGATTATGAATATCTCAAGCCTTCATGTTTTTCATGATAAATATCAACAAACTATCATTATTTTTTGGCATCGTCACATCATTATAGCTACATTATATTAGCAATATTTTGGGATTAATTTAAATTACAAATATCTCACAACAAATTTGTACTTGAAAAATGAAATATGATCAACTAATTGGTAATCATACCATAGGCCTATCATATTTAATGACCAAACTTACCTTGCAATAAGTTTGATTAATTTTACCATATTTAGACAAAATATTACCTATGCAATAGACATTACATCTATAGACTACTATACAATCATTAAAAAATGATAAATACACATTCAAAGTACATAAAGGTCAATCAATCATAGTCTTTATTATCTCTACACCAAGTATACAACCTATTTCATTATGGTGTTACCAAAGACTTATGGTGTTACTATTTAGCAAAAAGAGAAAAGCGAGTCGAAGATTATGGGCACTTCATTCAAAGGGTAGTTTTCCATTATAAAAAAAAATTCATGTTCTATTCACTAATTATCAGGTGGAAGATGGGAGCACCCCACAGCGCAACGGTAAGTTGCAAGCCTCTCATCTGAGGGGTCTTGGGTTCGAGTCTACTCGAGATCCATGTTGATCTCAGCTCCGGCTCATTATCAATCAAAAAAAAATTATCAGGTGGAAGATATACTATGATAAAGCAAAACCAGGCTGGAATCCCAGCAATCACATATCAAATCTTTGTGCAACACCAAATTATTCACATAGAGATCAATATTTGGCCTAAAAGTTATGCCAATGAGAGGGAAGATGCATGTCAATGATACCTCTAGTGGCTAAATCATGGATATAAGACCTAACAAGCATAACATAAGACCAGTAGGCATTATATTTAAGAGACAAAGACATTGTAAATTTGTCTATATAATATAAAACCTACAGGCACTATGTAATGAACCTGGGGGAGTCATACTCGTATAATATTTATATCTTGTTCAAATCTAAGGATATAAAACATTATTTATATTATATGCTTTACAAAAATACCATTTAAATATCTAATAATTTAATATACTGTCAGATTATTGATTACTAACACATGGCAAAATGGAATAGATGTAACTAATACCATTTCAGGTATTCTGCCGCCTCTTCTCTTAAATTTAATTAGGTTTTTTTCCTCACTGAGAGAAATGAATTCAGAAATTCGTAATAAGTTATTAAATTCTATCACTACACACAAGAAATATTATTGACCATGTCAAAGTGAGAAGTATTACATCTTATAACTGCGATTTTATTTATTTGTAATAATTGTTAACTAAAAATTCTATTTTCTAACAAGGACCCACCAAAATAGAATTCAAATTCTATTTGAATAAGATTAATAAATTTAACAAGGTTTTTAATATAATTCATATTCTATTGACAAGCATTATGAGCGTTGTACTTATTTATAAGGGCAGCAAATACAAGGATGGAAGAAGGGCAGTAAATATGACGGTGTGGCGTTTGAGGGCCAGAGGCGAGGCGTTTTAGGAAAAGATCAATTCATGTCAGGTGCAATGAGGTTCAGACAGAGGTGAGGTATTTGAGGACAGGACCAAGCGCTGCCTGGGTAGCAGTGGGTCATTTTCAGTGAGACTAGACATAGTGAGGATTGGAGAGACAGGTGGATCCTGGGCCTTCTGCGATTTGTGAGTCCGAGTCTTTTTAAGCAGGGAACAGGTTAGCCCACATTTGCATATTTTGTCTTTTCCTTTGAATTGGTGGTTCAGTTTCTATTTACCAGATCTACCTCATTTGAAAACTGCAAACCCAGTCACAATAATCACATTTAAAAGGTGCAATGTTGGGATAAACATGGTTAAATATTTGAAAGTTCCTCATAACTATTTAGACAAGGAAACTCAAAAAGACGTGACTGGAAATAACAGTGGTCTCAGAGGAAAGCATACTCCCTAATTTTTAGGGTCAAAGAAACTGGCACCAAGATGTTTTCGACAGATAAGTGCTTCCCAAATTCTACTAATTGGTTCTTTGTTAAAAAGGATTTATGAAGAAGGTTTCAACAGTACTGGACCTCCGGTAATCAAAATCTTCAGTTAGCAAAGGAGCTTATAGACAAATATTCCAACAGGAGCATTTCTCAATCTTGGGTCCCTGTCTTGCCAAAGTATCAAGTAAATGGTAAAGACATAAGTAAGAAGCTGTTTCCAGTAAATGAACAACACTGTAGGGGGATTTTAAGGCGTAGCCAGATTCAAAAGTTGTGACAGTCACAGAGAAGAAAAACTTGCCATGATCTTACCAAAAACAGTCAAAATGTAGCCACCACTAGTAAAATGCCTTATCTTGTAGAAGAGCAGACAGAACAAGGTGATGATAAAGTGAAAAAGAATAAATTTTCCTCAAATTTTGGGGTTTCTAAAACTAAGCAAAGCAATATCAAAAATGTTGTAGCGGAAAATATGGAAATACAAGAAAGGTTTCAAGACACTAAAGAATCATACAGGCCCACAACTACTCCATTGTTATGGTCCTCAGAGCTTTATGTAAATGAGCTTATGATTAGGAAAAAGTGGAGTGATTATATAGAAGCAGAGGGGCAACATGAAAATATCAGACCAAAGAAAATTTTAGAATCTAACGGGAACCTTGAAAGAGAAAACAAGTTGCTCAAAGAGCAAATTAGAAGCTTATAAAACAGTATGGATAGAGGACAAGAAGAGCTAAGCATTATAAAGCATGAGTTAGAACAGGCTAAAATAGCACGAAAAAAAGAAGCAGAAACAATAAAAAAAGTTGCATGATGCAGCTGGAAAATATCCAAACGGCAATTTCAAGCATGGATAAAACATAAAAGAGAGAACAAACTAAGAGATCAAATAGAAGAGGCCAAATCTTGGCTAGAAGTTGTAAATGGGTCGTCAATTGACCAAAAGGAAATTGTGGAGAAACAGATCAAGAGGCAAATAACAGAATAAAAGGACGACCGCGACAAAGCTATGACTACAATCATTAAAGGTTTGAAGCTAAGTTGCCGATTTGGGTGCGGGTACGGATGCGGATGCAGATGCGGGTGCGCAGATGCGTGAAAATTTTTTGGGAGGGGATGCGTATGCGTTTGGATGTGTTTATATATATATATATGCAAAGAAATGCAAGAAATATACAAAAATAAATCATTTCATACTAATAGTATAATAAGCGATTTGGTTTGATGTTTGCTCGAAAGCAGCGAATCCATAAATTGTCGTTCACTGCAGCGATATAAAGAATTATTTTTATGAAATGAACTAGATATCCTTAATATTTCATTAATGAAATATTGCGGGGCCAAGTATAATTGGAGGTGATTCATATAAGGTTCAAATATATATATCAAAGAGATAATATTATGGTCGGTTGAGATATATAACCAGCAGCGATAATATTAATCGAGTCATTTATAGCGGACAACCTATTCTGCCAAAAGTTAAGAAATATAGTTTGCCGGGAACTTTAGAAAACATAGTGAAATTATATAATGTTAATGCAGCGAGTATTGAATGGAACGTTAATATATCATTATCGTGGATGAGTATCAACCTCAGAAATTTTCGTTTCCAGAAGTATCAGAACTGCTGTGTTTTTGTCTTAAGGATCTGGAACATCACTTGCATCATTACCAAATTGGGCCTTCCCACTATAGAAAGAATCGAATCTACCAAGAAGGATTACTATTATTATAAGTTGGGAATTTATTATTAATTGCATCTGGATGCCTGTGATGCGAATCCGGGCGGCATCCACAGGGCATCCGCATCCGCTCCCGCATCGAGCGTCTGGAGGCCCGCATCGGTATCTTAGGTTTGAAGGACTACAAAGAGGAGGAGGGGACTGATATTTTAACAAGAGACTTCCTCAAGAACAAGTTGAAGTGGACAGGTTGTATCAAACAAGCTAACAGAATTGGAAAGAAAACATATAAAGAAGGAATAGGCATGTAAGAGTTGCA
>MU227590.1:195606-244605 GCA_018584345.1 Thuja plicata | reverse complement strand
CTTAATATGTTTATATATATATATATATATATATATATATATATATATATATATATATTGATTGGAATTTCGTATTTCAAAGTGTAATCTTAAATCATGTACCATTTAAACTCATATTTCTCTATATTTAAATTAGGTTCATTTTTTTTTAAAGACAACTCAAATTTACAACATAGATATGCATGGGCTTGCTAGAATGTGATGTGCTAGCAAATGGTTTCTTTAGCACGTAACATAGAAGGTGGCTAAACATTATACTTCAAGAAGATTATGTGGTCCTATTTCCTTTTTCCTTATACATGTAGCTTCTCTTCTTCATTATTTTAAGGTGTTCCCTTTTTCTTTCTATCTCTGTGGTGATACTCTCTTCGCTCTATGGTTCCTACCTGTCTTGGCAAGAATCGTTTGATTTCCCCTTTGCCATTTCCCTTGTTTTTACTGCCAAAACAAGTATTTCCCGTGATTGTATTCCCAAATTTCGCAGAGAGGTTGAGGGAAATGGAGGAGGATTTATTGACGCGCATCTAGGAGGGATCATAGGAAAGTTACAAGTATGGCTGACTGTTTGAAGGTGACCCCATGAAAGGCAACTAAGGGGTAAATTTAACGGGATAAACGGGGGATTTGTTAGGGTAGAAGAGGCTGTAGTATTTTTATGTATCTTCCCCTCCCTTTAATTCCTTGTTAAACAGAGCAAAGATGAAAGTTTTGATGCTCTTTCCAGGCCTTTTTGGTGTCCCTACATTGTACAACACATCACATGTTTGATTAGGTTGTTGTATGCTTGGGTATTCTCAATCGTAGCAATGGAGGCCTTTACCCCTGCGACATGAGACGACCATCCACTTTCTGTAAATAGTCTCAACACCTCACTCAATACACCATTATGGGCATATCCTGCAATCATAGGAGTCCATGAAACGGGATCTCGTTGAGGTATTTTGTTGAACAGTTCGCGTGCCTTTGGTATGCTTCCACATTTCACATGCATATCTATCAGGATTAAACAAATGAATTCTTTATAAATTATATGAGAAAAATTAGGTATATTGGGAAGTAAAACTTACAATGACTGTGAAGAAGATGCTGGGGCAATCCATGGCGGAATCCAATTCCAGGATTTCATTCTGATGACTTCTAACTCCCAAGAGCTCAATGGTGAACAACTGAGGTTGAGACAACTCTTACCAAAATAGAGGTCAAATTCAATGGAATAACTCACATATAGAACTACACTGAAAAAATCATCAAAATTTGACTAACCCTTCCTTTAAACGTGATAAAATTGTTATATTTATCTTCTAAACAATTTATATAATAAAATGAGAGGGCCCACTGCTGTCATTAGTTTGTTAGGCTAAATCTGCAGAAGTTTGAAAATTCATCTATAATTTGGGGAAAAAAGAAGATGCGTTTAGCGATAATACAATGGTCGAAAGAAATTTGTTGTTCATTTAACCAAATACAATATTTTCAGTGAGGGGTTGTTCCTCTAACTGGAATACAATACAATATTTTTCAAATATGAGAAAAAAAGTCAAAATTCTTTTTATGCTTTACAGACCATCGACATCTGTTGAAGCGTAACTAGACAATAAATAAACAATACTCTTTCTCGCCAATCCCTAAACCAACATCCATCATTATCTCCCAAAATCTCCCAAACAGTTGTGCTGAAATCAAAGAAGCAAATGCGCCTTCTACTCACGTATCTTAATTTGTTGTATACGTAAACCAAATCTCATGCGCCCTTGCATTTGATCTGCTATGCATATGTTGAGTATTTATATTCTTCTTCCTCCCCTGTTTCTCCGCCTATAATCAATTTCAACATCTCATTAGGCATTTGTAATTTTGTGCTTTCTTTACACTCCATATTATTCTCCTCTACAATACACATCTGGAAACTTATTTCTCCATTATCAATTATCAATCCTGCTATAACCAATCCAATCTTGCCTGCTAAAAAGAAGTATTTAACACATTGAGAAGAAGAATTACAATTAGAATATTCAAATATCCATGACTTCCAGCGTTGAATACACGATGTCTACCATGGCAATAAACAAACTCGAGTACTTGGGATCTCTGTTTTTGTTTGTAGGCGCTGAGGGTTTGAACAAAGCATTGTCTATGTTAAACGAGTCTATGTTGTTGTCGTAGCTGAAATATGTGTACACATTGGCCATGAACGGAGACCCATTCTTTGCCAGGAATTGCATAATAGACTTCGTCTTATTTTGTACGTTAGCAGTGAAACTACCCTTGGACGAATTTAGAGGAGTGAATGGCCCAATTATGTTTGTGAGAGCATGGGTTGTGGAAACCTTTATTTTTCCCTGTAGATTGGCATTCACAAGCGCTTTCTAGATATTGTTCATCAAAACCACCAAATACTGGCCCTTATCAGTCTTTCTAAAGACCTCATTTCTCACTACAATGTATTTGAAATTGACAGCAGGGTAGTGGGCCTTTACATTCTCATTCACCCACTTATTTTCTTCGTTCTAGTTCGATGAGATCCTTTGCAAATCGTCAATGGCAACTCCCACAGTTAATTTGATCCCAGAATTGGAAAAGGCCTTGACTACACTTGCCTCTTGTTTAAAAATCCAATATTTCCTAATGTTGTTCACTTTCAATAAACTCACCACTTCCTCTTGCGATGGCAAATTTGATCCTGACATTCCATTGTTGACGCAAATGTAAAAAACTGGCGACGTGTAAAGTGGCCACAAAGAAACAGACAGAACAAGCTATGAATTAAGTGAAAATGATAAACGGTGGTGATGATTTGAATGGTAGTCATTGGCCTCTCCAACACTACTAACCGTTGATCATAGTAAACAGGTCGGGGCTTTCTAAGATGGAAACACCCACGGCGTAATTATTTTATAATATTTGTAACAAAAATATATGTTAATTTAAATATTTTACAAGTATATTATATAAATATTTTAATTTTAAGAATATTTACCTCGATGCATTAATATCAATTTTGAAACATTATTTAAATATTGAAAATTATTTGATAATTCCTTGACAAAAACATTGACCATTATTTGTGTTCCTATTGAAATGGGAGGAAAATGGAGTACGAAAAAGGCATGACCTGAAAATTGCAGTATATCTGCGTTAGCCGAAAAATAGCTGAGCCTTATGGATAGTTATCATTTATCAAAGTCGTGAGAAGCAAGAAGATGGCACATACACTGCAAGATACTCCCAACAATTGACATCGTCATTAACAGGTGGACAAAATGCCAATCTTCAATCTTGGTGCCAAATAGCTGGCATGCATTTCCGCCTTCTACATTTCGATTACTGGCTTTACCGCATTCTGATTTATAAGGAATTCACACTTTGTTCAATCAAGGACAAGTTTTTATTTGTTGGCCTTTTTATAAAATCGTTACTTTCCTACTTTGAAATGGCAAACCAGAGCTCTGAAGCCATTAATTTACGCTTTCTCATAAATACTAAAACTCAATGTATTATTCATGTTGAGTCTGACAAAGAGTTCATTGACTTTCGGTTTATTTTCCTTTCTATGTCAATGGGATCTGTCCTCAAGTTACTCAAATTTTAATCCAATAGGAAAATTGGCTCTATCTTGAATTTATATAGCAGCGTTGAGAAACTGCCTTTCGAGTCAATGAGCACGAACTAATCCCAGCTGCTAGACCCAAAAATTTTAACTAGCTACTCTAACAACTCTCTTATGATTAAAGGCGTAAATTATAATTATTATGTTTTCCCTTATTCTTATAATGCAGGCACTCACAATATCAACACGTGCAGCGAAGATAGCTGTATCTATGGCTTTCCCATCAACTGCCTTGTTCAGCTACGCCAAAATGTCAATGTCAACCAGGCCAGCATGGGCGTCGAAGATGAGGGCATATCAGCCACTTATCATAAGGGCATGAGCTTTGAAAAGCCTTTCACCCTCTCCCGCAATGATTATGCGAATGCCAACCAGGCCAGTGGAATTAACAACCAAACTGCAAGGCAAGGGTGTAGCAGTTATGTGAAGGAGATGATTACATTTATAATAATTGATGATCTCAAGATAAAAGGGAGTTCAACCATCACTAGTATAACATTACTCAATGATCTCAATGTTAAAGATTTGACAGACCTTCAAGAGCGGACAACAGTTGCCGATCGCAACAAGGTTAGAGGTTTTAGTTCCATTTCATCTCTTTTAGGGCAAATTATAGCTAGATTTTATTAGGGCTTCAATTTTGGTAAAATGTTCAACATTTTTGTCAGGCCATGGAGATTCTAGAGGCATCTTTGGTTTCCACCACTGTGTTGAACGATGTTTTCAGAGCTGCATTTGCTATATCAGGCAAGGTAATATTAATTCAACATTTAGTAATTACAGAATTAGTTTAACATTTATTGATTAGGGAGATCTTCATTTCTGTTACGCTAAGCACTCTTTTGGGATAATATTTCTCCTTACAATTTTATCCCATGTTTCAGGAGTTTGCTTGTAAAATAAGCTAAAGGGTGTCATCTCATAAATTTTGGAGAAATCGTTAGTGCATCTTGCCTAACAAAATTCAGTGATTTTGGAACAGATTGAAAGTTAGCTAAAACAAACTTATTTTTCCTTTTGTAAGATACTTTCATTACAATTACCGTACTTTATTCCCAAAAACACTAAAATAAAGATGCATGAGAGCAGCAGTTTAATGAGATGTTTGTAGTGTGGATGGAAAGTTTGAGACATCATCTGAGTGCATCCCACTTCATCGCCATTAGTGTTTTGGTACAATCTACTTCCCCTTTTAGTCTGCAAAACATAGTCATATGAAAGTAAATTCCTCAGATATCATTCAAATACCACCCCCATTTTCCATTACTTATATCCATCATTGCACCGTTTTTCACTCTCAAGAAATAACACTTCACAATCATTTCATTTAGTTCTTGAGATGACATCTCTTTGATTCGTTGTATCAAATATTTGGTGACATTTTCAGAATGCTTCTTAGCCACACATTTGGCAAAATTTCATTTTGAACCTTTACACTTTGGCAGTCATTCATACCTTCTAGGATGCATTCAAATAGTTCACATGCTTTGCTTGTGATTCCACATGTTACAAGTATATTTTCCAGGGTATCTCCAATATTTGGTTAAATCATTATGATGAAAGTCCATCCCCTATTCCAAACCATCTACCATAGTGTACACAAAGAAGATAGTTGCAAAGGTTGTTGAATTTGACTCTATGCCTGCTGCTACATTCAGCCTAAAAAATTTTAAAGCCTTTTCACCAAATCATTATGTCAAAATCCTTTGCTTATGTCATCCTTGAGACCATATTTCTCTAAGGGATCCTACTAAGCAATTCATAGGCCTTGTCTATGCAACTTTAAAAATATTCATGCCCTGTTCTAATGCTTCCAAATGCATATAGGTAGAGGAGGGTTTTAATAAAGTTAATAAAAAATATATTTACCTGTCGTTGAATTTGCCAGAAAGTTTCTAACCCCTTTTCACCAAACTATCTTGTGCACTTTGCGAAAATCGCATTCCCTGGGATAGTATCGCTTCATTAAGTTCAATCGGACAATCTTGGTGCACCTATTTGATTTCATATTCTGTCTATATGTCTGACAGAGCATTGAAAGTTTAAAATTCCCTTCAACAAATCCACTCTATAAACCTAGTTTGAATGTTCCCATGGTTGCACACGGAGATGGAGAAGGCGCTGGCAAAACACATAAAATCTAACTTGAATCCTGCCATTGTATCAGCGTGAAAGCTTTTAAAGCTTTTTCAACAAATCAATTGAGTAGAGACCCTATGATTTACATCAATCTGAAAGCTTCTAAACCATTCAACAAATCCAGTTTAGGTATCTTTGCAATCACGATATCCATGGAGAAAAATGCTTTTGAATATTTTCTCAAACATTTTCAATATATTCTCTAATAAGCATAGATGCATTGTTTTGTGATTCAATGAAGTTTCTCAAACCATTTTGTCACCCCTTCAATCATAGTAAATGTTCATCTTCCAGACTATCCTATCAACCGTAAGGACAGACAGTTGGGAAGGACAGCTGGTGAAAAGTGACGAACGGGCCAGATGACTTCAATGGTAGTCATTGGCCTCTCCACCACTTCCAACTGTTAGATGGAAAAAAAAGGTCAGGGCTTTCCAAAATGGAAACACCTGCGGCATAATTATTTTATGTGTTTTTTACTTTAATTTTATTTGAATAATTGTTTTTGTTTATTTAAAAGGTAAAAAAATAATTGCTTTTATTTATTTAAAAAGTACTTGTTAAGAGTTACAATTTATAGTAAAAGTAAAGGGGGAAAAGCATTTCATATGAGTATAATCTATAATGGAAGCAAAAGCAATTAGTATTATATAGTTTACTCTTACATATATTTTCAGATGACTTTTTTTTTTTTTAAATCTAGGGTTTACACGAGAAATATTAAAGTTATGGACCAACTTAGTAAATCAAGGAGCAAGTTTCAAAGTGCTACCACTGTACATAATTGGTTAGAACTTTAAGGTTGATGCCTTGTAAGGTTGTTACGCACCTCTTTGTTACCCATCCCCTCTTTTTGGATTCTCATTTCCTTCATTGGTTATTCCCTTAGCAGATTCAAAATATTTGCCTATTTCACTTTTCTCTTTTGCTTGCCAGACTTTCCTATATTTTGGCTTATCTATTTTCTTCTCTTTTAGTGGCTTGGAGGGATGGCTTTTGGCCCAATGGCCCACCTTATTACAATAAAAACAAGCAAAGGGGATTGATTCCTATTCCACCTGTTGATCCCATTTTCCCAACATTAATATAATTTCAATTGAATCATGCATATATGCATCGTGGACTACACCCACACAAATCCTAGCATGAGTGAGCCTTCTCCTTGAATTCGTCATCGTGTCAATGGATAGGAGTTCGCCAAAAGAACTATGCATCCCTAAGAAGACATCTTCTACCCATTATTTCATAGGTAGGCCTGGAAGCTTGATCAAAATAGGAACTTGAGATAAGAATGATTCATCATTAAGATTCATGTTTGGGTACCATTTTTGAAGGACTAAAGCTATTTTTCCAACCATCCAAGGACCCCCACATAGGATCTTGTCTTTATCTTCTTCACAAGAGAATGAGAAAGAGAAAAAAAAAACTTAGTCATAGCGGTGATATCGACCTGGCCTTTTAAAACCCATTTAGATTCTCATCATAAGCTCTAACCACCTCTATATTGGGTCCGCGTCCTCAAAACTTCCCAACTAGAAAGTTCACCATTAAAGTTATATTATGGTTAATAACCAGATCTGGGACAAAGAAAATTTACCAGTCATTGGATCGGAAATATTTTTGACTTTGGGCAAGGAAGACTTACCAGATGGTTTGATTCTGAATAAGGTGAACCATTTTTTAGTCTGAAACCCCCCACCCAAGTCATGATCATTTCCCTGGATGGGTCCCCCTCGGGTCCACAGGTTTCAATGAAGCCCTTGACATAATATCAGGGGATTTTTATGTCTTTCTAGAGCCCTCCATGTTGTCCTTTCCCCCATCAACAGACTATTCTACAGCAGAGGAAGAGTTCCCACCCACAGTAGAATTCAAATTTTGAATCCGCCCATTCTCTCGCCTGCTCTTTCTCACACTCGCCATTCACAATGGAAAAGTTTTGAGCTTTTGCTAAAATAAAAGCATGAAAATCCAAAGAGTGGGAATAATGGTTACTATTTTCCTTATAAAGATGAAGAAGGGCCCGTGCAGACTGGTAGTTGATGAGGGCCATATTCCTCTATTGGCATCTCAATTAGAGGCCCAACACATGTTAGACAAGGAGGATAACCCTATGTCCAAATTTTCTCCCTTGGGCTCCTTAATGTATGCAATAGAGTGCATTCTCCTTCCTTCCAATTCCTCCTTGTTCTCTAATTCTGTGGAGCTCTCACTACCCAGTCTATCTAGATGCCATTTATACATGTATTGATAAATCCAACCCTTTGATTCATCCAAATGATCCCTAGTGACATTTCCTGGGACATTTGAAATCCCCATCACCCTTTTGAGGAAATTAAAATTCCTCTGAATGATAAACCTCCAAATTTTTTGTTCTTCGTCTTCCCATATTTCAAGTAGGGGAAACTTAGGAATCAGCCTGCCACCTAATGTCCATCTAGTTCTCTTGGGAAATCTAAAAAATATACTCTCAGATTACATTACCAGGGGAAAGTGGCATGGGTGTAAATTACTATCAATATTTATCAATACTCTGTCTAAGTCTCCTAAGAAGTCCTTATAAAAAATCCTCCTACATATTTCTCCAGCCACTAGTTTTTGTTATCCTATTGTCATAATTTTTGTCGAGAAATCCATTGATATGTCTGCATTCACTCTATACTATTGATCTACATATTGTAAAATTTTCCCTAAAACTCTCCTCGCGGTGTGATGGATAAGTCTACGCTTGTGGTTAATAACTTCCCCCAATTTGTTTTTGGTAATAGAGCCCAAAAATATCATTTTCCCGTTAACGAAGACCAACCTAATAGGCATGTCCATTCTTCTTGAGCTCTAAATCTCTCTGAGAATGGTAAGGAGCTATAATGGGAGATATTCACTTCTTTTAAATTCAATATGTAGAGTGAATAAACTAATGGTGATAAAGACCCTAGAAGTCAACCCAGGATATTATGTCCTTGGTAGAAATACCAATTAATGCCCTATCATCAACTTATCACCGTAATATTCTTATACACACAAGTTTATTTAGTTCTATCTTTGGGAAATCCTTTAGTGGATTTCTACCAAATTATCTAAAATAAAATTAACCTCTAACTACCAAAAGGCCACTATTTACAACCACTTTTCTATTTAATCCCAAATCCACTCCAAGCATTTAATGAAATTGATTGATCTATGATGCTCACAGTTTTCTATACTTGGAAAGCTATTTCAAATTTTAATTTTAAACTTTTTTAGATATTTTAAAAGAGGTCTTTTGAAGACATTTTAAAAAGTACTTAAATTAATCAAATGGTCATACCCTAAGCCAATCTATACACTCCTACCCATTCATATATTAGTTTTTCCATTTCTCTCCTTGAAAATGCCAGTTTATGTTTGAAATTTATGTGAGCCACCTTAGAAAATAATTATATATCCAAAATATTTTTGATAGCATTTCTTGACTGTTATAAACTTAGAAGATTTGAATTCCCAAACTTTGCTTACTGAAACTATTCAATCAATACAAAATGAAAACTGCACTGTCTAGAGTAATCCTATTAAGTATGCCCCTTTCATAGAACACTATCAAATAATTATGTTTTTCATCCCAACACAAAAACCATTTCTTAAATTTAATGTATTGATTTATGAACTATCATAAAGAGTTCTTTTTTATTACTTCGTTATTTTTCCCTTAATCTAAGGGATGTCCTAAATTTCTTGAAAAATGATTCAAATTAAATCCTTATGTTTACTGTAGTATCCAATCTTGATTCAAATATGTGGTGCAACGAAACTCCTTAATTTATTTGTCCCATTTTTACTACTCTTTTCTAGGCCTCCAAGATCTTAGAATATCAAGATGATGTAAGATATTATATGATTAAGCACTTTTAGACCCTCTTACCTATAATATATTTTAGGATTAATCACTTTGAGACCCCCCTACCTGTTATTTTTCTATGTTACTAAATTTCAAGAATAACCTAAATTAGTCCATCCACTCCCATATTTTCCATCAAATCAACCATATTGTTTGCTTCTCTGTATATATGGGTAAAAGTGACTGCCTCAAATTTTTTAGAAGATCTAGTTCTATTCCTAAGAAATAATTTAATCTCCAATTAGTGGTAGATTTAGATCTAAGGGGGTTGATAATTATAGTTGAGTCCCCTTCAACTTCCAATTTATTTATGCCTGGCTCTTTGCATAATAATATGGCTTTTACTAAGGCCTTAATTTATACTATGTTATTAGTATCCACTTCTAAGGATTTGGACATCTTGGCTACCATGGATCCATCCCCTGAATGTACTATACATCATGCTCTTGATACTCTAGGATTGCCTCTAGACGATCCATCAAAGTTCAATTTATACCAACCTTCTCTTGGGGGGCACCATACATTTTGGACCCTACTACTCTTACTTTTATCCCACCACTACCTATAAAGGGGGGGATTTTAAAACTAAACCATTTATCCCTAATCTTATTATCCCAAAAAGTAAACTAATAATTCTTAGAGAAATATATTTATATTCTAATATTGACCACCTGCACAATACTACTTCTATTTTGTTACACAAAGCTTTCCATCACATTATTTTCTCCTGAAACATCTTACAATTCCTTTCTTTCCATAATTTCCATATCATAAATGACGGTGATGAAATCCAAAAAATATAATATAAGCTTGATGCAAATAGCTTTTGGCAACCTTGAAACATACTCACTATATCATTAGGGAGGGAAATAATCCACCACAAATTGGCACATAGCTATTGCCAACATTTATGTGTAAAGGGGAAACTCAAAAGAATATGATTAATTGATTCTTCATTTTGGTTGCATAGGACACATGTGGAGGGACCAAAAAATCCTATCTTTCTAAACTATTTTGTTGTAAGTATTCTACCTTGAAGAGTTTCTCAAGTAAATATACATGTCTTTGGTATACACATTTTTTCCAACACAAATGAATTGGTATCTCAGCCTTTTACAATATTCTATGTTCTATAATTACTTTGTATCCATTTTTGGAGTTATAGTTTCTTGATTTAGATCCTTTCCATACCAACATATCCACTTCATCATGAAATAAGTATCTTTCAAAATCTCCTTGAGTAGCTCTAGATCTTCCCTTGGGATTGGAAGATCTCAAACCTTCTCCATTTCTAGCCCAAAGAGGGATCTCTATAGTCTAAGTCTACATAGTCTCTCGCATTTTATTCCAATGTATTACACGTACAAGTCTTTGATATTGTTAGGATTCATCATATTGTTTATAAATGGGTAGCATCCCCATGAATCTTCCCAAAACAATTCCTTTTGTCCCTCATCCACATCCCAAGATATCTATTTTGTTATTAGTTCTCTACATTTTAGCACATGAAATTCCCTACTATAGAACCTTTTGGAGGGTTTGAAGTTTTGAAGAAACTTTCTTGGCTCATGTCTACTAAGTATTTACATTTTAGTATCTTCACCCATTTTAAGTGAGGATGCTTATATACTTTCCATACCAACTTATCTCCCAATGCTATATTTCATTGTAATTGATTTCTCATACCTACTCCCCCTTGTTTCTACAGGTTTTCATATTTTATCCCAAACTATTGTTGTCATCTTTTTCTTCTCTATTGTGCCTTGCCAAAGAAAAGATCTCATTTTGATAATAAACTTAGTGTTACCTTTAACTAAGAGTGGTAGATAGGACATAAGATATATTTGGAGAGTGGATAATATTGCCTTCATCATCATCACTCTTCGAACCCAAGATAGCCATTATTTTCCAAGATTCAAATTTCTTCTCCATTTTCTCCCCAATTGGGTCCCACACTCTATTTGTTCTTAATCCTTTATCCAACAATAATCCTAAGTAGGAACATGGGATTTTCCCTGATTTAAATCCCATGATAGCCAAGATCCCTTTCTTTGATCTAGAACTCGTATTAAATAAAAATATTTCCAACTTATACTTATTTACTTGTTTCCCTGAAGTGTTTAACTATTCTAACATGATTTTTCTGAACCTTTTTGCCTCTGCTTTATCTTCTTAACCAAACAAAATTATGTCATCTAGAAATTATTGGTGACAAATAGCCTTCACTTTTGTGTTTATCCCGATTCCTTTAATTAGGCCCACGTTTTGAGCTTTACTCAAGGACCTCCAAATTATTGGCAGTGGGTCAACATCCCTCACAGGATTCGCGACATGGTTTACTAGCCTCTTATGGATTCTATAAGTCCAGTGGTTGTATCAGGCATTAAAAAGGTTGATATTTTGGTGCAAGGAAAACCCTAGCTCCTAACAAGTGGTATCAGAGCTTGGTCACATGTTTGAATGACGTAGGCTATGGTGAGTGACGCTGGAAGGGGGATTGTTGGTAGTGGGCCAGAATCCCTCACGGGATTCACTACATGGTTTAACAACCTCCTATAGATTCTATAAGTCTAGTGGTTGTATCAGACATTAATAAGGTTGATATTTTGGTGCAACGATAACCCTACCTTGTAACACCTAAATCCTCTGTCGTTATTATAAAGAGAAAGGTAGATATTGACGTCCTTGTCTTAAACCTCTTTAAATTTCAATGAATTCTTCTAGTGATCCATTTACAAAGACTAAGACTCTTGGAATTGAAATAATATAAAAGATCAATTTCAACCATTCTCTAGAGAATCCAAATGCCTCTAAACATTTACTTAAAAATCTCCAATCCACTTTATCATAGGCCTTTTTAATATATAACTTGATTATCATGTTCAATATTTTAATATTCTAAATCGAGTGTATTGTTTCTTGACCTATAATCACTCCATCTAGAATTGATCTATCTAGCAAGAAACTCTTTGATCCTCTAAAATAATGGTGGGAGAACTTATTTCACTCTATTTGATAAAGATTTGGCCAACACTTTATATAAAGTATTGCAAAGTGAAAAAGGTCTAAATTCATCTAGGCCAAGGATTTTTCTTTCTTAGGAATAAGAGATTTATTTATTTCTCTAAAAACCTCCCTAAGCTTCTTGTTTCTTCTAAAGCCTCACTCATTTCCTTCTCAATTATATATCAACATTTTTGGAAGAATCTTTCTAGGAACCCATCTAGACCTAGAGCTTTATCTAGATGAAATTGTTTAAAGGCCTTTTCATTCTCCAAATCTAAAAATTTATGAGTTAGTAACTTGTTTTGTGATTTCAAAATCACTCTTGGGATATTTTGCAATAGAGAATTTTGAGTCTTATAATTTGACCATTCCCAATTTTTATGGAGGACATAGAGGGTCCGGGTGTTATGGAGGAGAGGGGGCGGGTCAAATCTCTCAGGAATGTAAGGATATTTGTATTTGTTGTTTTCATCTCCTTTGCCTTTTGGGACTCTTTCTCATATCAGGCATGGATATAGCCCGATTCGCCTCATCTAAGAGCTTAATCTCCCCTCTCTGGTCTCTTTTTCCCAGGAGAACCTCTATAATCATGTAGTCTTCAGTGGCTATTGTTATACACTAAATTTTGCACCCTGCTAATCACTTGAGCCTAACAATCTAGTATAACATGGGAATCACTTCTAGGTTGTGGGACCTCTGCTAACTGAAGTGAAGCCTCTGGATTCTAGGCTGGTTCCTCTTGGATAATCACCTTATTTGATTTTGAACATGAAAGTAAACTTGGAAGGAAAAGGGGTAGAAGGAGAACTAAAGGGAAATGATTGTAAAGCAAATTATCCTACTAGGTGATACACCGAAGGTAACATGAATCATAGCACAGTGACCAGAACTAGCATGAAATTTCCTGGATCTAACATAACACAACTTCATGAATAGGCTTGCATAAATATTTCATAGAGAGGTATGAAATGAAAAGAGGTTATTCAGGGAAAGAGAAAATTTCACAAACAATAGCATATTTAGTGGAATAGACATAGACTATGACCTGCAAATAGACACTCAATCCAGAAAGTAGGCACAAAAATGAGACAAAATGACAAGGGATTGAACAATATCCACAAGATCATCTAAATTAAATCATTCACAGTAGTGCACAAAGATGTAGAAAGAAAGAGGGATCAAGAACTCTAAGATTTCTCTAACACCAGCCACTATATTATAATTTGGATAAGAGAAATACAGATAAGAAGGTCCGGGGATAGAGAATATATCACAAAAAGCCTTGCATAATCTAAATTCCAATGAGAAATTACAAACAGATGAAAACCTAAGGGCAGAGAAAATGCCACAAAAAGTCTCGCATAAGATGAAAAACCTCTAGCTATGAAAGCTTCTAAAACTACATATATACAAACTCCCCTAGCACATAGGCTTAGGAGTCAATCCATCCGATCAGTTAGGATAGAATTAGGGTTACAAAAGATATTCATTAAACAATACAAAAACCCTAAAACAATCATGTCTGCTCATTAATACACTTGGGAAATATCTTAGAAGATCAGATACAGTCATGAATACATCTCCCATCATCATAAATTTGATCAGAGAAGTCATCTCGACCCATCTCTCTTGTCTACAACTTGAAAGACCACGCCACCACCATAAAAGCCTGAAAATCGTATTTGAATATTTGAATATCTATTTATAACGGTCACAGATGGCACAAATATTTGTATCAACGACTCATAAAATGACCTTACTTCCTATTTAAAACACAATCATTGATCTATCTTTATCTTTATCTATGACTTCGAGTTTAGATCTGATCATAGACATGTGGCACCCTGACGCAATGCCTTAATGGTTAAACATCTTCATCTTGGCAATCAAGGAATTACGCCCACCCTCAGATCTTCTTTACTTGTTGTGTCTTTATCTTCTCTATAAACTCAGGACCCATGAAGTCATCAATGCCACATGTCATCTCAGTGCAATGCCTTGATCATTAGATTTTGATCACTTCTTCATTGAGGCTTTGTGCAGTCCTTCTGATCAAACTGAACTTGATTGGTCTTTAACTTTAGTTCTTACCCTAGCCTTAACTTGCCTTTGACTCATCTTTAACCTTGGTATCTGAAATCCTTTATGTCTCTTAGTTGCTAGATCATTTCTTTAACTTTGAGTTTATTGCGAGATCACACGCCAACCATAAGATTGGACCTAAGATCAATGATCTGCGCTTAATCTCTAGACCATAGAAGAATATTCCATTTTATTGAGAGATTATGAGACAACCATTCAATTAAAAACACATCTATGGTCTGTGCCAAATCTCTAAACCTTTTGAGCATATTCCTTTTCATTGTGATATTATGAGAGAACTACAAGATCAAAACATGATCGACGACTCATATCATAACTTGACTTTAACTTTACTATGAATTTGATTCATTCCAAGATCACGCGACTAAGTGTATCTCACAATCTCTAAGTATCTAGTCTAACCATGGTTTAATTCAGAGATCTAGCACACACCCTAAGATTATCTCAACATCAATGACCACGATCTAAACCCTGCAAACTTTGAACTTAACCTGTCTTCAACTGCCTTAACCATGATCTATCCAAAGATTTAGAGATTGAAGGAAATTCCAAGTCACTGGATGATTTGCTAACCCCTGATTTTATTGTGAGATCTCACACCAGCCACAAGATCATATTTGCATCGACAGCTCAGATCACAACTTGGCGGGCCCATCTTTAACTTTGCTTGACTTGATGGTAACCCTAGTCTATCTAGAGATTCAACGACTAAAAGAAAATCTAAGTCACTGAATGATTACTTAACCCCATGTTTTATTTTGAGACTTCATGCCAGCCACATGATTTGATCTGCATCAATGATCTGCATGTAATCTCCTGATCTTTGCTGACCTTTAAATTTGTCCCAAGATCTAGCGTAAGCCGCACATCTTGGATGAGATTAATGATCTGTGTTAAGTCTCCAAAACTTTTCCTTAACCTCAAGTCCATCCAGATATTTGGACACTAAGGCAAAAAGTAAACCATGTCTAAACCCTGAGTCAGATTACAAGATCATGTGACTAAATCTATCTCTGAGTCTCCAAATGAATTCCTTGACCATTGGTTTATCACAAGATCTAGCGTGAGTCATAGGATTAGAACAAGATCAATGATCTGCGCATGATCTCAGTGATGAACTATAACTGATTGAATGTTTGAAGATGTTAAGTTGATGATCACTGAGCTGTAGAAAGTTAATGAAAGACATTAAATCTGTTAATGTATTGTATTGTCATTGATGTCAACTTGAATTAATCTAATTGGTCATATACATATTGTCAAAGACTTTAGAGAAACAAAGAGATAAAGGTCATGTTATCAGTAATGCATTAAAGTTCAGTATACACCAAGTGATAATAAACACCGACAGATAGAGAACCCTGAGAAGAGTCACAGTGATACCCGAGCAAGCATTACCGAGTAGAACAAAAGTGATACCTGAGAAGAACTGAAATTCATAGTGTTGCCTGATGGATAGACAACCCCCATAGTCATAGATGCCCGAGGATAGTTGAAGTTAAGACCGAGCAAACAAGGAGTTAAACACCGATCAGAACTAAAGTTCAGAAATGATAAAAGACTTAGCTGGCAGGAGCTAAATATAAAATTAACTATTTGATTACATTGTTTTCATCAACCAGTTAACAGATAGAGGTAAGCTAGAGATTTAAATCTAGTTTTATTCAAATTGTCAAGAAGAAATCTACGGGATAAAACTAAAGCAAGCTTTAAAGCAAGAATGGTGAGATTTGTGGATCACATCAAGAAGAACAAGAAAGACAAGGATTTAGAAACGGTGAAATCATGTCTATAAAAGAGACAAGCTAATTCATTATGAAAAGAGAGGAATTCTGAAGAGAATTCTGGTGAAGATAAGAAGTTTTCATACAGATCTGATCAAACAAGCCGAAGAATAGAGCTAAAGATTTCTGCAGACACCTAGCAACAGAGAAGCAACAACATTCATCGAGCAGAAAGAACTAGAGAAAATGAATTGAAGAGAACATTGATCAAAGAGGTATTATGAGCTTACAATAGATATGAACATATGCAAGATTAAGTTGTATTTATGAACAGATCATATATTGTTTTAGTTTAACCATTGATTCAAAAAATCTCTTAACAGAGTGGGATTTAACCATCCTTTATATATTGAGATACATCCCAAGGAGTATCAAAAAGTTTATCCTGAAGATAGCATAGTGAATGCCAGATATCAAGTGACAAACTATTAAATTTAAATCCTCTAACAAGGTCACACTTAACAGTGTGTTTGTAACCTTTAACATGGTTGGCTCTTCACCGAGCTCACTTTAGAAGAGTGGAAATTTTGGGTTACTGGTCCCGAGTGGGTTTTCCCCTAACAGGGTTTCCACGTTAAAAATTTATTTGTCAAATGTGTATATGGTTCATTGCTTTGATGTTTTGCTTTACACATTACTAAAACATGATTGATCGGTAAACACTAAGTTATTTACTATATTTCGGTAAAGGCTAGACTGCTAGTCGGTAAAGCTTAAGAAAAAGGATAAACAATATACTCCGAGCAGTAGTTATTTGATAAAATTATTTAAGGGCATACATCTTGTAGGACTGAAGATAACTAGAGGTTCATTTTTGTGGTATAAATTTTTGGGTTCATTTATTGGATCAATTTTTGAGGCCATTGATTCACCCCCCCTTTCAGTTATTATAACACTCAGAACAAATATCTTAACCTCAAGTCCATCCAGAGATCACACGACTGAAAGGAAAAATAAACCAAACATTAACTCTGGGTTTATCTAGAGACCACGAGATAGACTGAGTCATTGAATCTCCCAATGTTTTGGCTAAATTTGGTTTTATCACGAGACTTAGCGCACAACACACGATCAAAATCAAATCAATGGTTCACGTTAAGTCTCCAGATCATAGAATCATATTCCTTTTCCTTTCAAGATCACGAGACTAAGGGCCACACCAAACCATTGAATGAGATGGAATATTCCCTCTGGGTTATCAGATTAAGAGATATCCAAGGAAAATGTCAATGTGCACATGACAAATAAGAACTTAAGTCACTCAAAAAAGTAACTTGAAAAAAGAACATGTCATAAATGAGCTAGGGTTTAAGAGATTTTCAGGGTATTTTGCATGAATTAGGTCTTTCAAGACATGAACTAGGGGTAAAACTAGTGACTTGGAAATATTTAGAGAGTGAGGAAAAGAGAAGGAATCATGACAGAAACCATACAAGCTGGGCTCTACCCTTGTGGGACCCTCATTTACTCTACTTGTAGCCAAATTTTGACAGGATGTGGAAATTTGAGTAACAACTATATCAGACTCATTTTTGTCTTTAGGTGGGGCTATGACCACATTCCCACCTGCGTTCCTCTGATAAGTGTGGAGGGTACAAGCCTTCTCAGGCTTCTTCACTACTTGTCTTTCAGCCAACATCTTGACCAATGACAATGGGGTTGTTATCTCTACCAGAGTTTTCCTTCTTCGGGATTCTACCAACCATTGTGGTGGTCCCTATGATCTTCTTACCATTCTACCCAAACTTGAAGCATCCCAAGGTTTTGTTAAGGCTCCTACATTGCTATATCTTGGTTTTTGTAACCATTATCCTTGCATGCATTTTCTTTTCCGTCCCCTCACCATCCTCTGGAACATTTTCAGTTGGCGGACAGAGAGATGGGGGTTGTTAGTCTAGTTCATTATGGGCTTCCTGTTGAGGCTCTAACATAAACTCACCCCTATGGGTGTCTAAGGGAGGTTATTGGTCTTGACTTCCTTTTGGGACTTGGAACATAAAATCTAGGAGTATGGTTGTTCCTGTAGGTCTGATTTCCCCAGATGTTAGCAACTGCTCGTCGACCTATTTATTCTCTCATTCCTTTTCTTCTTTGGCCTTTCTCTCAGCATCCCTTTGTCAGAGTTCCTCTTCCTTCTCTTGGGATATCCTTTTTACTTCTACCCCTATGTCATCTTCTGGAACAATACATGCATCCTGTTTCTCGATCTCTTCGACCACCTTTTCTGCCATCGCATTTAGACTTCCCAAATCATCAATTTGGAAAAATTCATCAACATTTGTGTGGGAAATCTCTAGGGGGTCATATGGATCATTATCTTTGTCATAATAGGTGGAAGAGGGGATTTACTAGACCTCGGTCACCTTTATGGGCTCTGGAATTGAGTCCCTATCCAATGTGAATATGTCTACTTTCTGCTTCTTCCTTCTTTGGAACGGTGCTCCGGCGACTACAACTGTCACTTCTTCCTTGACTTTATCGCTGACTAACATACCAAGTAGGGTATCCAGGGAGGGGGATGCACTTGATGGGGGAAAGGATCCTACCAGAGTATCTCCATGACCAAATGTCACCCCAGAGTTCACAGCTTCCAATAAATTTTGGGATTTCTGTAACTATGCACCCAACTGTTCTATCAGGGGTCCAAAGTGAGGTATGGTGACTGGGAAGATTCATATTTGAATTTTTTTTCCAGCCAGGATCCAGAACTAGATGCCTCCAAAAATTGATTGTCTAATCAGACACTCTTTGGGCATATCTTCACAAAATACGCATGGGTGCACTCAATTATACCTCTCGTGATGACCTCCAAAGACAAAATTTTTGGGGTATCCCAATCTACTAGAGGGAGGTCCATATTTTCAATACCCATCTCTTTATACTTAGGGTCCTCAAGCAACCCACTGTCAGAAAAAGTTATTGGGAAAGTCCAAAGCTCAAGGCAGGTCATCGTATGTTTCAACATTCTTAAGTAATGTCGGTTCTAGACCTCAAAATCATCCTAGCAATATGACCAAAAATTTTCTAGATGTGCTACATGGGGTTCATACATTACTTTGGATAGTCGGGCATGCAAATCATAATCCTTGCAGTTTAGTGAAAATTGGGTCAAGTTCAGGCTTCTTAGCTTAGTCTCTTCTTCCAGAGTCACCGCAAGGGAACAATTGTACTTACCACACATAATCAGAAAGGGGATGGAAGTGATCTTATTGATAGTCATTAGGGCGTGCACCTCCAAAATATGCCTACAAAATTCCAATAATACAATTATTTCCCCACAATTATTGGGTAGAAAAATGGGTTTTTGGAAAACCCTGTTACATAGATATACATCTACTGTGAAAATTGAATGAAGTAAGACCCCCATAGACTAAACATGGCCATGTCTTCCTTGGACAACATGTACCCTATATCCTATGTGAGCACATTAATCCTATGAAAAATGAAGGCGCCATTCACCCTGCAAAAATTATGGAAACATTCATGCCAATAAATCTAGGGGAAATGATCCCATGAGATGGCTTGTGTCATCTAAATCCTGAGGACACCAACTGTGTCTAATCCCCAAATTTTTGCATGTTTTCAAACCATGGACCACAAGACGAAGGTGGTCATGTAGAACTTGTAATCCTCCCTAATCTTTCTCATCTGGTCATCCACATGATTTGAAATGATAATGTCCCAATCAAAGCATGCCTAGTTAGTAGTCACACAATATAGGAAATAGTAGACCCAAGGGGAAATTTTTTGGTTATGAGGCTCCCCAAAGATCCTGCATAAAAATATGATTACCACCTAGATGGGATCCTTGAAATTGAAATGAGGGATATCCAAATTCATCTTCTTACAATCTCGGCGCAGGCTCTTCATCCACTTTGTGTTGAGGTGGTGTTGGCTCGCATCTCCCACATTTGTGAATTGAGCCCCTGAAGCAACTCATGTGAGGCTCAATTCACCCTGGAAGAACTGGATCTACCATACTATGGTGATCACATCAAGGCCCAAGGAGGTGATGGGCACACTAGAAGATGTGGTAGTAGTTCACTTAACTATATTATAATTCTTAGCCATGAACATAATTAACTCAAGAGCTTGCAGTGATAGAGGGAATCCAGTCGCTTGAATAATCCCTTAGGCCACTAAGTTAACTGATGTAGGATCATTCACCTACCTCCATTGGTGGATGGTCTGGATAAGGCCCTTTAATTCTTCCCATGTACCAAAATCTATGTATGTGACCTCCTTTAAGGTCGTTTCAAATTGGGACCCATGAACTATCCCGTCTTTCTTTTTTTTGAGAACCAGTGGAAGCTTCTCTAGTACTCTTTTTGACTTTGATTTCTTAGCAAGAAATATTGATGTAATCGAAAGCTTAGGACGTTCTGGGGGTGATCCAGCTGTAACCATCTATTTTCTTCTAACTTTGAACCTCTACAACCAGACGACCGTCAATACATTGTGTTAATATTTTAAGCTAAAATTTGGGTTCTAGAACTTAGAGAATCATCTACACCTGTCACCTGAAGAAAGAAACCATTAGTTATCACTGGGAATTCCTAATCAGTTGTCTCCCCTGGTGAAAAAACCATAAAATATATAAGACCTGTACGAGACTACCAAGGTCCAGAGATAACAACTTAGACAACTGTCATGATGGGTGTGTTAGGGATCGCTAGAACACCTAGAGGTAAAGGTTCTGGAATACCAGAACACAAGTGGGGAAGTTGAGGTGATGTTCTTATTAAATTTCCTGACACATACATACACAACATGTATATATCCAATAGGATGAAGTTATGACAATTGGTTGACAATGGACATGGCACAAAGGACATTGAATGCTAGCTAGAATGAATTTTGAATGCACGCTCGTGGGAACTAGTCCTGCCATTGAGAAAAACATGATGAAGGAGAGATAAAATTATGAACCAATCATTGAGATTGCAAGCTCGACTTTGCAATTGATCTGGTTATTGCAACTCGAAAAGGAGTCTCTGTTGGCCAAGATGATATGGGGCTAATGCATTATTAGGAAAGTGTGGTTAGGAGATCTCCCTGCATCATCTTAAAATGGAAGCACTTCCATTTTGGTAGGTTTAGCACCCTCATTTAGTACATTTTCATATTAGATTTGCATTTAGGATGCACATGCACTTGATTCTGCATTTCTAGGTGAAATTAGGATCCTTTGGGTCCTCCGTAATCTCCCTGTCTATGACTCCTTTTTTAGGTAGAACCTATGTATTAGATCTCCTAAATCTTCATCATACTTAATCTTTGGCCTTTGTGCCTCTATCCAGCATTCTAGTGTGTTTTCTCACCTTCCTGGGTCCCCGGTTGACCTGGGAATCCTACAGATTTCTCAAGGAGACCAGCCTGAAACCTCAGGTTTGGGTTGAGGTCGATTCTAAACTAGGTCAGAATCGAGGTCGACCTTCACTTAGGTTAAGGTCGAGGTCAACCTTCACCTAGGTCAAGGTCGATGTCATCCTTGACCTAGGTCAAGGTTGAGGTCGACCTTGACCTCTATTAGGTGGTGGTCCCCGCTTTCAAATCTGGATCTTATCAGGGTTCTAAAACTTAAAATAGGTCCTCGGGTCCATATACAGAAGTGTTTTCCCCGATATTTGGATTAATACATCTCCTCCTTGGTTGGTGATTGTAATTAGACCATAATTCAAGGTGAAATTTGAATTTGGGTCCCTTGCATTGCCCTAGGAGGTCTATATTGAGATCTCTATATAAACACTCTTTTGCCTTCATTTTGACATGAAAGAGAATCGTAAGATGATATGATGCAATTAGGATTATGACATGATGATGATGCAAGAAAGTAAGAGGATGATATAAAAGGACAAGATATGATGATGCATTGATACATACAAGCATTTTTGTGGACAAGCCATTGTGGATCTTCTTTGGAGCAAGAGAGACTTCCTCCTTCCTTCTTCTTGGATCCACCATTTTCAACCTTCAAGCATTCAAAAGATACTATCATGGGGTAACAACTATAGATTGTGAGTTTGGTAGGAATACTTTAGCCTTGGGGGCTTGCTATGCTTTCTTTGTTATATTCAAATCTATGCATTGCTTTCTCATTTTCAATTCATGTTAGGGTTTCAATCTAGAGGATTAGATCTTGACATCACACATTCGAAGCTCTTTCCAAGAGAAACACACACACACATAAATTTTACTATATTTGGCTATTCATGGAGGTGGAGATCACCAAAATGGGGGTTTGACTAAGGCAAAACCCTATATAGCCACCCCAAAACCCCTCTTTTCAAATATTTGCAGGTGTTGTTTCGGGAGTTACAGGTTCAGAAATAGTGGATTAGAGCGCAGATTCGAATACCCTTTTCGGCAAACTTACGAGATCCAAAAATAGAATTCATGTTGGAGAATTTTCAGGTCGATTCTGCCCTAGGTCAAAATTAGAAATGCTGGGTCAATGGTGACATTGACTTGAGGGTACAAATCAAAACTGTGTCAGAATGAAAAAATATTTTTGGGTTTTGTTCATCTCTACGTTTCCATTCTAGATCCGGTCTCATATTTTCTAGAAACTCAACACAGGCTTTAGAAAATGGCATTTTCAGATCTGATATGATGTGAGGTAGGTATTTTACTCCATTAATCTTTTCTTTCATTTCCAAATCTATATCCATTATCAAATACAAATTAAATGTAAATGGTTAAATTATGGCATAGGTCTCTTTTATATACAAATCTCTATTGTGCAAACTTTATTTAGGAGATCATCCAAATTTACACATTACATTTTGGTGGACCCGCGATAGACAAATATTTCTCTTTGGTGTTAGATTTACATTTCATATTGGATCTTGCATGCATATAGAAGTAGGTTTTCTTTTATGCTCTTGCATTTATATTCCAAAAATTCATAAAATTTATAAAATTTCTTTAAAAACACAAATATTTTTACATGCTTGTAATCTTATTGTGTGTTCAACATGTATGACTCTTATTTTGAATACTTTGATGAGGATTTTATTGTACAAGAGAATATATCCCTTAATGAGGTACATGGAAGTGAGAATGAAAATGGTTCGAATGAGATCTCCAGGGATCCTATTCCTATTTCATCCTCCTCCACAACTTCTCCAATTGATCTTTACCATAGGATGTGTGCATGGTTACCTTTGTGTTCTACTATTTTCAACATTGAGGCATCTAGAATGTTATTCCTTAAACCTTTGATGATGGTAAAAGGATGTCCTCGAATAACTATCAAGGGTAAGCCTTAAGACCCTTTGGATTTCTTTGATAATGTGGATTTCGTTTCACATGCTTATCGCACATAGAATAATACTCAACCTACTGTTCTAGCCTCTTTACCTCCTTCTCAACCTGTGCTTCCTCAAGCACCTAGGTTACCTTCTTCCTTTAAGGAGTATTACTTAGTTGAGCAATTACGCATTACTCCAGCTAAGATATCTTTATGGGAATTGCTTCAAACTTCTCCTACATATCATGAGGCATTACAAAAAGATTTATCTACTCTTCCTGCTATGCCTCCTAATCAAGAGAATATTAATTCATTTTTGGAGTGCATGCATACTATGCCTTATTTACCTCCTATTGTGTTCACCGATGATGATTTACCTTCTGTTGAGGTGCAGAATCAATATGATGCTCTTATGGTTGTTGTTTCTATTAATCAGAGTATCATTCGTACAACATTAATTGACAATAGATATGGGCTTAATGTTTGTAGCATGGATATGTTTAAGGATATTAAAGCTGATCTTACAACCATTCAACTAAATAATATCCCTATTCATGGATTTGATAACATTGCAAAGAAAACTTTGGGTATTATTATACTACCTATTAAAGTTGGTCCAGTTCTTCTTAACACGCTATTCACATTATGCCTGGACCTCTCAATTATAACCTTTTGTTAGGAATACCTTGGTTACATACTATGCATGTGATTCCTTCTACTCTTCATCGCAAGGTTAGGTTCATTTATAACAATCTAATGTATACACTATATGCGGATGATGCACCAAATCCTTGCTTAAATACTGAATATACTAAGATTTCCGAACCTATACAACCAAGTAAGGAACCTGAGAAACCACCTGAAGTTAAACAAGTTGAAGCTCCATCCTCTTATTTGACTGAAGATGATTGGGGAAAATTGGATTTTAATCCTTCTTTTATGGGATAATACAAAGTTTCTAATCTAGAGTTCATGAAGGAACAAAATGGGTTTGAAAAACAAGTTTTTATTCCTTCTCCACTTTCTGAGGAATTAAAAAGTAACTTTGTTGCTACTTCCCTTGAAGAAACAATTGAGACAATAAAACTAGATTGTTATGACATTGTGACATATGCGGCTCCTTTAAATCAATCTGATATGGCCGATAGATATGGTTCTGGTTATCATTTACTTAGGAAATCAGGATTCAATGGGAAAGGATGTGGAAAATATGAACAAGGTATACAAGTGCCTTTAGACAATGAAGTTTATGATTATACTTATGGACTAGGATTCAATCCTTATAAACAACCATCGACTTTTCCTCTTAATGTCAATCATATTTGCGGTGGATATTTAAAATTGGTTAATCCACTTCTCCTTGACATGGATCAAAAACCTAGTTTGGATATTTTTCCTGAGGATGAAGCCCTAGCTGATTTTTTAGGAGCTTATCAAGATCTACCTATGTTTCATCATAAAAGGAAAAAGCCTTATTGTTTGAATAATGGAGCCTATTTTGGAGAATGTGATGAACAAGATATTTCTCCTTTTCTAGTGGACTCTCCCATGCAAAGTAATTTATTAATAACTGAGACTACGAAATTTCAAATGGATGAGAATGATTCTGAAAAAACAATCAAAGTGGGGAAATGTTTGAGCCAAGATGAACATGATCAATTGGTTTCCCTCTTGCTTGAATATAAGGATATATTTGCTTGGACATATTCGGATATGCCAGGTATAGATCCTAAGATTGTTACTCACAATAATTTTCTTAAACCTAATGTCAAACTTGTGAAACAAAAAATACGAAAGATGAATCTAGGCATTGCCTTGTTAGTGAAAGTTGAAATTGAAAAATTATTAGGTGCTGGGTTCATCCGTTCTATTGATTACTCTGAATGGATTTCTAATATTGTGGTTGTTTCTAAAGGAGAAAACAAGATAAGGATGTGCAATGATTTTCAAGATTTAAATAAAGCATCCTTAAAAGATGATTTCCCCTTACCCAATATTGATATGATTGTGGATTCAACAGCGGGTCATGCTTTGTTATCTTTTATGGATGGGTTTTCAGGTTATAATCAAATCTTTATTCCTATTGAAGACCAACTTAAGACTGCATTTCTCACACCTTGGGGAAAATTTTGTTGGGTCATGATGCCTTTTGGATTACAAAATGCAGGAGCAACTTATCAATGTGCTATGACCTTGATTTTTCATGATTACATCCACAAGATTCTAGAAGATTATGTAGATGACATCTTGGCAAAATCTATACAAAGGGAGGACCATGTGTTTATTTGAAAGAATTGGGAGTTATAATATGAGATTAAATCCTAAGAAATGTGCTTTTGGAGTTGACTCTGGTAAATTATTAGGATTTATAATCTCTAAGTGAGGCATAGAGGTCAATACTGAAAATATTGATGCTATTTTTAACATGCCTCCTCCTAAGAATATTTATCAATTACGTGGTTTACAAGGAAAAATACAAGCTATTCATCGTTTTGTTTCTAACTTAGCCGATAGAACTGTTCCTTTCACCTCCTTGCTTAGAAAAGATACCACTTTTTATTGGAACTAGGAATGTAAAAAATCCTTTGAGAAATTTAAGGAGTATCTCGCTAATCCTCCTATTTTGCAACCTGCTCAATTTAATAAACCATTCTATCTATATACTTCCACTACTTCCCATGGTGTGAGTGCATTGTTGGCTCAACATGATAGCAAAGATAAGGATAGACTGGTATACTACATCAGTCAGACTTTACTTGAATATGAAACGAGATAGACCAATTTAGAAAGACAGTGTTTGGCTTTAGTTTATGCTTGTCAAAAACTCGGGCATTATCTATTGACCGTTGAGGTTAATGTGATTGTTAAATTTGATCCTCTCAAACACCTTTTCTCAAAAATTGATCTCTTTGGTCATCTGGCTAAGTGGGTGATGTTACTTACATAATTTGATCTTAATTTCATTCTTCAAAATTCAATTGAAGGACAAGCCTTAACTGATTATTTAGCCGAAGCTCCTTGTCCTCATTCTAATACAAGCATCACCTCAATAGAATTCCCTAATGAGAATATTTTAGCTATTAAGCAAGAAGATGTTTGGGAATTATATTTTGATGGTTCTAGGTGTAAGAAAATCTCTAGTGTAGGCATTATCTTGGTCCCTCCAACAAAAAAACCAATCCCAATGTCATATAAATTGACTTTCCTTGTACCAACAATATTGTGGAATATGAAGCTCTTATAGCTGGCTTACGGGCAGCTTCATCCCTTCATATTAAAAACTTGGAAATCTACGGGGATTCACAATTGATTGTTGAACAAATCAAAGGGGGTTATCATACTAAGAATGGTAAAATGACGCAATATAAAGAATTGGGTCTTGGTATTCTTTCACAATTTTCTTCTTATACAATTCAAACTTTAACTTGGAAAGATAACCGACACGCAAATGCCATGGAAAGTGCAACTTCCTTGGTTTGCCTCGAGAATAATGCTGAAGACTTTCAATTTACTATACACACTCTTAAACACCCTGCAATTTCTAATAAGGTTAATGCTGATTGTTTTAACTTGCATTTGGATGAATGGTATTCGCATATCTTTCATTTTTTGAAAGACAATACATTTCCTGAATCAGCAACAAGGAACATGTGTAATCATATTAGGAAGCTTGCAACATGTTATATCATTTTGGGTGATACACTTTACAAACATTCTTATAATAGTTTGCTATTAAGATGTCTTGGTAGAATCGAAGTTCTGATAGCTTTAGCAGAAGCTCATTTTGGGTCTTGTGGGGGACATTTTGGTGGGAAATCTTTAGTTAATAAACTTCTTAGAATGGGATATTATTCCAGCAAACAATGGAACAAGATTCTTTTACATTTGTTAAGAAGTGTCCTCAGTGTGAGCAACATGGTAATTTAATTCATGCTCCTTCTCATGAGCTTTGTAATCAAGTTGCTCTGTGGCCTTTTAGTATTTGGGGTTTTGATATTATTGGAAAAATCTCACCAGCTTCTTCTCAAGGACATATATACATCCTCACAGCTACAGATTACTTTACAGAGTGGGTAGAGGCTACTACTCTCCATTCTACTACTGTAGATGTTATTTGTGATTTTATTCTTAAGCATATTATAGGACGATTTGGTATTCCTTCAATGATAGTTTCAGATAATGACACTTCTTTCAAGAATAAAGAAGTCACAAAATTCTTGGAGAAATATCATATTCAACATAGATTTTCTACTCCCTACTATCCTCAATCTAATGGTCAAGCTGAAGCATCGAACAAATCTTAAGGAAAATAGTCAATAAGCATGCGAAAGACTGGCATACTCAACTTACTTACACTTTATGAGCTTATAGGAATAGTGTCCGCACTGCCATGGGTACTTCTCCTTATAATCTTGTTTATGGTACGGATGCTATCATGCCATTAGAATTAGAAATAACTTCTTTATGCATTTCATCCCATGGGATAATTGATAAGGATACATTTCAAGAACAACTTTGACAAGAATTAGAAATGTTGGATGAACAATGAATAAATTCTTTGGAGCATATTAAGGATTATCATAAATCACTTCAAAAACAGTATAATCATAAGGTGATTGAACGATCATTTTTGGTAGATGATTTAGTCTTATATGAAAATCAAAGGAACGTGAATGCTTTACTTGGTGAAAAAGGGAAATTTAGCCCTAATTGGCTTGGACCTTTTGTGGTAATTGAGGATTTTACTTCAGGTGCTTATAAGATTGTTGATATGAATGGTGTTCCCCTTAAGGAACCTATTAATATCATGCATCTCAAATGTTATTATCCCTAACACACCAATTTTTCTTTGTGTATTTATGTATTCCCTATAGAATAGTTATGTCTATTTTTTAGGTTATGTGATTTGAATACATTCATACATAAATTCATTCTTTCTTTATGTTAAGTTTTTGTGTATTGATGAAAAGAACAAGTAATGAATCATAGAACTAACTGGGAAAACAAATTTTTTTCATATATATAAAAACTTCCATGAGTTTGGTACATATATGGCACATATGCCATGGCTATCAATCTCTATCTCTATGCTCTGAGGTTCGATGGCTCCCAACTCTCTTTGCTCTATGGTTTGAGGCTGAAGATCTTGGTACGATAGTCTGTGTGTGACTCCTTGATATGCTCATCTCATGGTTTCACTCCTGAGCTCTTTGAAGGTCAGCCATCAATTTCTCTTCTCTTTCTTAGCATAACCTCAGCTCTCACTAGACGCATGCAAAAATACCTGCATGTCTGCCAGGATCTCTCTGTCCGATAAGAGACTCTCACTTGCTAGCTGGTAGTTGGTAGGATATACATGTATCCTTCAGAACCTCAAACACAAAGCTCATTCACTCCGTTACACTAGCTGTAGAATTCAAACATACTTATATTTTTAGTACTTCTAGAAAAAAATTTACTTAAAATATTCTAATCAATTAAATATATCATACCTGGATCTCCCTTCTTGGTGTCACCAAAGGATCTAGATGGTGGGGGCATGGATTTACTACCCTCTCCTTGCTCTCTATGTCTAGGTATAGGTGGTGGTGTTTTTGTATGTGCACGGGGAGGTCGTCATGATCTCAATGGTACAACATGGATCGCTTGATCATATGCACCTATACTACCACCTGGGGGCATATCCTCTACTCTCTCACATGATCCCTCATCTACTCTCTCTTCTAATCTCTCTTCTGATCTCTCCTCTACCCTCTCCTCCTCCATGGGATCTCCTTCGGGGATGGGCTCCTCCTCGTCTCTATGATCATCTTCCTCCTCCTCTGGTATGTCACCACCTCAGTGTGTCCTCTCTGAAAGACCTGGATCACCTATAGGGTAGTTATTAGGGAAGATTGGGTGGGTCCTTTGTAGACCCCAGTATCTGATATACTCTCCACTCAAACCTGAATATGATACATTGGGATCTACCTTTGTATACTCGGTCTCATCTGTCTCGCTATCTACAATATATGCTATTGTAGGTCGGCGTATGGCGCTCAGTCTCTGATAGTATCTCGTCATATATTTGTATTGAGGTACTGTCCGGGTCAAACTAAACTGTCTCATCACTCTATCATAATAATATGGCATCACTGCATGACTGGTAGGACCCTCTAACAACTTGTGCTATTGGGAGTGTCTCAACTGGTGTCGAGTATCTGGCCATACTGTCATTCAATAGTATGGTATCCATATCACATCAATACCTGGTATACAGTCATAGCATACCCTCCAAAAGAGGATATATCTGTACTACCAGACATCTGTTAGCAAATATGCAAAGGCTCTTGATGTACTTTCATCTACAATCACCTGAACACCCTGTGGTTGAGTACATGTGTAATGCTCAAACATCCAAACCTGTAGCAAGGTGCACACCGTGAGACTCTCCCGCTGAAATCTCACTAACTAAATCAACTCATGGTAAAGATGGGATAACATGCTGCAAACCCATGAGAAAACAATCCTATCATTCTCCATCCTGCGTATGAGATGGGTGAATGGTGCTAAGAAAATTGTACCCTTTGTGTTGGGTATTACAACCAAAGAGAGTATGCATAACATCACTCTCCATACCAAGGGTGTCGAACTTGCTAGTATAGCTGATAGAGTGGTCTGATCTGACCGGGTCCTCATCCATGGTACTTGTCCCAAACAATACTCCCCATATGAAAACACCTCGGGAGGACCCTGCTGCACTCTCGGTCTAACATGCTCGCCTCAGACTGGAAGTCGTAGGATCCTGTATACATCCTCTAATGTGATTGTGATCTATCCTGATGGAAGATGGAAGGAAAAAGTGTCCTCATCCCACCTCTCTATCATGTATGATATCATGGACCAATGGAACCTCATATGTGGTAGGACTTCTACCTAGTACAATCCCACATCTCTCAATAGTTGTATCTCCTCCTATTGTAGCTTGGACAAGTTCTCTTTGACAGTCAGTAAAAGCCCTCCAAAGGGGTGCTCTCAAAGATGGACAAGATCCTATCAACACAAACAACATCATATCAATAATCTATCATCAAACAACTACAATACTCACTTGACCTAGTCAAGGTAGACCTTTTGGGGTCAGGGTCGACCTTATCCCCAGAAAGGACAGGACCTTCCCAATTATGGTCGACCTTCAAGGGTCAAGGTTGACATAACTGGGTCAGGGTTGACCTTTTTGGGTCAAGGTCGACCTTCCCTATAAAAATAGGAATTTATCAATCAAAAACATCAAAGCAAGGAACCTACCTCAGGCAGTGGCTATCCACTAGCTAGACACTCTCTCAGGACCTCCATGCGACTAGCTCGAAGTTCTTCTCTCTCTGACATTTTGCTCCTTGTTTCCAAGCTCTGCAAATGGTAAGACTGAGAAGGTAAGTATTCTTCATCTTATTTATAGATGCAAATTAGGGGTTTATTAGGTCTTCATTTGAATTTACTTAGGTCAAATTCAAATTTCCCTTTACATGCATTTAGATAGGCATTCACTCTTTTCATCATAACTTGAGTTTAGTAGTTCTATTTTCAGTGTCGTTAGTGGTGTTGGAATCATGATTGAGATACCTAACCTCTTAAACTAGTTTAGGAAGATTTTGAATCCTCCTAAATGGTTTAGGAAAGGAATTTTTAGTAAATTGCATATCCAATGTATAAATCTAACTTTATCACCTTGTTTCACCTTTCAGAATTAGTAAGCCGAAACAGGGGGCATAAGGGGCTCTATGCACTTCTCAAAACCATCTTAGTAAGGATTAGGTTCTCTATAGATTTTAATTAACCTTGTGTGCTGCAGGTTACAGATACTAACGGTTTCTTGCAGGATCTCCACATTAAGGACTTGGCTATATCATTTTTACTTTACAATGTTTTCTTACTTTAGCTTACATATTCACGTAGTGTCATACCTAAGCTAAAGTGGGGGCTAAATGTATCATCTTAAAATTTAAGCACTTCCATTTTGGTAGGTTTAGCACCCCCATTTAGTACATTTTCATATTAAATTTGCATTTAGGATGCACATGCACTTGATTCTACATTTCTAGGTGAAATTAGGGTTAGGATCCTTTGGGTCCTCCTTAATCTCCCTTTTTATGACTCCATTTTTATGTAGAATCTATGTATTGGTTCTCCTAAATCTTCATCATACTTACTCTTTGGCCTTTGTGCCTCTATCCAACATTCTGGTGTGTTTTCTCACCTTCCTGGGTCCCTGGTTGACCTTGGAATCCTACAGATTTCTCAAGGAGACCAGCCTGAAACCTCAGGTTTGGGTTGAGGTCAATTTTGACCTAGGTAAGAATTAAGGTCAACCTTGACCTAGGTCAAGGTCAAGGTCATCCTTATCCTAGGTCAAGGTTGACCTTCCTTGACCTAGGTCAAGGTCGAGGTTGACCTTGATTTCTGTCAGGTGGTGGTCCCTGCTTTCAAATCTGGAGCTTATCGGGGTTCTAAAACTTAAAATAGGTCCCCGGATGTAGAAGTGTTTTCCCCAATATTCAGATTAATACATCCCATCCTTGGTTTGTGATTGTAATTAGACCATAATTCAAGGTGAAACTTGAATTTGGATCCCTTGCATTTCCCTAGGAGGTCTATATTGAGATCTCTATATAAACACTCGTGTTTGCCTTCATTTTGACATGAAAGAGAATCATAAGATGATATGATGCAATTACGATTATGACATGATGATGATGCAAGGAAGTAAGAGGATGATATAGAATGACAAGATATGATGATGCATTGATACATACAAGCATTTTTGTGGACAAGCCATTGTGGATCTTCTTTGGAGAAATAGAGATTTATTCCTTCCTTCCTTCTTCTTGGATCCACCATTTTCAACCTTCAAGCATTCAAAATATACTATCATGAGGTAGCAACTATGGAATGTGAGTTTGGTAGGAATAATTTAGCCTTGGGGGCTTGGTATGCTTTCTTTATCATACTCAAATCTATGCATTGCTTTCTCATTTTCAATTCATGTTAGGGTTTTAATCTAGAGGATTAGATCTTGACATCACACATTTGAAGCTCTTTCCAAGAGAAACACACACACATACATTCTACTATATTTGGCTATTTGTGGAGGTGGAGATCACCAAAAATGGGGGTTTGACTAAGGCAAAACCCTATATAGCCACCCCAAAACCCCTCTTTTTCAGATATTTGCAGGTCTTGTTTCAGGAGTTACAGGTTCAGAAATAGTGGATCAGAGCGCAGATCCGGATACCCTTTTTGGAAAACTTTTGGGATCTAAAAATAGAATTCATGTCAGAGCCTTTTCAGGTTCATTCTGCACTAGGTTGGAATCAGAAATTCTAGGTCAATGGTGACATTGACTTGAGGGTACAAATTGGAACTATGTCACAACAGAAAAATATTTTTGGGTTTTGTTCGTCTCTGCGTTTCCATTCCAGATCTGGTCTCAAATTTTCTAAAAACTCAACACAGGCTTCAAAAAATGGCATTTTTAGATCCGCTATGATGTGACGTAGGGATTTTACTCTATTAATCTTTGCTTTCATTTCCAAATCTATATCCATTATCAAATACAAATTAAATGTAAATGGTTAAATTATGGCATAGGTCTCTTTTATATACAAATCTCTATTGTGCAAACTTTATTTAGGAGATCATCCAAATTTACACATTACACTCCCAAACAATTTATAGAGAAAAAAATACCCCTAAGACCCTATTTACACAGGCTCACGATGCGAGAAACCCGCGAGGATGCACAACCTTCAGGACACTACGAACAACTACAAGAAAAATAATGCACAAGCGTACGTACACAATATACATAGAGACAAACCACTTGCTAGGGCCTACTTGGCACCTAGACACTAACAAGGCAATTTACAGACTACACGCAACCCACATTATCTATAGAACTTGCAAAACCTTCTATATTTACAAACAGGGTCAAAACTTGCCAAGACGGGCCGAATTAACTAGACGGACACTAAACTACAAAACTCACAAGAATGTACACTAAACTACCAAAACTGTAAAACACACACCACTGAACAAAATTTACAAGACAAACACCACCCTACAAAATGTACACAGTGCACATTATTCCACAAATTGTACAGGACCAACCACAAGGGAGTATGACATGGGGGGAAAGACAACAACCAAAGCCAAGGGCGAGTCGAACAAACCAGACGTCAAACGACGTGAGGGAAAAGAACAATGAACGACCAGAACCAAGAGGCAAACAATCAAACAAATAAAAAAGGAAGAAAGCAAAAGAAAATAGAACCAAAAAGGTAAGAGGAGATTACCTGGAGACACAAAACACTAGAATGGAAGCTTAAACAATGTTCACTCTGTCACCATACACTGCTAGAGATTTGAATACACAACACTTGCACAAATTGAGGGTCTAATAATTTCTTATCTTGGGAAGTGTTGTGTTCTAAATCTCAGTCAATTTGCCTAGGGATAACTTTCTTGTAGTGAGTGTGAGAATGATAGAGTAATTGGCCTTTTATAATGCCCAACAGAAGCACATTAATTACTGATTAGCATTCCGAGTAAACAAAGGCAAAACTCCTAAACTCCATACCTCGGGATACCCAATGAACACTCCCCTCCCCCTCAAGAGAGAATGGGAGTGATGATACCAAAATCTTGGGGCACAGAATTCACTGATCACAAAAGAGAAAACCACTCTCAGATCCGAATCCTAGAAAAATAGACAATTCGCAAAGGCAAAGGAAAACATAAGAGAAAGAAGGAGAGAGAAAAAAAATGGGAATGCAACATTTTGCACACAAAATGTAGGGACAGTAATGCAAGGCATAACAAATGGTGACTCACTAGGACAAATGCCTTGTGCATTTGAGAACTCCAGGATCTACCCAAAGAGTAAACCAGGGTCCTACCATCATTAAAGGTACCTTATCACCATGATTTAGGGCATTGTAAAATTTAACTCACCATGATCTAGATATTCATTCTTGCCAAGTCATGGGGTGCGTACTTAGAAAGGGGATGCACCTTGACATCTTTTGGGAGAAATATATAAACCATACTAGCTCAGCCAGACTCATGCCGCAATGAGCACCACATAAATTCGGCCTTCGGGGTTTTAACCTCCTCTCAATTTTATTTTTCTTTTCAGGATGGTGAAGGTGATACTTCTTTCATTGGAGTTTTCAAGCTCATCTTGTTACTACGACAATACTTCTTTGACCTTGTCATCCTCTTTAATTTCTAGGGCGAGGAGGAAATTCTCAGCCTAAGATACATTTTGGATTTCCAGACAGAGTCTGTTGAGAGTATAATTAAACTATCATGTGAATGTTGCATGCCTGCTTTTCTTTTACATTGTTGACTTAGTTAGCTTCTTTTCTTTTACTTGGCATGGAATATGAACATTGCCCGAATCCGATGAAGACTAACCACTACCTTCTGTAACACTGCTAAGGCTCCCCTTGGGTCAGGGTAGGACCATTTGTTATCAAAGTGGCAGATTCTAGATTGTTAAAATGCACGGGATGAGTCTCCCAATGTATAATAATTCATTGTGTAAAGCATTCCCACCTACGAAAGAGTGGTAAAAATTCAGGGTCCAAGACAAAATGACACCAACAAGGAAAGAAACCAAAACCACTTACAAGAAGAAAAAGGCCAAACATGACTACTTACACAGGAAAATGCACCAACACGAAGCGTTGGGATTATTTACAAGCCAAATATGCATATGATACAATCCCATAAAGTGGGAGGGAAATCCCTCTCTTACCCCATTTGAGGTAGTGCTTAAGGAACTATCCATTGATGGGAAATGGGACAACTTCTCCTGTTAAGGAACAAAGGCAATATGTGTTAGCCCCACAGACCTCGGATATCTGGTAAGGCCTAATACAAAGACTTTATAATTTAGTATGCTTCCCTTTTTTTCCTAGGTTTTTTCCCACAAGAGAACCAAGTCCAAAGTTCAAAAATCCTTGTATTGGGCTCTCTTGTCAAACCAATGTTTGACTACTGCTTGATGCCTCACGAAGTGCTTGAGAGAACTATCTCTTTGTTATTCCTGACGTATCAAGTTGAGGAGATGAACTTCCACAACATTATCCTAGGTGTTGAAATATTGCATGAACTATAAGGCCAAGATCTGTAGGTTTACTGGGAACACCAGATTTTGGTTGTAGAATAGATGGAATGGAGAAGTTCTCAAGGAAACTTTTATTCAGATACGGTCCTCCCGAAGGGAAAATCATTGATTTTGGTGCCAGTCCTGGGGGTTCTTCTCAAGTAAGTGTTTGACTACCTCTAAGAGGTTCTTGTTGGTGGACTCTGCTACTCCATTACCCAGTGGATAGTAGTTACTAGGAACTTGAGGGTAATATTCCTTTGATAAGCCCATTCTAACAGCTGGAATGAGGAAAACATCAGACCATTTTCACACACAAGGGCGAAGGGTGTTCTAGATCTAGTGACTATGTTTTCCTTGATGAAACTAATTACCACCTCCACAATGTTGTTTTTGCACAGTGTGGATTTGGACCACCGGGTACAATAATATGTAGCAGTCAAGATGTACCGATGATTAGCAAATGAATTGGGGTTTATTTACCTGATAAAGTCAAGTGCCCATTGGCCAAAGGGTGTGGATTCAAAGATGGGCCAGAGGAGCATTTCCAGATTTTGATCTTAAGAAGCAACGATTTGGCACCTATGGCACTTCTTCACATGCACGTGGATATCTTTAAAAATATGAGGCCAGTAATATCTGACCCAAATAATTCGGTGGTTCATGGCATCAGTTAAGACATGTCTGGTCCCAAAAGATCCATGGAATTCTTCTATCATCTTAGTAGCATGTTTGTGATTAAGACATCGAAGGTAGATGCCTTCATAATTTCTATGAAAAAGTATTCTAATCTTGATCATAAAATGTGCACTTTTCAGTCATAGCGCTTGAAGGTTTTTAGGAGGGAGACCCTCAGGGAACTGGTTATTCTGTAGGAGGTACACCAATTGATATACCAAGGATCCCAGGTAAGAGACTCCACTGTATATGTTTGGCATTTGATTTGTGGGTTTTCTTCGGCCATGATCTTACACAATCCTTGTCCTTGGAAAAGCTTCATGGGTTGTATTTCAAGGTCAAATTCCTAGAGGATGGCCATCCATTTCCCCCAGCATTCTCCCAATTCACTTTGTGATAGCAGGGACTTAATGGCTTGGTCTGGAATGACACCGTATACCTTACTTCGAAGGATATAATGTTAGAATTTCTTTACTGCCTAAACAAGAGTGAATGTCTACATCTTAAGAGGTAAATACCACACTTCAACATTCTTGAAGGGGGAACTCATGAATTTTATTGGTTGTTCTTCCCCTTCAACCATTTGGGTCAACATTGTTGTAACAAAGTGGGTGGAGGAAAAAGAATATATGTAAAAGGTAAGTGAATAATACACACTTGCCAAGACCAAGGACTCTGTGATAGCCTATTTGATTTGAGTGAACGCTTGCTTCAATTTTGGGCTCCACTCAATTTTCATGTCCTTCTTCATCATATCATTGAGAGGCTTGACAAACTCAGCGAATCCGGTGATGAAGCATCAAAATTCATTTTTTCCAAAGAAAGACCACATCTCTTTCTTGTTGTTGGGAATATAAAAATTCAACAATGCGTCAACCCTCTCTGGGTCGATGGATATTCCCTTCTCGGAGATGACATGCCCTAGCAATTTTCCTTTTGTGACCCCAAATATGCACTTCTCGGGGTTAAGGGAAATACCAAACTGGTGACATCTCTCGTAGATCTTGGCGTGGTGGGAGGGGTGATCATGCATGTCCTAGGAAAACACTGTCAAGTCATCCATATAGATTATTATGCACTTATTAACCAATCTCTTGAAGGATATTTCCATATCCTTATGAAATGTGGCCCTGGCGTTGATTAGGCTAAATGATAGTCTTCTGTAAGTGAACGTTCCCCACTTGGTGGTGAACGTCATCTTGATTTTATCTACAAATTTGACCATGACCTGGTTATAGCCTGAGTAGGCGACTAGGAAGGACATCATTTGTGAACCATTGACAATCTGAAGCACTTCATCCCGTGAAGGAAGGGGGTGATTATCCTTTTTTGAGGCTTTGTTTAGGTTACAAAATTCTACACACAACCAGATTTCCCCATTCTTTTCCTAGACTAGGACTAAATTTTCCACCCACAGGGTATGCTAGATAGGGAGGATGATTTAGGTAGACAGTAATTTACGAACCTCCTGATAAATCAGGGGTTCAATCAGAGGATTAACTGGTCTCTATTTTGCCTAAATGGTTTGGTGTTAGGATTCAGGGGGATTCTGTGAATCATGATAGATGTATCATAGGTTTTAAGATCATCATATTCCCATGTGATTACATCAATGTATTCTTAGAGAACCACAAGAATCTTCTCTTTTTCCTCTGTGGAACAAGAGGTACCTATATGCACAAATTTATCTTCCGCATCTATTCTAATGTTCACCTTTTTCATATTCCCCCTTAAGAGGAATGGGGTATTATGTCTTTAACCTGAGGGTCTGAGTCAAAGATCCATTCAAAGGCTACCATCCCCTTTAGAATGGTGTTAGTGGGTATTTCCATGATGTCATCCACATCTCCACCTTGTCCTATATCACCATGTTCTTCTTCCTGAATGATTTGGTTTTTAAAAACACCCACATTTTCCATGAAGGCAAGGATATGCTTATCATCTTTGAAGACCTAGAAGTGGGTTATGTTTTCTTGGATAGAAGGTGTGGGGACCATTTCTATAGAAAATTTCTTGAGTTGGGAACCCGCAATGGGCTCAATGGTGCTGACGGACACAACAAGGGCATCTGGGACATAATTCTGCCTCTAGGGTATCACCTCGATACCAAAGGAATTTAAGTACTCTATTAAACTCCATACCCTATTATGATAGGCCAAAAATCATTTTTCATGACATGTGTATTGACTCCGAACTCGTCTGACTATGAGCTCTGAGTCACCCATCGCCCAGAGGCAAGTGACTCCTTTTCTTAGTGTGAACAGGAGACCAAGGATCGAAGCCTCATACTGCATGACATTGTTAGTTCATTTGAACTACAACTGATAAGACATGAGGAAGGACTTCCCTTGGGGGCTAATCAATTCTACCTTGGCTCTACACCCCTGTTTGGATCTGGATCCATCAAACTTCAAGATCCACAAGTCATTGTCAATGTATTGGGGTCTAGAAGATCAGGTAGTGAGTGGTATTGGTTTGGGAAGGGGAGGTGGTTTTGGAACATCTTCTAGAGGGAAAGACATGGGGTTCAAAACTTCCTCCAGAGGAGTTTCTATTGGGAACTCCTCAACAAGCAATCCCTCAGGTGTGCTTGTGGGTGGACCGCATTGTTCCATGGCCTCTTATTTGTGTATTTTTTCTTGGAAACTCAAGAGGAAGATATTGGTTCCACTGACACATGGTTGGCACTCCAATTCAGAGTGTTTTTGGAACTGTACTCTGCACCATATATCCAAAAATATGGTAGTTAAGTATGTGTTGTTGTTTTTAAAGTTAACATCATCTTTCAATTTCATGATGAGATCATGAACCCTCTGGGTGACGACGGGGTCCTCTCTAAAGAACGTCCCGACGGTAATAAAATCTAAGGTCAAGATTTATTTAGCCCTATATAGGTCAGGCTCTAGTTTGGTGAACGTAATCTCACTCACCTGACCATAGTCAACAAGGGCTTGTTTCATTTATGGTTTGCTTTCCACCTTGATCTAGTTGGCCTCTCCCCTCCAAGGGAGCCACAAGTGGGAAAAGTCAGTTGAGATATACCCGTTAAGGGCCATGGACCAATTTTGACTAAGAAGCATCCCGTATGTTTTAGGAATGCCGACCACTTGGATAACTATGACGTTGGATACCCGAGGTTCTTGCACGACTTGTATCTAAACATTTTTCAACTCACCTACTATTTTAACAACAAATTTATCCTACTAGAATACTACACCTTTGGAGGGTGTGGGGACCAACCCAAGCTTCTTACAGATGGATAGGGGCATGAAATTGCCCAAATATCTAGAATCTAATAGGAATTTGTGTAGATTGTTACCATGAAATTTAAGTCCAAGAAGAAAGGGAGGATCCTTTGTGCTTCCCTGGAATACAACAACATTGGCATCATCGAACGTGACCGCTTTAGGTGAGTGATTGTGGGTTTTTGGGTTTTCTAGATATTGCAAGAGGGCCTTCCTCTGTGCGGGACAGCTAAGCAGTATCTCCTTCAAATTCATAGAGGTAGTATTACTTTACATCACCTTCGTGATGTCGAATCGTCCTTCCAGGATCCCCAAACCGTTTCTTGTGAAGTCTCGAGTATAGTTAGAGGCAAGCCCCTTTAGAGGGGATGAATTTACCTTCGCAAGGGGACCCAGGGAGATGTTGGTATTCCTCGAGGGATTCAATGTTGTGAAGGGGCCTTTTTTGGATTTCCCCCTCGTGTTGTAGGGGGGCCAAGAATTTGTAAAAATGTTGGATTCAAAGGCGGGGATGAAATCATCAAAGAACCCCTATAGATTAGGTTCCTCCTTGCCTTCTTCATCTGCCCCAAAGAATATAGTTCGACAAGAAAAGGTAGTGTGATGAGTCTTGACTAAGGATTCTGGAAGTAGTGGATTGATGTGTTGTTGCCTATTTGATTAGGAGATCTGAATGATCTTCTCTAGTGTGGTGTATTTCACCTTGAAATGTGAACTAGTAGCATGTAGACGACACCACAAAGTCAAGGGGTGGAATTCAGTGAGTTCCACAGAGTGACTAGGACTTGTGCTCCCTTGAGCACCAAACTGGTTTGGGTGCACACCCCCATTGTTCATTAGTTTCTTCCACTGTTGGTTATTTGGCCGAGCATTGTTATGGTTGTTGTTCTTGTGATAATTTTGGGGTCCAAAATTTTTAGAACTCCACTATCCCAAAAAGATATTTCCTCGCTGGGAGGAATTCGAGTTATGGGATGTAGAGGGCCCCATCTTCAGGTGTCCCATCTCTACAGTGAGTGAAGGCACAAGTCGTCAAAGGGATTCAACATCGACGGATAGTTGGGTGGTTGTGTCACAATATGACAACTAGGGTGTTGAGTTAGCAGTCACATTTGGAGCTATGGAAGGCACTTCTCATATGTGAACGCCTAGAAGAAAGGTGTTCTGACATACTAAAGCATTGGTTGTTGCGGTGGTGTCCATCATGAGTATTCTAGGACTGGAGGATTGTTGGCATGGGTATGGTAGATATATTGGGACACCGGGTTCATCGGTGAGGCATCCATTGCCATGTTGGGGTTATATCCTCTAGCATGTGCATTCCCCCCGGGATGCATGTTATATGGGACGCTTTTCCCAATACCACTAGAAGTCTTACTCAGGTTTCAGGAATATTCTAAGGCAAGTTTGTAAACCTTTGCCGAGGTGTCTCTTTCATTCACAACAGTGGTCCTCTAGAGGAGGGTCATGACAAAAGGATCTAGCATGTTGAGGTAAGTCTGGATAGCCACTTTGGTGGATGGGATGAAGGGACCTGTACATCATTTTAGGACTCTCTAGAACTGTTGGTTGAAAGTTTACAGAGGTTCATTGGGTTCCTTTTTGATAAAAATAAACTAGCTGTGGGACCAAGTACAGTCCACATGAATGTGAAATGCGGTCAGGAAGGCTTCTTCCATATTTTTCCAACTATTTATGGAATTGGTAGGAAAGTTTAAGTACTAGTTTAATCCACTTTCCCTGAGAGACAGTGGGAATATTCTCCTCACAACATCTTCATGTTGAATATGATGTTTTTTCATAGCATCCTTATAGGATTGCAGATGTTCCTTCTCAGTCTGGGGTCCTAGGTGTTCATATTTCAAAAATATCTCCTCTGGGTGTGGAGGAAGGTTGTTTACTGCATTGGGAAATTTCCCCATTGAGGAGCCAATGTTAAAATATGCATCCATTGGGACCGTGTGACTTGGAAGAGTAGTACTCGTCCCTGGGACAGTCTGAGAAATTGGGACAATTTGAGAAGTCATAAGCTCCAATAGGAATTTCAAGGGATTCTATTTCTAATAAGTCCTCTTCCCTCAAACAAGAGGTCTGAGTTCAACAAAGTCTCCAGGGTTAGGGGTCGATAGAAGTATTTGTTTGAAACGCAGAGGTGAGAACAACCCTAACCTATGGAAAGCTTGGTCTCTACTACTTGGGGAACCCTCTAGAGGTGTGGTTTCAAAGTTTTCTAGGGAGGACAAGCACATTCCCTCCTTCTAGCACCAACTTCTATTAACATGAATTTGTGATGGCCTCACCAATAGGGAGAGAGTTGTCACTGGATAATAGGGTACCGACCAACTTTTCCTGAAGAGGTTTATCGGAGAGGAGAATCTCCTAGCCTCCAAGAACCTAGTAGTCATGTCATGACGGTGTGGGAATAGATTAGTTGGGAAGGTGACTTTTTATATCAAGGCCTTAGCTATTTTTGACTTTTCAAACTCTGGGAACTTGAAAGATGTGAGGTTTCTTGCAAGAAAATGTTTACCTTGATAAAGAAAATATAAAAATTTAGGTCAAGGTTAGAATAAATAATCTATCTATAATCATGGTATAAATTTTCAAAACATCAATGAAGCTCTAGATAAAGGACTAATAATGAATATCAAATGCATACATGATCATCAATCAAACACACATCAGTAACAAAGTGAAGTATTTTATCTAATCAATAAAGAACTAGAGCAGAGGACATAAGGAAGCATACAACATGAAACACATTCACTAATTTCACAACCAGAAAAAACACAAAGTATAGTTCCAAGAGAGGTTTCTCATTCCTTTATTTACTTCATAAATCTAACATCATTGGTAGTTACATCTATGGCTCCAAGGTAGCATTAATCTACTAAGACTGAACATAATAAATAAGTCTAGGACCTATAAAGCAGTAATCACTATCGAAAGAAAAATCCTCAATTTCTCCAACCCTTGAGATGGTTTCAGACTTATTATTTATAGAGAAGATTATTTACATCGAGACTCCCACCTATACAACCTATTTAAAAACTTTTAGCTACAACCTCTACAACTGGTACTACCTATGATGTCATAATCACCTTACTATATACAATCACTTGAGAAGAAAGAAGAAAGAAGAGAGAAGAGAAAAGAAAGAAGAGAAGAGTCTAGGAGATCTGTCATTGGGAAGAGAGCCTCTGTAGTTATAGCTATTACCACACATCCTAGGTGTCTTAGGCCATGTGCCTCATAAATGTGTTTCTGACTTTCATTCTTTAAGTACTACCCCCGTACACCATGTATTAAATGTTGGATCGACGCCTTGGGAACTAGAAAGTGTTTGTAGTAGCCTATCTTTCCTCTATCACCATCAGGCAACAATGTACTAGCCATACCTTTGACAATTGACAAAAAAATGTGGATAGTGATCAGTTGGCTTCAAAGAAACCGACATCGCAGACCACCATAAAGAATACAAAACTAGAACTTGGAATTCCGGCCTCTGGGAGTTTGCACTCAAAGAATAAAGAAGTGCACCCATCAAAAACCTCTCTAGAGGAAAGGAATTCCTAGAGTTCGGAGAACTTATTAACCTCTGAAATTTTGATGGGCCTCCAAGATCTAAAGCATGCCCTTCTCATTGACTTCTTTTAAATAATCCCAGTGGATGATGACATTCTCTATGTGGTCATTTACATCACCGACCTTGGCCCTTAACTCTGAGGTCATCTTGGCGGCATCGCGGGAATTTAACACCACCTAAGAGAGTTGCAACATTATTGCACCAACACAGTTTTCGGGGGCCAAAATTTTGCCTGGGCCACTTCGTCAAATTTACTAAGTATAGAATCGATGGAAGTATAAGTCTTGGGGCTAAGTTGATCAGCTAAAGTAATCTCTTTGATAACTAATGAAAACTAGTCTATGGGGACCCAAATCAAAAAATGGTGTTCCTCTAAGACCTTTACCAGTTGCTTTCTCACCTTGATTTTGAAAGCAAGTCTAGAGTAATGGCTTTTTGGGAACCCATATAGTTCATCCCCTAAGATGTCTATCTCTTCCAGAGCTTCCTCCCCGAGGTTCAAAATTTCTCCCAAGTCATCCTTCCACCCCTCATACCTTTCTGTCTCTTCTTTCCATTGGGGAATGATGACCTTCACTGATTTACGATGTCATTTTCTTAGAAGAAATTGGGGAGTATCTCAAACATGAAGCTCCTTATTGCTCCATTTTGTTCGGCTATCCGTTCATCGACAGCCAGTGCTTTCTTTTTCATTGTCCTTAACGCATCTATATCGCCTTGTAGGAGCAACATTCTGGACATAGAGGGTTCGGGTGTTATGGAGGAGAGGGGGCTGGTCAACTCTTTCAGGAGTGCGAGGAGATTTTCATTTATTATTTTTAGCTACTTTTCCTTCTGGGACTCTTTCTCATATCGAGCATGGATAGCCCAATTATCCTCATGTAAGAGATCAAGCTCCCTTCTCTGGTCTCTTTTTCCCAGGGGAACCTTTGTAATCACATAGTCTTCAATGGCTATCTTAGTCTCATTTTTGTCTATCGGTGGGACTGCCACCACGTTCTCATCTGGGTCCCTCCAGGTACTATGGAGGGTACAATCCTTCTTAGGCTTCTTCACTTCTTGGCTTTCATCCAACATCTTGGCCAATGACAATGGGGTCATTATCTTTGTCGAAGTTTTCCTTCTATGGGATTCTACCAACCACTCGGGTAGTCCTTGTGATCTTCTTACCATTACCCCTAACTTGAAGCATCCTTGTGGTTCTATTTAGGCTCCTCCATTTCTATATCTTCATTTTTGTTAGATTGTTGCCTGTATTTTCTTTTCTGGCCCCTGCATCATCCTATGGAACATTTTTGATTGGTAGACAAAGAGACGGGGGATGTTGGTTTGGTTCATTCTAGGCTTCCTATTGAGGCTCTAGGATAACCTTTCCCATATGGGTGTCTCAGGGAGGTGATTGATCTTGAATTCCTATTGGGACTTGGAACATAACATCTGGGAGTACAATTATTCTTGTAGGTCTAGTTCCCCAAATGCCAGTAGCTACTCCTTGGCTCATTTATTCTCTCATTCCTTTTCTTCTTCAACCTTTCTCTCAACTTCCCTCTGTCAGAGTTTCTCTTCCTTCTCTTGGGATATCCTTTGTACTTCTACCCCTATGTCATTTTCTATAACAATACATGCATCTCATTTCTTGATCTCTTTGACTGACTTTTTTGCCATCGCCTGCAGACTTCCCAAATCATTAATTTAGAAAAACTCATCAACATTTATGTGTAAAATCTCTGGGAGATCCTATGGAGCATTATCATTTTCATAAGATGAGGAAGAAGGGATTTCCTAGACCCCAGTCACCTTTATAGGCTCTAGACTCGAGTCCCTATCTAGCGCAAATCTTTATGCTTTCTAATTCTTCCATCTCTAGAGTGGTGTTCTGGCGGCTACAATTGTCACTTCTTCCTTGACTTCCTCAATGACCGAAATACCAAGTAGGGTATTCAAGGAGGGAGATGCACTTGATGGGGGAAAGGAGCTTATCAAAGTATCTCTAATACCAAATGTCACCCTGGAGTTCACAAATTCTAATAAATTCTGGGATTTCTGTAACTGTGCACCCAACTGTTCCATTAGGGGGTCCAGAGTGGGGTTCAAAAATTGGGAAGATTTGTCGACCTTCTATTTTCATTGAGCTTTGGATTGTTTTACCACCCGAGATCCAGATCTAGTTGCCTCCAAAATTTGATTGTCGAATCAGACACTCTTTGGTCATATCATCGCAAAATACGCATGGTTGCGCTCAATTATACCTCTTGTGATGACCTCCAAGGACAAATTTTTGAGGTATCCCAATCTACCAGAGGGAGGTCCATATTTTCAATACCTATCTCTTTATACTCAGGGTCCTCAAGCAACCCGCTGTCAAAAAAAGTCCGTGGGAAAGTCTGGAGCTCAAGGCTGTTCATCATACCTTTCGACATTCTTAAGTAATGTTGGTTTCAGACCTCAAAATCACTCTAGAAATTTTTCAAAAAATCTTCTAGATGTGCTACATGGGGTTTAGATCCCCGGGGCATTGTCATCTCTAGCTGGGCACGCAGATCATAATCCTTTTGTTTTAGTGAAAATTGGGCCAAGTTCAGTCTTCTTAGCTCGACCTTTGTTTCCCGGGCCGCTGTGAGGGAACAAGTGTACTTGACGCACACAATTGGAAAGAGGATGGAAGTGATTTTCTTGATGGCCATTAGGGCATGCACCTCCAAAATATGCCTGCAAAATTCCAATAATACAATTCTGTCCCCGCAATGCTTGGGTAGAAAAAATGGGTTTCCAAAAAACCCAGTTACCCAGATATATGTGTACTAATAAAATTGGATGAAGTAACACCCCCATGAGCTAACCATGGTCATGGATTCCTTGGATAGAATGTACCCTATATCCTTGGTGAGCACTTTAATCTTGCGAAAAATGAAGGCGTTGTTCACCCTACAAAAATTATGGAAACTTTCATCCCACTGAATCTGGGGGAAATGATCCCATGGGGTGGCTTGTGTCATTTCATTTCTAATGACACCAACTATGTCTAATCCCCAGATTCCTATGTGTTGTCGAGCCATGGACCACATGATGAAAGAGGTCATGTAGAACTTGCAATCCTCCATGACCTTTCTCATCTGGGCATCCCCATGATTTGAAATGATAGTGTCTCATTCAAAGCCTGCCTTGTTAGTAGTCATACAATATAGGAAATAGTACAACCAAGGGTAAATTTTTTGGGTATGAGGCTCCCCAAAGATCTTGCATAAAAATATAATCCTGACATGGGCTCTTAAGCCATTCTGTGTTGAAATTACGTCGGGCCACATCTCCTGCATCCATGAATTAAGCCACCAAAGTGGCTCGTGTGAGGATTAATGCGCCCTAGAAGAAAGAGATCTGTCATAGTGTGGTGGTTGCATCATTGGCCAAGGAGGTGATGGGCACACTAGAGGATGTGGAAGTAGTTTCGGTAACTACATTATAATTCTTATCCATGAACAAAATTAACTCAGGAGCTTGCACTGATAGAGGGAATCCAACCTCTTGAATAATCCTTGAGGCCCCTAAGTTAACTGATGTAGGGTAATTCGCCCACCTCCATTGGTGGATGACCTAGATTAAGCCCTTTAATTCTTCCCATATACCAAAATCTATATCTGTGACATCCTTTAAGGTCATTTCAATTCAAGACCCATAAACTATCATGTCTTGTATTTGAGAACCAGTGGGAGCTTCTCTAATACTTTTTCTCCCTTTGATTTTTGAGCAGGAACTATTGACGTACTCGGGAGCTCAGGACTTCTCGGGGGTGATATAGGTGCAACCATCTCTTTTCTTCTAACTTTGAACATGCACAACCAGAGGACTATCAATACATTGTGTTAATATTTTAAGATAAACTTTTGGTTACAGTTGTTAGGGAATCATTTACACCTGTCACCTAGAGAAATAAAGTGTTAGTTATCCCTGGGAATTCCCAATGAGTTGTCTCCCCTGGTGAACAAACCATAAAACATATAAGACCTGTCTGAGACTACAAAGGTCTAGAGATAAAGACTTAGACAACTGCCATGGTGGGTCTGTCGGGGATTGTTTGAACACCTGGAGATAAAGGTTTTGTAATACTAGAACACAAGTGGGGCACTTGAGGTGACAGTCTTATTAAATTTTGCGGACACATCCATACACAACACATGTATATCCACTAGGGCGAAGTTATGACAATTGGTTAACGGTGGACATGGCATGAAGCACATTGAATGCTAGTTGGGATGAATTTTGAATGCATGCTCACGGGAACTAGTCTCTCCATTGAGATGGACATGATGGAGGAGAGACAAAATTATGAATGAGTCGTTGAGCTCGGGAGCTTGACTTTGAAATTAATCTGGTTATTTTGAATTGACAAGGCGTCTGCGTTGACCAAGACGACATGGGGCCAATGAATTATTAGGCAAGCATGATCACAAGACCTAGAAATTTTTTTAGAGAAAAACAAACAGCCCTAAGACCCTATTTACATGGGCTCACAACGCGAGCAACCCACAAGCATGCACAACCTTCAAGGCACTACGAATATCTACAAGTGAAACAACGCACAAGTGTATGTACACAATATGTATAGAGAAAAATTAGTTTCTAGGGCCTACTCGACACCTAGACACTCGCAAGGAAATTTAAAGACTACATGCAACCCACGTTATCTACATAACTTGCAAAATTATGATGGAGGAGAGAGAAACTTATGAATGAGCCATTGAGCTTGCAAGCTCAACTCTGCAATTAATTTGGTTATTGAGACTCGACAAGGAGTCTATGTTGGCCAAGACGACATGGGGCCAATGCATTATTAGGAAAGCATGGTCACGAGACCTAGAAAACAATTTTCAGAGAAAAATAAATAGCCCTAAGAGCCTATTTACATGGGCTCACGACCCGAGCAACCCGTAGACATGCACAACCTTCAGGGCACTATGAATAGCTATAAGAAAAATAGTGCACAAGTGTATGTACACAATATACACAGAGACAAACTGGTTTCTAGGGCCTGTAGGATTTGATAATGATCAAATCTTCCCAAGAAACCTGCATGCAAACACTGCTACAAGAAAGAAGACAGAAGAGAGAAACAGAAGAGAATCAGCTATGGCGGCCGATAGGCCAGAGACAGGAAAATCATTGTGCAAGAAAAAAGCTTCTATTAACACTAATGAAATTACAATACAATCTCTGTATGAAATACAAAGCGGTCAATCCTTATAAAGGATACCAAAACCCTAAAAGGGAAACAACAAGGAAATAGAAACTTCCTAAGTCTAACTTAAGCTAAGAGTAGATAACTAATAATTAACTGATTTAATTATTAGCAATACTCGACTACTCTAACACCCCCCCTTAAGTGTAACTTAGGGAAAAGAAAAAAAGCTAAACTACTGCAAAAAGTAGGAAAGATGGGTCCCGGCAACTAGGCCTGATCAGGTACCCAAAACATAAAGCAAAAGATGTCCCAGAGAGAGGAACAAGAAGAGAGCAAGAAGCTCCTCTAAAGCATGTCTGAAAACTCTGTCAGAAGATACTGCTGGAACCCCCACTGAAGTG
>MU227590.1:182101-195537 GCA_018584345.1 Thuja plicata | reverse complement strand
AACCAACAGGTGAACCCCCCCATAATGCTGAACTGGGAGAGGTGACAGGAACACTGAAATGCAGTACCAGAAACAGCTGCAGAAGAAGAACCAGGAACACCAACAGTGCAACAGAAGTACACACACAAGATAAAGGGCGGTGTCATAGACACAGACTACATGGGCTAATGTCGTGGAAGGTACGCTCACTTGACAAAAGTGGATGCGCCTAAAGCGACAAATGCATCATAATCCCCCCATGACACTTTATAACACAGTGCGAGTACATCAATCGAACCAGGTGTACAAGATCCAAGAAATGCAGAAGAAGGCACTTTATCTCAGTGCGTTTACAGAACAATGATGCAACAGAAAGAGCATGCAAGCTCAGAAGTCAGAAAGAAGAGTGAGCTATGCACTCAGAAGAAGAGATCCCCGGACCTGTAGAACCAAGCACACCACCAGAGTGCATAAACTAAAAAACTCAGAGGAGTGAAAACCCAGAGAAAAATCTGGAAGAAATACCTCTTCCACTGAATAGTACACAGAATCAGCTTTTCGACGATATCTCGTTTACCGAAAAAGGAGTCCGGATGAGCCAGATATGACTCCCGGAAGGCAAAAAAAGATATTGAACTTCAATAGCAAAAAACGCTATTGAAACAATGGAACCAAAAACCCTAACCTCCACCATCAGAAATTTCTCGGAAAGAGATTTCCGACGGTATATAGAAGTCAGAAAAAGACCCCCGTATGCTCCTTGTAGAGCGAAAACAGATAGGTACCCCCAAAAATGCAAAACAAAGTGCAAATAGGCCCCAGGGGCTAAAAATATTGGGCCCCCGGGCGCATGGAGAGCGCCGGGGGCTAAAACAAGGCGCCTGGTCATCAATATGACCGCGCGGCTAGCGGAAGGCCCACAGGGGCTACAAAAATTCCCGCCACCGGCGGAGCGGTGGCCGGGTGGGAGTCTGGTTGCGCGGACGGTAAACACCGCCGGGAGCAGCAGGCAGCAATGGTGGGGCGGGGTTTTCGCTGAGCGGCGGGGCCGCGCTGATGAAAGCGGTGTGGGCCATGGTGTGTAGAGCGGCGCGGGCCGCCAGAACAGTGCGGGCGGCGGGGCCGCTGAAAAGGAGGCGGCGGAGCCTGTGCGCGAGCGGCCGGAGGTCCAAGGGTGGCCGCTGGGCGGCGCCCTTTTAATACAATTGGCCGCGCTAATTAAAAACCAAAAAACCATATAAAAATATGGTTTTTTTGGAATTTTTTTTATTTTTCACCTTGGTTTTTGTGCCGTACGGCACAAAAACCAAATTTTTTTTGCCTCAGAGCCCAGTAGTCCAAAATGGACAAATTTTATGTCATTTCTGGGGTTTTGGGGTCCTCTGAGCTCAATGACAATGTCCGTTTGAGCCCAAAGTGACCATAACCAAAGCTTGCCTCTAAAAACCAATAAAAAACACTAGAAAAACCCTCTGAAACCCTCTGAGTCTGAAAGCTTCAACCAAACATAAACAGTGAACAACAGATCAGCTCTGATACCATGTTAGATTTGATAATGATCAAATCTTCCCAAGAAACCTACATGCAAACACTGCTACAAGAAAAAAGACAGAAGAGAGAAACAGAAGAGAATCAGCTATGGCGGCCGATAGGCCAGAGACAGGAAAATCATTGTGCAAGAAAAAAGCTTCTATTAACACTAATGAAATTACAATACAATCTCTGTATGAAATACAAAGCGGTCAATCCTTATAAAGGATACCGAAACCCTAAAAGGGAAACAACAAGGAAATAGAAACTTCCTAAGTCTAACTTAAGCTAAGAGTAGATAACTAATAATTAACTGATTTAATTATTAGCAATACTCGACTACTCTAACAGGGCCTACTCGACACTTAGACACTCACAAGGCAATTTACAGACTGCACGCAACCCACATTATATACAGAACTTGCAAAAACTTTAATATTTACAAATAATGCCAAAACTTGCAAGGACGCGCCGAATTAACTCGATGAACACTAAATAATTTGACAGACACTAAACTATGAAACTCACAAGAATGTACACTAAACTACCAAAATTGTGAAATGCACACCACTGAACAAATTTTACAGGTTAAACACCACCCTACAAAATGTATAGAGCGCACATTATTCTACAAAGTGTATAGGACTAGCTACAATCGACTGCAACATGGGGGGAAGCCAACAACCAAAGCCAAGGGCAAGTTGAACAAACTAGGCATCAAACAACGTGAGGGACAAGAAAAATAATGACCAAAACCAAGAGGAAAGAAAACAAACAAACAAAAAAGGAAGAAAGCAAAAGAAAAGAGAACCAGAAAACCAATAGGAGATTACATGCAGACACAAAATGCTGGAATGGAAGCTCGAACACTGTTCACTATGTCACCACAAACAACTAGATCTTTGAATATACAATGCTTGCACAAATTGAGGGTCTGAGAAATTATTATCTTGGGAAGTGTTATGCTCTAACTCACAGTCAATTCGCTCAAGGATAACTTGTTTTCTTTGAGAGTGAGAATGACAGAGTATTTGGCCTTTTATAATGCCCAAAAGAGGTGCTTTAATTATTGATTAGCATTTCGAGAAAACAAAGGAAAAAATATTGAAGTTCAGACCTTGGGAAGCCTGAAAATCCCCCCCCCTTGCCCCTAAGAGAGAATGGGAGTGACAACGCTGGAATCTCAGGACCCAGAATTCACTAACCACAAAAGTGAAAACCACTCTAGGATCAGATCCTGGAGAAACAGACAAGCCGCAAAATGGCAAAGGAAAATAGAAATGAAAGAAAGAGAGAAAAAAAGGGGGGGGGGGGGGGGNAAAAAAAAGGGGGGGGGGGGGGGGGAATCGACATTTTTCCCACAAAATATAGGGACGAGTATGCATGGCATAACACTAACCTTCTATATTATTTTTGGCATAAACTCTTAGGGGAGAATGGTCATTTTTCTCCTCATTTTCCTTTATTTCAGTTTTCTTCAAACTATTTTTTACTAATCTTTTATATTTCCTTATTTTCATCTATTGTGAGCCTCTTAGATTTCCTTCTCCATGATTCTAATGGATTACCTCCTTCCTAAATTGAGACTTTTGACTTGTAAAAATTAATTATTTTCTATAGAAAACTTTTTAATAAGGTTTTTCTTTTTTGAGCTTCCTAGGGACCTTCCCCTCTTAGGTCCAGTAGGACTTAAGACCAATTCCATTGCTATTACCATCTAAGTATGGGTCAGTATAACTTCATTATTTTAATCTCCTTCCAACTTCCTACATTAGTTTGGATTTTTTTATATTATTTTTAAGAGAGATTATTTTTAAATTGCCAATTTCCTACATTAGTTTGGATTTTTTGGGGTTTAAAATACTACTTTACAAATCTTAAGAATAGAATCACTTGATTAGTATGATATTCATAGATTCATCTTGCTTATAGTTATCTTTTATGGCAAGCTTGTATGCTCACAATCCAATTTTTTGGGTGATACCATATGGGACCAACCAATGAGGCTCAAACTTTGCATTCTTCTCTCTATTGAGTAGTATCATTTTTCATCTCCTTGAGAACAAGATCTTGCAATCCAAACTCATGGGTCTGGGTGTGTTTGTTATAGCTAAAATGCAATCAATTTTTGTAAACTTTAATATAGTTAATAAAATTAAGATGATGTTCGTCAAGGAGCTTTATCTCATGTAGGTTTACCACACGACAACATTCCTCAAATATGAGGTGGTATAAGGTGACTCATAAATTATGGTAGTTCATCCTCGAACAAGATCACTTTGGGATCATAGATGAGTGAGTATAATGTGACACCTATAGTGTTGGCAAGAGACACTACTCACATTCTTTGGTGTTGTCACTGATGGAGAAAAAATATTAGTGTACCCATCCACATTACACTATTTGATCATATTGGAAGATTGATTGAAGACTTGATCTAGTCTGGAAAGCTGTGACAAAGCATATGGTAGTGCTCAATATTTTGGTTAGCACTTATTTTTAGGATAATATTATGTATTCATGATCTAAGGGAAGGTTGATAAATGTATGTACTACCTTATTTTAGAGATTTAATGTCTATTTATAATTGGTGTGTAAGTTAGAGGCATCTGTGTATCAGTTTTTCATTTGATAATGTAGAACAATCAACTTTTGTAGTTGATCCTTATGTGGATCTAATGGAGTGATTTTGGTGATTTTTTTTGTGATCCAGTAAGTTTGGCCAACATATGTGGTAGCTTGTAATAAATTATTTTAGTCAGAATTAGTATTTGTATCTGGATTTCACTAACAATCAGAGCATAACAATGTAACAAAGCAGTAAGTGATGAAATAGATGGAATCTATATAATGTACTTAAGCGGAACTGTAATTTGGAATTAGAAGATGTTTTTCCTTAGCTCAAACACAACTGTGACATTGTAATTGATCAGTAAGCTTTTTTTCTTTTTTAGCATCGAGCTCTACGCAGTGTGCCTAGATGCATGTACATTCCCCATTGTAATACTTCTGTAGAGTATTTTCATCTTGTGGGTTCATCCCCACCATGGTTTTTCCCTTAACTGAGTTTCCAAATACAAAAATATGTGTTATGGTGTTGTTACTTTTTGTGTTATGATTTTGCATCTTTCCTTTTTTATATGTTCTAAGTGGATGAAAGATTATATTAATAAAATTAAAGACTACAAAACACTGATTCACCCCCCGCTCAGTGCTCCTTAATTCCAAAAATTTGTATAAGAACTTAGTTCCTTGAAGGAATCTTAACATCTTGAGGAATATCTAGATAGGTGGTTCAATGAATTTTGATGGTATTCAACAACTCCTAGTCGTACTTGATGATCTTGATCAATCCAAAGCTGAAGTCTAGGAATTGCAAAATAATCTTAAGAATTCTGAGAATTTCATTAAATAATTAAAAGGGAAGCTAAAAAAATCCATGGAAAAGAGAAAGGAACATTGTGAAGAGATATAGTAGAAAAAAAGCATAGATGATGGTCATCTAAATCAAGCTTTGAGGGAGGAAACAAAATAATTTGAGAAGCTTGCAAAAGATAATGTGGTCCTAAAATATGAGATGGAATCTATGATGATGGGGCTAACCAATTAAATTGAGGAAAGGAAGAAGAATGAAGAGAACCTTAATTAGTCCTTGATGGAGAAATATTATGAATGCCATAGACTTAATTGTGAGATTGGACAACTACAACTTAACTTGCAAGAATCCAAACACAAGGAGGAATAACTTGAAGAACAGGTAGACATTCTTATGAATGAACTTGTGACTACAAATGAATACAAGGAGAAGTTCATGATTAGCTCAGATAAGCTTGATGTGCTATTTGAAATACCTAAGAAGCTCAGTGACAAGAAAGGTCTTGAATTTAAGAAAGGTGAAAGCTCTAGAGCTGTTCAATATAATCCTAATCCATAAGATCATAAGAACAAACCTAAAAGGTTCCCTGTAAGATAACCTAATGCTCAAAATTATCCATCTTTCAATGGTAATGGCTTTGTATGCAAGAAATCTAGTCATAAATCTAATCAATGCATAAATAGAATGAATGGTTCATCTTTTTTTGGGCCATTATTTCAAATGCAATAAGTATGGTCATAAATCAAGTGAATGTAGAAGTGTGATGAATAATTCTACTAATAGAGGGAAAGTTATATGTTTTGCATGAAATATATTTGGATACATTAATAATTAGTGCAGATCAAGAGGAAATCAAATAAATTACAGGTACATACAAACAAATATTGTGTGTTATAATTGCAACAAATTTGGTCACATTACAAGATTCTGCAGAAGCAAGAATGCGGATAGGAAGCGTCCGATAGACAAAAACAAATGTGTATAAAGATTATAAAGGAAAAGGGAAAGCAATTGTGGATGAAATTAGGAAGAAAATGAGAAATACACGAGTGAAGAAGAGTGAGAATGATGTAGGAAATGGGTCCATACCTAAATCTGGTGTTGGAAATTTCTCCACAAATTAATTTAAGGCCTTTGGCCTAGTGGGGAGTTTTTCAAAAATAAATTATAACCCACTGACAGTAGCTAGTGCCTAAATTCAACAAACTAAAGAATTTGTATTAGGCTATTGTAGATGATTTGGAATGATTTTGAAGAAGGATGAGTGGTATTGATGATCTACAAAGGAACTTTTATGAAACAATATGAGAAATAGGGTATCTAGAAGGTTTACGGTAAGCACATTTATTACATTAAAATTAAGGTGTGTTAATTATAAAAAGTAACTTATCGACCAAAAAAAAAAAAAAAGTAACTTTACCTTCTCATTTGTCACTTCACATTCTGACAGAAGGAGAAAGAGAGAGCTCTAAAAGCAGATTTATATGAGATCGAAGGCGTGAAGGTGATTTCTGTAAAAACTCTAATTCAACGAAAAGGGTATTTTTATGTGAAGCTTGTGGACTTGAAATTTTTGAAATAGATACTGCTATGGTTGTTGATATCACTTAAAGACCTAGCCCTAAATTCAATAGGCACCCATTTTAAATTTGTAGAAGAGTATCCGCTAGGTGCTTTTTCTATATTTTACATGACGCTCTTCATGTTGAAGATGTTAGGTCTTACATTCATGAAAATATTGAGGAGTCACGGTCTTTCCAAGTGTTGAAATTATACTTTGACTAGCTAGTAGGAGAAGATTATGGGCTTAAGAAGTAATTTAAGGTGTTCTAAGAAAATAACTTTATTAAGGTTGTTAATTTCCCATTGTTTGAGGAGTCATAATGGGTCTAGTATGTTCTAAGTTGAATTCATGCTGAATTTATATGGTTAAGCAAGTCATTAAAGATTACCAAGGAATCCATTAGGGTTGTAACAAGTTTGTTCTCATCTGGTGATTTTCCTATACTGAAGTTTGTGAAGAATCAACTTGTTATAGATGCAATTGGATCTAAGTTTGACAAAAGGGCAATGAAAATTAATGACATAATTGAGTTTGGTGTAAATTTTCCTTCAATGATTGTTGGTTACAAAATTTATTGCTCTAGTTGTGAGAATTTAGTCTCTGGTACGACCATATATATGCTTCTTATCAGATGGTGAGATAAAATGCAGAATATGATTTATGTGAGTTGATGTAGAGTCAACTAATAGAGAATATGACCAAGATAAAGAAGGATAAGAAGAATACATTCAAATATGACACTCTGGTCTTGTGTTTATTCTTTTATTTCATAAATGAGGTTCTGTGAGTTGGGAAAGTTCAATGGGCAAATAATAAACCTGTAGCTATACAAATCAGAGAACTCTTATACACTATCAGTGACAGTAAGGCCTAGAGAATTTCTATTTGGGGTTACTTTAAGAATTTTCAAAATGAGATGTAGGCTAGGGAAAGGATTCCTAAATCAATTGTTGAGAAATACAAGGACACAACATTTTTTATGATTGAGATTGATTAATTTTCAATGGAATTTGTGGAACCTAGGATAATATGGATCATGCCTATGGGGTATGAAGTTGATTCAAAAACACTTGATGTATATGCCCAACATTTGTTGAGTAAACCCATTGACACAACAAAATAAATATTTGACACTTATGAAGAGAAAGACCTAAGGTGTACATTGAATTGAGGATACCAAAAATAGTAAGGAAGGTTAGAAGACATGTTGAGGGATTGGTAGAGAGTATTGGCATTTTGATTGAAGAGATTAGGGAAGCAAGGAAGAGAACAATGCATGATGCAAAGGTGAAGCCAGTCAAAGGTTAAGCAGCTAGTCCAAATGCCTCTTCATCTAATTAAAGACAAACAAGAATCTCTACACTCCTCCAGTGTTCATAAGATATTTATCACTAATAAACCACAAGATAAATCATCCAACAAGGAAGGAAAGAAAGAATCCAAGAGAATAAGAGAGTATGTGTATGTTGAGGATGAATGTAGAAACCAAATCAAATGAATTGGTAAAGGAAATAAAAAAATGGCACTAAAGCATCAAGAATCTCCAAGGCCAAGCCATCCAAAGAAGAAAAAGTAAGTAAGAAAATGAAGTTTGAGTTAGAAAAGCTTGGTATGTCAGTAAATGACATTGAGAAATCCTTAACTATGCATAGTAATTTGAAACCACTTTCTAAATTCTTTGATAAATTTGATGATGTTTGGAAGAGAGTACTTGAAGAATCCTCTATCAAATACTTGAATACATTCAATAGGTATCTTGTTGAGATTGTATGAGATTCCAAATTTTTTATATAATATTATGGAAATGAGAAGAGTAAATTCTAAGACTGTGGATGAAAGATTTAAAGAGCAATTATCGATCATTCTATGTCCTGTTATATGAGTGGAAGAAATGAAACAAATATTTAAAAGGGCTAAGAAAGAATTTAGGAGAAAATCAAGAGTAAATAAGCTAATAATAGGGTGGACAAATGCAGTTGTGACAGAGATAGAGAATATTTCAAAGTCCATCCTTGAAGAGAACCAATTTCATGTTGTCACCGAATAGTTCCAAGGTGGTGATGATACATCTATTCTAGAAGTTGAACCAGTTTAATTAAATGTCTCTACTATTATTGAAGGTATAATAGAAGGAGAGATGAATAAAGGAAAATAAAAAGTAGAAAAGACAACTGTGGTAAAGGATTATGAGATAAAAATTGAGGCAAGAGACACTATAAGGGAATTGAAGGATTTTCTAGAGAAGGATAGTCTGGAATTGGATGATCTTGAACTTACTCAAGGGCCTATCAATCTGTCCACTCTATCTCCAATCCAAAAATTTAAGTTTGAATCATTTTCACAAGACGAGGTAAGAGAGGAGATACTAAGATGTCACATGGAGTAAAGTGAGTTGTTAGGTCTTGCATCTGGTGTTCTGGAGAAGATAATGCCTATATTTTTCAAAGACACATCTGATTCTCCCTTCGGTTAATTGAAAATCCTTATAAAATCTATAAGTACTCACTTTGTGTCTTTTGAAGTCAACTGAGATAAAGGTTTCGAATGAATTTGATTCTAATAGATTCAATAAGTTGAAGGAAATGATTGGAAATGGTAGGATATTGTTGGATAGTTGTGTAAAGAGTATTCAAAATTTTCTATATGAAGGTGGCAGTGCATACAAATCTTAGTTGTCATTTTAAGGATATTGAGAAGAAAATAAAGGAGAATGAGAAGTAGTTAGCAAATATTTCTCAGTCATTTTATCCTTTAATTGTCTCTACAACTAGTTAAGAAGGTCGAGTCATATATTTTATTGACAAAATTAAGAGTTTGATGCATAAAAGGGATAGGCTTGTTTGTAGAGTTAGTGAAAGTTGGAGTCAAATTGCTTCTAAGTTGGAAACAATGTTCATTGCTTTAAAGGAATCCAAAGATTCCATAGCCATTAATGACCTCTCAGATCTTCAAATAGAAGAAATGAAAGCATATCTCTTCAGTAGTATAATTTCAGTTTTGGAGTGTCTCAAGCAAGGTTAGGACAATGATTTTAAGCTATTGAAGAATAGTTTTGTAGATATATTTAAGTTCATGTAAGTTAGAGAAGTCTATTTGTACATATGACATATGTTTATAAGATCTTTGTATAAACTTTTGTATGCGAATCTCTACCTTTTTCATTGATTTCAAAGGGGGATTATAAGGCAATGAAAAATGTAATATTCATCACAGGGGAGTATTGATTTTTTTATTTTTAAAGTATATATTGATGTGGTACTGATTTTGACACTTAGTCATTTTTCACCAAGTGTTGCCATCAATGCCAAAGGGGGAGATTGTTTGTAAGAGACATTGCACATGTTCTTTGGTGTTTTCATTGATGGAAACTAAAGTTGGTGTACCCATCTGCATTGCACTATTCAATCATACTGGAAGATTGATTGAAGACTTGTTCTGGTCTAGCAAGTTGTGACGGAGCATATGGCAGTGTTCATTATTTTGGTCGATACTTATTTTTAGGATAATAGTTTGTATTTCAAATCTAAGGGAAGGTTGATAGATTTTTGGAAAACCTTATTCTGTAGTTTTGATTTCCATTGATAACTGGTGTGCAAGTTAGAGACATCTATGTATCAGTTTTTGGCTTGAAAGTGCAGAACAACTTGTGTAGTTGGTCCCTATGTGTATTTGATGGAGTGGTTTTGGTGATTTTTTTGTGATCCAATAAGTTTTTACAACATATGTGGTAATGTGTGAAAAAGTATTTTGGTATGCGTTGGTATTTGTATCTTGATTTTGAGAACAACTTGTACACGTTTGGATATTTTTCTAAGTGTTCTAGAGCCAACATGCAACCGATTTAGTTTCTTTTTATTGATATATAATATTGATGTCTTTGGTCATTTTGGTGGGGTAGGTGTGTATAATTGACTGTGTGCAGTTGCATGTGCGTGAGATAAAGGTTTATGCTCTGAATCAGAGCATAATAGTGTAACCGAGGAGTAGGTGATGAAGTGTATGGAATATGTATAATGTACTTAAGTGGAGCTCTAATTTGGAAATATAATATGTTATTCCTCAGTTCAAACACAACTGTGACATTGTAATTGATTGATAGGCAATAAGCCTTTTTATTTTTGAGCAGTGAGCTCTAGGCATTGTGCCTGAATGCATGTGTATTCCCCATTCTAATACTTATATAGAGTATTATCATCTTGTGGGTTCATCCCCATCATGGTTTTCCCTTGACCAAGTTTCTACATACAAAAATATTTTTGTTATGCTTTTGAATATTTCCATTGTTTATATGTGCTAAGTGGTTGAAAGATCAAATTAATAAATTAAAGATGGAAGAACACTGATTCACCCCCTCCCCTATTAGTGTTCCTTAATTCCAAGATATAGGGGTATTGATACTGGCTTGATAACCTAAAGGATATAGTTTAACTAAGAGTGTTAATCATCACTAGTGATATTGATGATTTTATTGAGGATTTTAAGGATGGACCTATTTAATTACCCATATTACTCATTACATTATGAGTAGTGTGGAATAGATTAATTGAACTCAGTATAGAACCACAAATAGAGGGGTCACACTTCATGATTTTTTAAGGATTTTTGTTGTTAATGATGATGGGAGAGGAGATGTCCAAGGGAAGATGAGGTGATTGAGGCTAATTTTTTTTCTATTTGGGTTCCAATAATAAAGGTGAGTAGAACAACCTCTATCCACTTGGTAAGGTACTTGGTGGCAGCACCAATGAATTTATGGTCCTTGGATAATGTGTGGTTGTAATGCCCAAAAATAATCGGGCAAAAACACAACAACAATTTTTTTTTTTGTACAATTAAAACATACACTAAGATTACTAGGATACACAAAAGCCCTTCAAGGCGAAGCTTCGGGATCGCAAGCTCGCTTGGGCGAGTCACCCAATGACATGTAAGGGATTGTAAGGCTTGCGCTAGCTTGCCTCCATCCCTTACACGATGGAAGTCATTAGACGACAAGGGAATATGAAAAGTATTAAGGGAAATAAACTTTCCCCTACATTTCAAATTTATTAAAAATAGTGCGATCTATCCTAAGAATTTTTAAAGAGTACTTCTATTATACCGAAGGAAGTATTAACAATTAAACAAATAAATCTTTTCTTAGCCAAAGAGAATTAATAATCTACGTTTCCTTTCCTGATAATTCAATGTTAAAAATAACTATTTGATTAATACTAAATTTTATAATATTAATTATTTCATTGAGATAAAATAACTTTAATTTAATCATATAAAATTTGTGTAGTAAGTGAAATTAATAAACTAAGATAATTTATCAAAATAGATATACTAGTAATACAATTAAGAGTCAATTAAAGACATTTTATTCTTAAAATTCTTTGTTTTCAAAATTCATATATATATATATATAAAAGGAACATCATTTAATTCATGAAAATGACAAAACACGTCAAAGGAAAAAAAAAACAATCACAATTATTAACTATAAACATTGCTGACATATTTAAAAAAAAAATCTTCTAAAGTTCCTCTCAGTAAATATATATTATTAACAAAATAAAAATAACATTGCATCAAGCTAAACTGCTCTATCTAAACTTAGTAAAGTTAATAGTCACTGTTTAAATCAATGTTTAAAAAAAAAAAAAAAAAGAAGACACCAAAACTAATAAATGAAATTATATATAATACTGAATGGGCCCTCCAAACCCTAATTCGAAAATAGGGTTTGGGCCACATAAGAACCTCTACAAACCCTAGATCTCCCATTTTCCTCCTTCATTCTTCTCTCTGCTTATTATTATTTTTTTCTTTGTTTCTCTTTTGTTGTTGAGTGCAGATCTATGGTAGAGAAAGGTTGATGCATAAGCTGTTTCTGGGAAGATCAGCACAACAAGAGATCTCTTCCGCGATAAGAGAGTCTCTGTTGTGTTTTAATGGATACCCATCTGCTGATATGAACCTGAGTAATGTTCATCTTTAGTATAAGTGGGTAGTAGTCCAGATCTGCAAGATCGGCTCCAACTTTGCCATGTTAAAATCACCATTTCAATAATGGCATTAGTTATTAAAATTTTTACTTTATTACAAAAGCTTTAGCAGATTAAGTTTCTCTGAGTTTTTCAAGGACTCGGGTCTGCAAGTTTAGTATCTGCTAAGGTTGAGTTTCGAATTATTTTTCCTGCAAAACTCCGTCCATTTTATACTTCGACGACATCGTTGACAGCACAACACAATTTGTGCAGAAAATTGAGATAAGTCATAAGCCATGATTTCAGTGAACGTTTTTATTTGGATCTGTGTTAGGCTGTAACACTTATTTGTTATGTTCTAATTCATTTTAAAACAATGTTGTTGCTATCCGCCAAATAAGAGTTTCGGTTACATATGCTGTTATAAATCGGCCTTGTTCATTTTTTTATTAATGATGACTGCCCTCTTTTAAATAACTTGGTGCCAACTGCTAAATGGCTCAGTGCGATGAAGGTAGTTGCGATTTGGAAGATCGTAACGGTTATCTTTGTTATAAAGCGGCCGGATTTTGGCTATGAAAAGCCTGCAGCGTGGGTGGAACCCTCGACCGCCGTCCTTCCAAAACCCTAGGCTGCTGCGTATGTATGTTGGATATGTTTTTTTTTAATGCAAGGTATATACTGCGCTAAGTATGTTTGTTATTTTTTTTTTAAATGCAATATATACTGCACTCAGTATGTTTGATATGTTTTTTTTTTAAATGTAATATATACTGCGCTATGTTTTAATATTATATATAATACAGTATATATTATATTATGTAAGATGTATATCCGCCATATGAAATGTTAAATCTGTTCCTACGATTTTCTATTTGCATGATATATTATACAACAATAGTTATATATAATATATAATATAAATAATATTGTTTAACTTACATATGTGATATATTATCATATTACATATTATACAATAATCATTGTATAATATGTAATATAAATAATATTGTTT
>MU227590.1:161155-179952 GCA_018584345.1 Thuja plicata | reverse complement strand
TCACTAAAGTACACATCACAACACAATTGACATGCCTAGTGGGTAAATACAATATTATTCACAAGAAGAAATTTACTTACAGACATACATTTACAAACATTGTCAACCATATGAACACATGCAACACATTTACGAAATAAATTACATCACAACAAGGTCATACTCTTCTTAGAGTCGACCTTGGTTTTCAACTGATTACACTTAGATCCTATCTTGTTTCCCCGTCTTACAACCATGACCATGTTCCTGCACACTCAAATTTGATGTTAGTACATTATAAAATTTTGCATTAATAATCATTTCAAAAATAGAGTAGTAACATCTAACTTGACAAATACATATATATCTGCATTCGTAAAACATTACGTATCCCACATAAGCATATAATCCTAAACTTATCATAGAACCATGATTTCACCAATATTCATTATACTGAAAGATGACATAACAATGCAGAGTGAATATATCATAGATAATCATGGAATAAAAAATAAGCATATATAAAAGTACAGCTAACGTGATCATCATAAGAACTATAACAACTATCTCATAAGAACCAAAGATAGCATATATAATCCAAAATAGATCGAATGTCTATACTCAAAGTACCATCCTGATGAATCGAATGTCAAAATGAAAGTAGAACTAGGATGGGGTAGGACAGGATCTCACAGTGGTTCATTTACCCAGTGAGTTCAAGAACCTATGTAGAAAAGGTTCATAAAGTGGTAATGGGATAGAGAGCTTGTGCTAGAGCATGTATTAGGTCCCTTGTTCTTCTGCAAGCTAGGCTTTTATTTAAATATTGACATACATCAAATTACGTAATGAACCAATAGTATAATATGATCTAAAGGTGCTTCTTATCATGGATCATGTCGTGAGTATTAGTACTACATACTAAAATGGACTTCATTTAAAGTTTTAAGTTACCCTAATGTATGTTGAGACATTTTTAAAAGGTGTCATTTTAGTCTCTACAATAGAGCATGCCACAAAGGAAGATATAATGTGAGTTATCATTTATGAGTGATTTAAATTTGTAGCAAGATTGGTGTGGTGTGATAGTGTGGTCTTGGATGAAACCATAGACATTAGTGTACTTTGGGCTATTAGGACCAATGATTTTGAAAATCATTTAAAATTTGAGAACATCATATACAAGAATGAGGGGTTTTTATACAAGAAATGATATTTGTGGGTATTATCAAGCATATTTACTAGAGAACCTATGGTGGAAATAATATTATTAGCCTTATTTCTAGTGCAAAGGATTTATTTAAGGGACATGTCTAGGAATTATTATTTGAAGTCGTCCACCATGCACTTATAATGGACAAGTGTTTCATCCATGGTGAGGAATTCATTATTGACATGATTGATTAGTACTTGTGAATCATTAAAGGATTGCTTATACATGTTGGATGGTCCATTGTACTACTATTTTGAGATTCGATTTTACATTATGTTATTCTTTTGGTGCAAAAAATCCAACACAAAATGTCTTTGGAATAATATGTTAGTAATAACTGAGAGGGGGGGGGGGGGAATCNATGTCTTTGGAATAATATGTTAGTAATAACTGAGAGGGGGGGGGGGTGAATCAATGACCTCAAAATTAATCCTTAAATCAACCCTTAAAAATTATAACCACTAATTATGTCTCAAGTTATCTTTTGTCCTACAAGATGTATGCCTTGAAATACTTTAATCAATTTTATGCTTATCGGATTGCTTTGTTAATCTCTCTTCTGTATGTTTACCGATAAGCAGTCATCTATTTACCGAAACACAGTAAATATGTAGAGTATACCGATCAATCCAGGAATGCATATGTGAAATGTAAAATAGTAAAGTAATAAACCATAAACACATAACACCAAGATTTTAATGTGGAAACCTTGTTAAGGGAAAAACCACTGGGACCGACACCCCAAATTTTCACTCTTCTAAAGTGAGCTCTGGTAGGAGCCAACCCTATTAAAGGTTACAAACACATTGTTAGGTGTGACCTTGTTACATGATTTAGAAATAGTTTTTCAACTAGTATCTGGCATCTAATGCTACCATCCTTGATCAAACACTTACTTGGCCTATCAATAGGTATCAGACATATCCAATGCTACTTTTGTGATCAAACTTTTTGATACTCCTTGGGATGTATCTCAATTGAAAAAGACTTTTAAGTCCTGCTCGGTTAAGAGGCTTATATGCTTCAATGGTTAAACTAAAACACTAATGATCTATTCATACACACAACTCAATTGCAGATTTTCAAATCTATTGCAAGTCTACTACCTCTCTGATCAATATAATCACTTATACCTTTGCTCCACAATGTTCTGCTCTGTGATGCTTGTCTCACTATTCGTCGGTGTCTGTAGAGTCTAGCTCTTTCCTCAGCTTGTCGATCGGGACTGAATGAAGACTTTCTTCTCCTTTAGATTTTCTTTAGCATCTTTCCTCTATTCTCTTGTTCACCCCACAATTCGTAATGAATTGAGTTTGTCTCAATATAGACATGATTTCCCCTTTTCTTAGTTTTTTTTATTCTTGGCGTGTTCCACAATTCTTGCCAATAGATTTAAAGTAAACTTTTGATTTATCTCAAAGAGATCTTCTTGCCAACTGGACAAATCATCTTTAAATCAATTACTTATCTCCAGCTTTATCTAGATGATTAAAACAATGATAAGTATCCGTTAAATCTATCTTTAGCTTCTTGATAGCTAAGAATTTTGTCATTTTCTGAACTCTCTATTCTATTGGTCAACACTTCAGTTAGTCATCGGTGATAACTGACTGTTCCATTGGTGTGACTTCAGTTTTCATCGGGATCTCCATCCTTGTCTTCTTCGTCGGGTAACACTGAAATTCTTTTCGTCGGGTTACTCTGTCTTTTCTCGTCGGGCAACACTGTAACTCTGCTCATTGGTAATGTTGTACATTAGCTCATCGGGTAACACTGTGACTCTTCTCTTTTACTCTGACCGTCAGTGTGCACTCTATCAGTGTATGTAGTCACTTAGTGAATACTTGACTTGTATGCATTACTGATAGCATAGCCTTGATTCATTGGTTCTTTGAAGTCTTTGGCAACATTTCCATGACCATACAGATTATATCAAGTTGACATCAATGACAATACAATAGCTGATTTAATGCCTTGCATGATCATCAAATTAATATCTTCAAACATTCAATCAATTACATGTCATCAATCTCTCCCTTTGGCATTGATGGCAACATACTACATTTTCATACTATACTATTGCTAACACAATATGAAATATATAGTTTCATCAAGCTTTCCTAATGTAACTATTACAAATGTCTGGCTATTGGTAAGCTCAAATAGCTTTGATTTGATTCTTGCAGCTTTCTTTCTGTCTTCAATCCCTTTACTGGATGGATGTAGAATCTTTCTTTCTCTGATGTGATGTGTTCTCCTTCTATTTCAAACTCTCTCCCTTTGACTGTTCTCCTTTCTTGTGATGTCATTTTTCAGTAATTCTCTTCCTTTGTGTGTACTCTCCCTTTCTTGTTACATTCTTCTCTCCATGAGTTGATAATGGATATAACCTCTGTATGATAATGAGATATCTCTCTCCCTTTGACAACAATGCCAAACATCTTGTTCAAAAAAATATTTGACAATGATGCCAAATGGATCCTTTCTATCCATAATATATTCCTTGAATTTCCCATTCTATCGGTAACAACTCTGGTGCTTGGTGTAGATATATACCTTTTTGTGTATATATTTATCTTTGAAGTCCATCTCTCTTCTTGCATCAAAATGAATGATATTCTGATAATATATAGGCTGACACAACCTTCTAGTCAACTTACTAACCAGTAGACAAGGGTTTGACCCCTAGTCTCTTTCTCAAGTATTCAAATGCATCCTTGGGAAGTGGTTTGGTGAAGATATCGGCCAATTGTTCCTTTGATTGCACATACTCAAGTATCACTTCCTTTGCCTGAACTTGTTCTCTCAAATAATGATACTTGATGGCAATATGCTTTGTTTTAGCATGCATGACTAGATTTTTGGAAATGTTTATTGCACTTGTATTATCACAATAGATAATTACTGGTTCTAAAATTTTCATATGCATACCTTCCAGTAACTATTTTATCCATGCAATATTTGAGCAGTTTGCAATAGCAACAACATACTTTGCCTTTGTAGTAGATTGTGAGATGCATCCTTGCTTCTTTCTAATCCATGTGACAAGTCTGTCACCCATAAAGAATGCTCCTCCAGCTGTGCTCTTTCGGTCATCAATATTTCCATCCCAATTAGCATCGATAAAGACCTTAAGTTCAAATTTTCCTTCTCTTTTGTACCATAAGCCATATTCCTTGGTATCTTCAGATATCTTAGGATTCTTTTCACAACAATCATATGTGATTCCCTGAGATTAGCAGAAAATCTAGTAACTATTCCTACTACATGTGCAATATTTGGTCTAGTATGTACAATATACATGAGTTTTCCAATCATAGATCTGTACAAAGTCTAAATTACCTCTGATGACTTGTCTTCCTTTGTCAGTTTGCATCCAATTGCCATTGGTGTTCCAACTAGTTTGGACTCTTCCATCTTGAATATTTTTAGTACTTCTTTGATGTACTTAGATCGTGTAATGAAAATACCTTCATCTTGTTGCATGATCTACAGACCAAGAAAGAACTTGATCTCTCCAAACATAGACATCTCAAACTCTTTGCTCATTTCATTTTCAAATGATTGGCATAGCATATCATTGCCTCCAAATATGATGTCATCAACAAATATCTCAGCAATCAAAATGTTAGCATCAACATCTTCCTTCAAATAAAGATTACTGTTTTCACTAGTCCTTACAAATCCAATACTTATAAGATAGGAATGAAGTCTTTCATACCAGGCTCAGGGTGCTTGTTTCAATCCATACAGGGCTTTGTGAAGTCTACATATCATGTCCCTCTTGTCTGGATTAACAAACCCTTCTAGTTGTTCAATGTATACCTCTTCTTCAAGTATTCCATTTAGGAATGCAGACTTGACATCCATTTGATATACCTTGAATCCTTTATATGCAACATAAGAAAGTAATATTCTTACTCCTTCTAGCCTAGCAATGGGTGCAAAGGTTTCTTCATAGTCAATTCCTTCTTCGTGCGCATACCCCTTGCATACTAGTCTTGCTTTATTTCTTGTGACTTCTCCATTCTCATTCAGCTTATTCCTGAATATCCATTTTGTACCGATAAAATTCTTGTCATTTGGTCTTGGTACAAGTGTCCATGTCTTGTTTTTCTCTATCTTCTCAATCTCTTCATTCATAACACTTATCCATTCATCATTATCTAGTGCAGCATTGACAGATTTGGACTCATAATCACAAATAAGACATCTTGTATTAAGAGACTTAATTCTGGTTCTCATACCAGCCTTTTTATCTCCTATGATCTGGTTCTATGGATGGTTTCTTCTGACATATCTGGCAAGTATAGGTTCAACTCTGTGTCTATCAACTTGATCATCATTTTGTTCTTCATTCTATTCTCCATCACTTTGTGCATCATCTTGAGCAATATTCTGATCGTCGGTATTTGCAGCCTGATGCTTGGGTGCAATGATCTATTGCTCGGGAGCTCTACATTGTTGGTCAGGTAGAGTTTCAGGTTCCTCATTGTAAGTGAAGCTATTGTAGTCCTCTGGTTCTTTAGTGCTTTCCTTTTCATCCTTCTCTGCAAATTCATATATCTTTACATTTGCACTTTCAACAATTTTGTTAGAGGCTTTATTTAGACATTTATAAGCCTTTCTCTTGGTAGAATACCCTAGAAACATTCCTTCATCGCTCTTGGAGTCAAGTTTTCCATTTCTATCTTCTTTTAAGATATAACACTGACTTCCAAAATTTTTGAAATAACTTACATTGGGCGTATATCCATACCAAAGCTCATAAGGTGTCTTTTTGATGTCTTTCTTCAATTGTACTCTGTTCAATGTATAAACAACAATACTAACAACTTCCCTCCAAAAGATTTAGGTGATGCATTTCTCTATCATTAGTGTCCTTGCACAATCAACTATGGATCTGTTCCTTCTTTTAGCAATTCCATTTTGCTGTGGTGTTCTCGGTGCAGAGACCTGTCTTTTGATTCCATGCTCATTACAAAAGTTAGTGAATTCATCTTAAATAAATTCCCCTCCTCTATCTAACCTTAAGAATTTTAACTCGTTACCACTTTGCTTCTCAACCATTTCCTTATACCATTTAAACATCTTAAATACTTCTAATTTATCTTTTAGAAACATGACTGTCGTCATTCTAGAGTAATCATCAACAAAGAGAATAAAATATCTATCTCCATAATAACTCTTTGTACTCATAGGTCCACATAAATTAGTATGGACTAATTCTAGAATTGCATCAGATTTATGGGTTTTGCTTTTAAAACTAGACTTTGTCATCTTACCTTTTTGACAATTCTTACACATGATGTTGTCGGGCTTGGTCATCGTCGGTAAGCCTCTAACATTTCTATTTTTGCTAATCTTTATCATGTTGTCAAAGTTCACATGACACAATCTTTTGTGCCAAAACCACATGTCTTTATTTGTAGCAATCAAATAAGTGGTGTCAGTATCATTCATATAGAATAAGTTACCTTTTGCCTGCTCACTGGTACCAATCATATTTCTTGATTTATTGAAGAGCTTTGCCTTCTTATTTTCAAATGCTACTTTATGACCTAAAGTATTCAACTGAGAAACACTCAAAAGATTATAATTCAATCCATATACCCAATAAGCATTTTCACATTTTATCTGGTTATTCAACATTATGGTTCCTCTACCTTCGACTGGACAAGGTGTGTCATTACCCATTCTTATTGAACCACCTTTATAGTATTCAAAAGTCTCAAACTTTTGCTTATCACCGGTCATATGATGAGTGCAGCCACTATCTATGATCCAAACATCATTTTTACTAACTTTAGATATGAGAGTGTTTCTACATACCTTTCTTCATCATCATTTGAATCATCTTTTACTGCCACAAACACCATCTCGATGCCTTCATCAGATTTAGTGTTAGTATCATCATCTTTGCATTTTGCTAGGTAACTGGACTTCTTTCCTTTGTCCTTGTAGTCTCAGGTATCTCTTCTTTCTGATTGTTGGTAGCTTCTGTAATCACCTCTGTCAGACTTATTTTCAAATGATCTGTCATTACTTCTGTCATCTTTTCTTCTATTAGTACATCTTGTAGCAAAGTGTTCAATCTCTTTGCAATTAAAACAAACAAGTGGTAATTTAACTTTGTATTTACCTTTGCCTCTCTGCATTCTTCTAGCCATAAGTGCTTCAATTTCACCAAGATCATCTTCTTCACTTTCACTATCACTATCTTTTCTCATAGTGTTTTTATGACTTGATTTACTTATTCTCATATAAGTTTTGAATGCAGACTCTATATTTGGTAAGACACTATTATCAAAATTGTTCATCTCAAATGAAATCAGTCTTCCAATCAAACTGTCTAGAGTAACATTTTTATTTGTTACTGCTCTCATTTCTTGAATGGAAAATACTCTAATAGCATAAGTAGGCAGTAAGTTTCTTAGAATTTTACTTACCATTGTATCTTCTTCTAGTACACCTCCAACTCCTCGGATAACATTGACTACCTCTTTGATTCTTGTGTTGTACTGAGTGATGTTTTCACCTTCTTTCATTTTGAGATCATCAAACCTTCCTCTAAGGATTTCTGCCTTGGCTCTCAAAACATTCTTGTCACCACCATGTACAAGCATCAATTTGTCCCACATCTGCTTTGCAATTTTGCAGGTTTTGACATCTTCAAATTCAGCATCGGAGAGTGAAGAATCAAGCTTTATCATCATTCAATTGTGCTCATGCTTCTCTCTCAATTTTTCAACTGTTGGTGCTCCTATGGGAAACACATATTCAACATCTAATTATTGAGTAACATCATTAGCAATACCTGATATGTGGAGTCTTATTCTACTCTGCCATGAAGCAAAATTATCTTTGTTCAACTTGGACACATCTCGTCTGTTCATCTTGTGATATTTAGCTTAGGTCTTGAAACCTTCCTTCTAAGCACACAAGCTTTTATACCAATTGTTAGTAATAATTGAGAGGGGGGGGGGGGGGGGGTGAATCAGTGGCCTCAAAATTAATCCTTAATTCAACCCTTAAAACTTATAACCACTAATTATGTCTCAAGTTATCTTTTGTCCTACAAGATGTATGCCTTGAAATACTTTAATCAATTTTCTATTTGTCGGAGTGCTTCGTTAATCTCTCTTCTGTATGTTTACCGATAAGCAGTCATCTATTTACCAAAACACAGTAAATATGCAGAGTACACCGATCAATCCAGGAATGCATATGTGAAATATAAAATAGTAAAGTAATAAATCATAAACACATAACACAAGGATTTTAACGTGGAAACCCTATCAAAGGAAAAACCACTGGGACTGGTACCCCAAATTTTCACTCTTCTGAAGTGAGCTCTATTAGGAGCCAACCCTGTTAAAGGTTACAAACACACTATTAGGTGTGACCTTTTTAGAGGATTTAGAAATAGTTTGTCAACTAGTATCTGGAATATAATGCTACCATCCTTGATCAAATACTCACTTCGCTTGTCAATAGGTATCGGGCATATCCAATGCTACTTTTGTGATCAAACTTTTTGATACTCCTTGGGATGTATCTCAATTGAAAAATAATTTTAAGTCCTTCTTAGTTAAGAGGTTTATATGCTTCAATGGTTAAACTGAAACACTAATGATCTGTTCATACGTACAACTCAATTGCTGATTTTTAGATCTATTGTAAGTCCACTACCTCTCTGATCAATATAATCACTTATACCTTTGCTCCACAATGTTCTTCTCTATGATGCTTGTCTCACTGTTCATCAGTGTTTGTAGAGTCTAGCTCTTTTCGCAGCTTTTTGATCAGGACTGAATGAAGACTTTCTTCTCCTTTAGGTTTTCTTTGGCATCTTTCCTCTATTCTCTTGTTCACCCCACAATTCGTAATGAATTGAGTTTGTCTCTATATAGACATGATTTCCCCTTTTCTTGGCTTTATTGATTCTTGGCATGTTCCACAATTCTTGCCAATAAATTTAAAGCAAACTTCTGATTTATCTCAAAGAGATCTTCTTGCCAATTGGACAAATTAGCTTTAAATCAATTACTTATCTCCGGATTTATCTGGATGATTAAAACAATGATAAGTATATGTTAACTCTATCTTTAGCTTGTTGACAACTAAGCATTTTGTCATTTTCTAAACTCTCTGTTCTGTCGGTCAACACTTCAGTTAGTCATCGGTGATAAATGACTGTTCTGTCGGTGTGAATTTAGCTATCATCGAGATCTCCATCCTTGTCTTCTTCATCGGGCAACACTGAAATTATTTATGTCGGGTTACTCTATGTTTTTCTCATCGGGAAACACTATAACTCTGCTCATCGGTAATGTTGTGCATTAGCTCGTCGGGTAATACTATGACTCTACTCTTTTACTCTGACCGTCGATGTGCACTCCATTAGTGTATGCAGTCACTTAGTGAATACTTGACTTGTATGCATTACTGATAGCATAGCCTTGATTCATTGGTTCTTTGAAGTCTTTGGCAATATTTCCATGACCATACAGATTATATCAAGTTGACATCAATGACAATACAATATATTAACTAATTTAATGCCTTGCATGATCATCAACTTAATATCTTCAAACATTCAATCAGTTACATGTCATCATAATATCCTCATAAGATGTGATGAAGAGGATTCCTACTTTAAAATCACACGACGTAGAAATATACCATCCATGTTTTGGGTTTATTAAAATGTGATAGGGCTCAACCAAAAACTCTATGATTAATGCAAGATTATTTAGGAGTGACCTTATGCTAATTTCTTTACAATGGTGTATACTTTGTTTCCCTTTTGATTAAAATAATCAATGTAAAAATCATCAAGGAGCACAATACATTTTTCCATCCTACTTGTAAGTGTTTATTTTTCCACTTTAGCAATGAGGTGAGTACTAGCATTAAGCATATCATGGTGAAGCATTTGGGAGGTAAAACATTATTGAAACATAATTGTTTTCCATGGATGAGTAGTTGATTTCACCTCCTACTAGTGTCCTCATATAATGGATAGAATGTTCCTATCCTTGATCATTATGTCATGTGAAGATGACATCCATGACATGTTTTTTTTCTAAGATGTATAGTAGTAAAGGCTTGTTAAGTATGTGTGCTACTAGAATAGGCATATTGGCAACATAATCCTTGATTTTTTTAAATGATGCTTAGTATGGTGAGTACATTCAAATTAAATTTTATTATTATAAAAACATGAGAACGAATATCATTTTTAACAAATTTTGTAATGCACTTGATAAATTTGAGCTTCTATAGACTACATGATTGTGTGATATTCTTAAGAGTTATATTTCAATTATAAATTTAACCTTATTAGGATCCAATTTAATGACACATTTGCAAATAATTAAGCCTAAGAGTTTTCTTGATGCAATTTTGAAGACATTTCTTGGGATCCATTCAAACTTTGTACTCAGAGTTTTTGAAAGATGTGATGTGCAATACTTGGATGATTTGTGATGAGCTTTGGTATGCCTAGGATTTCATTGATGTGGTCCTTAACAATGTCATGTAGTATGTCATGAAAGAACATAATCATGGCTCTCTGATAAATAACATTGTCACTCTTAAGGACAAATTACATAACTATGTAGTAAAAGTTTCCCAAGAGGTGATAAATGGTATTTTGTGTTGATCTTATAGGGTGATTTGTAGTTGATTGTATCTAGAGAATCCATCCATAAGAGAACATTTTATGGCCTAATATTAGATCTAAATAAACACACGTTCAAATACTCGTGGGGTGGGGGGGATTTGAATAACTTATAAAACCAACTTTTACAATTTATAAACCTTAGAAATCATTGAGTTATAATAAAAAAATACCCACATGTAGGATATAACAATTTAGAACACAATATTTACACATGATTTATGTGGAAACCCTTTTGGGAGAAAACCACAACAAAAACCTATAGTATACATCAATCCCCTCCACTGAGCACCAACTCATCAAGAGACACCAATCTCTTTAATGAGAGGAACCAACCTCCTAAATTATTTAGAATAGAAGCCACCTACCTTTGAGATATAATAAAACATTTTTCTTTTGACTTCTTTGATCTATCTTGAGCCAACTAAAAATAACTGCTCATTACTCTACCAAAATCTTCCTCAAAACTTTTCTCTCAAAATATTACAAAAAATATCCACTCAAATCTACAATGTGATCTTCAATACATTCTCATGAATCTAAAATATATATTTACAAAAATCTTCTCACAACGTTAATCAAGACTTTACAAATTACTACTCACAATATTTCATAAGTTCGCCTTTGCTCTTAAATAATATTATATATCTCATATAATATGTTCAGATAAATAATACATTTTGTTGTAATATCTCTTTAACTATGCCCCTTCATGCACAAATATATTCTTAAAAAATTAGGTGCATTTGGATAGCCAAAATACTTTTATAAATACCCTTGATCTTACCTCTTCACCCGACGGTCATGCCTCCTCAATAAGGTTGGCCAACCAAGTAGAATATTTTTAGTATTTAAATTTCATTTGCCTAAATTGGACTCTCCATGCAGGAAGGTTGGCCAAGACGTATGTTTTATTTAATTTAAAATGCTATTACCTTCAAGGCATTGTGTGAAGTGTTTGATCTCTCTTTATTGGTTTTGTTGTTGATATTCACTATGTGGTACTCCCTGTTTATGATCATTTCCCTATGTAGAAGACCTACTTGGGCCATTGAGCCCCAGACCTATGATAATTCCAGTTATATGATTTTTTGGGATTAAATTGGTGTGTTTGTATACTTTCTCCATTTTAAACTAACCTATCCATTTTATGATCATTTCATGAGGAAAAACATGGTATCTTCTTTCCTTTTTGCAACATTCTTTTGAGTGGACATGTCTTGTAGCATGGTTTTTCTTTCAGAAGTGTATGGCTTGACTATGCACATGCATAATTGTAGATGAGGATCAGTAATAGGATGACATTCATTGCTTAGATATTTTTGATCTAACCCCCATCTCTCTTTTCTTTGCAGGTTCTGGATCACACAGGAGCACACTGGATTCATACCCAGGTAAAAAAATCATCACTTTAGACAATGTATGGTACCCTTATTATTTATGTTCATTCTCTTATATATGCCTGTACTCTTTCTTCTGAAAATTGGCTATGCTCACAGCCTGTGTGAGCCCATATGATTTTATCTTTTAGTTCCTTTCCTTTTATAGTATATACAAGTTATTTGGCATAAATATACATGTAATCTTTAGATGCAAAAGTTTCTTTTCCTTTACATGTATCTTTTCATGAAATGAACACAAATTAAACAAGATAATATAATAATGCAAACTAGGGTACTGTAATCACTCATCTAGTAATTAGGTTACAAAATTGGAATGGGCATGAAAAATATGGTAACAAGAACCATTACTAAGGATTGAACATAAGTCTAAAAGTCCCCAAACCTATTGTTCTATGTGTCCTTATTACCTTTGTCATTTTGGTTCAACCCCTATAGGATGCCCAAGCCTAGAGACCAAGGAAAGTACCCAAGAGCACTTGAAAGAAATATGAATGAAACCATTGTCCTTATGTGGGTAAACCCATATAAGTGTTCTTCCTTTGCATCACAACTCCTAATTGAGGATCCACAGTCATGCATTTATGTTCAAGACTTATTATTACCTTGGTCTTTTTGAATATTAGGATGACATCTCAATTGGGAAAGGAAAAATAAAACCTTTCATAGACCAATCACAACCAAGGCATGTGGGTGTTCTTCTTTTGTATAGATATACTCATAAAATATATGTACAGTTAAATTTTTTTATAACATTGTTCCTTAGCCTAGTTTACTATGCTAAGGAACTATGTTCAATTTCAAATGTGTTATCAAGCAACAATGTTTCACATCTCCAACCTCACAAGATCTTCAAGCTAGCATGCTATCAAAATAGAATGGTAGTGGTGATTCAATGCATGTACAACCTCAACAACATGGAAATATTGATCCAATAACAACAAATACATTACAAATGCCAAGCTCACGATCTCAATGAAATAAACAGTGCATAAAACAATATATGGTATAACCTATCATATTATTGGTACTTCATCTATAGTTTTAATTAATGTATGTTTCTTTTGCACACTTTTGTGGGGACACCTCAGTAGGATTTGTCTAGGATGATAGTTTCTAAATGCACAAAAAATTTAAAATACATGTCATATGAATACCATCACAACAAATAATACTTTCTTAATGCATGAAAATGTTAAAATACATGTCATTAAAATACCATCAAAACAAAGACAAAATGGCATGTGAAAAATCTTGACACAACACTATTGGAAAAAATAGAGGAAAAAATAGCCCAATTTCAGCAACACGTTAAAACTTAAAGGCAGAGACAAGTTAGTAGATCTGTTTGTCGGTCGCCAAAAAGATAGCCTTAACAAAAAAATGATTTGGTCATGGAAAACATTTAGTTATAAAAAAATCATTAGAACAACATAAACACCACATTTTTGTAATTTTATCTATAATATTAATAAGATCATGTGTTTGTGTTTGTGTTTGTCAAATAAATAAAGCACCTTCGTTCCCCAAAAAACAAAAAATAAAATAAAGCTCTTGTTCTTCCAAAATAAGCAAAAAAAAGGAAAAGAATTGGCGACGGAAAACATGTAGTTTGGGCCCCATCATAAAATGGTGATTATAGTATTAAATAGGGGTATAAGGCCCTCTTTCTAATGGAGCAAAACATGAATAAACAACCGACATATATCCTATGTTGGAACAAAGTGATTCTACCAAAGGCATGATGTTTGGCTTGGCTAGCAATTAGGAAAAGGAATCTGACTAGTGACCGCCTTGATAAATTAAATATTTCCCAACCTTTTCAGTGTGTGTTATATCAGGCAGAAATTGAAAATGTTGATCACTTACTATTATTATGCCCCTTTGCTCAAGCTTGCTGGCAACATGTGGTGGACAAAATGAACATCTCCATGCTATTTATGAACAATTTGTGGGATTTTTCCAATCATATCCCATTCTTCATTCCAGATATTTCTTCTCATGTATTTGGATCTATGCACAAGCTATGATTGTTTGGGCTATCTAGTGGGAAAGTAACAAGAGAATATTTAGAAATTATGCTTCACCAGTGGAAGTTGTTATAAAAAAATTGGAGCAATCCATTTCAGAGGTGGTTAATTCACATGTTAAAGATAAAATTTACAATTACAACTTCACAAATTAGGATCCTAATTTTCTTAAGTCATTGAATCTGATTCACAACCCTCCATTTATGATCCCAAATAGCAACAAACAAAAGGGAGATCATTCAAAAGTTAGATGGATTCCTCTTGATAATCATTCTTTAAAGTTAAATTTTGATGGCTCTGCATGAGGAAACCCTGGCAAGTTTGGATGTGGTATGTGTCTTCGCAATCATAGGGGTATAGTTTTAGCATTGAAATATATTTCTGTACCTGGCGGGACCAATAATCTAGTTGAATCATATGCCCTATTTACAGTTTTGAGCTTGCTAGAAATGTTAATATTAGGAAACTCCATATACACAACAACAACAAGCATGCAATGACAACAATAACATGATACATATATATGTATATATGTATATGTATATATATATCTTTATGTATATATATGTATATATACATATATATGTATATAAAAAATAGAGCACCGACAAATCATATGGCAGCCATGACTTGAGGTAGGCATCTGAGCTTTGTCTTCTCATTAATGTATTCAATTTTATTTTGATGGAATTTGTTGATTTAATGGAGCAATATGAATTTTAATACTGACATTGTTTACATCTTTGCATTTGGAATGCTTGATGACCCGCGAGCTTTGAGAGCTAGGGCATCATTGTTATTACCTTCAAGGCATTGTGTGAAGTGTTTGATCTCTCTTTATTTGTTTTTCTGTTGATATTCACTATGTGGTACTCCCCATTTATGATCATTTCATGAGGAAATGTATTGATGGCTCACAGGCTGCAAGCTAGGGCACCATGCATTGTTTATGAGCTCACTGTTTAATACTAGCATTGTTTACATCTTTGCATTTGGAATGCTTGATGACCTGCGAGCTTTGAAAGCTAGGGAATCATTGCTATTACCTTCAAGGCATTGTGTGAAGTGTTTGATCTCTCTTTATTTGTTTTGCTGTTGATATTCACTATGTGGTACTCCCCGTTTATGATCATTTCATGAGGAAATGTCTTGATGGCTTGTGGGCTGCAAGCTAGGGCATCATGCATTGTTTATGAGCTCATTGTTTAATACTGAAATTATTTACATCTTTGAATTTGGAATGCTTGATGACCTGCGAGCTTTCAGAGCTAGGGTGTCATTGCTATTAGCTTCAAGGCATTAGATGAAGTGTTTGATCTCTCTTTATTTTTTTTGTTGTTGATATTCACTATGTGGTACTCCCTATTTATGATCATTTACCTATGTAGAAGACCTACTTGGGCCATTGAGCCCCAGACCTATAATAATTCAAATTATATGATGTTTTGGGATTAAATTGGTGTGTTTGTATACTTTCTCAATTTTAAACTAACCTATCCAATATATGATCATTTCATGAGGAAAAACCTGGTATCTTCTTTCCTTTCTGCAACATTCTTTTGAGTGCACATGTCCTGTAGCATGGTTTTTATTTTAGAAGTGCATGGCTTGACTATGCACATGCATAATTGTAGATGAGGATCACTAGTAATAGGATGCCATTCATTGCTTAGATCTTTTTGATCTAACCCCCATCTCTCTTTTCTTTGCAGGTTCTAGATCACACAGGAGCACACTGGATTCATACCAAGGTCAAAAATTCATCACTTCAGGAAATGTCTGGTACCCTTATTATTTATGTTCATCCTCTTATGTATGCTTTTACTCTTTCATATTCTTCTAAAATTTTTCTATGCTCACGGCCTGTGTGAGCCCAGATGATTTTATCTTTCAGTTCCTTTCCTTGTATAGTATATACAAGTTATTTGGCATATATATACATGTAATCTTTAGATGCAAAAATTTCTTTTCCTTTACATGTATCTTTTCATGAAATGAACACAAATTAAACCAAGCCATGTGGGTGTTCTTCTGCTATACAGTTATACTCATAAAATATCTGTACAGTTATAAAATTTCATGCCTTGAAATTTTATAACATAGTTCCTTAGCATAGTTTACTATGCTAAGGAACAATGTTCAATGTCAAATGTGTTATCAAGCAACAATGGTTCACATCTCGAACCTCACAAGACCTTCAAGCTAGCATGCTATAAAAATAGAATGGCAGTGGTGATCTAATGCATCTATAACCTCAACAACATGACAACATTGATCCAATAACAACAAATACATTACAAATTCCAAGCTCACGGTCTCAATGAAAAAAATAGTGTATAAAATAATATATGGTGCACAACAGCAACAAGCATGCAATGACAACAATAACACCATACATTTATATGTATGTGTATATATATATGTATATATGTAGATGTATATGTATATATATGTATATGTATATGTATATATATATGTATATGTATATAACAAATAGAGCACCGACCAATCAAATAGGTACATCAGTAATAAAATAATGCCAATCAATGATGCAGACAACTCATGAGCATGGAAAAATTAATGAGCATAAATATAAGCATTAATCAAATGCCTAAATACTCCACATAGTGCCATGACAGTAGCAGGGTCATGTGGTTCTCAAACAGTGAGCTCATAAACAATGCATGATGTCCTAGCTTGTAGTCCGTGAGCCATCAAGACTTTTCCTCATGAAATGATCATAAACGGGGAGTACCACATAGTGAATATAAACAAAAAATAAATAAAGAGAGATCAAACACTTCACACAATTCCTTGAAGGTAATAGCAATGATGCCCTAGCTCTCAAAGCTCACGGGTCATCAAGCATTTTAAATGCAAAGATGTAAACAATGCCAGTATTAAACAGTCAGCTTGTGCCATTAAATCAACAAATGCCATCAAAATGAAATTGAGTTAATGAGAAGACAAAGCTCGAATGCCTACCTCAATTCATGGCTTCCATATGAAGATCAAATGATAAGGAACTATGTTATAAAATTTCAAGGCATAAAATTTGACCTCTAATTTGACCTTGATAATGTCCCCTCCATTGCTTATGCTTTATCATGACTGCCTTGTGTTGATGGGCATGGTGGGTTACTACTGTGGATGCATAATTATAGATGAGGATCAGTAATAGGGTGCCATTCGGTTGGATTCCTCTTTTCTTTATGTCTCATTAAATGCACATCTATATGAAGTAAGCATGGTTCATAAGCTTGTCTATTTGAAACAGATAAGCTCACCATGTTTTCGTTGCTCCCAACATGACTGATATCTCCCAGAAAGAAATTGTAAAATTTTAAACTATACAAATGTATGATGACTGCTTGTTTTGAATGGAATTTAATGCTACCAATAATCTCCACAAGAACATGATCCATAGTTGAAAAGGTGGAAATGGTTAGCATCCCTGACAATAATTTCTCTCCTCACAATCTTGGATATGAACATACCCATCTGCCTTCATCTCCCCAGCCAAGTTCTCTAGAGCTAAGTAAATTAATTCTATTTGAGGATGTGATCTATCCCCCACAAGGAACGTGTGAAACTTCTTATAAAACTCAATGAAGCTACATCCTGGAGTCTTTTTTAGTCCCTAATCTCTCATTATTTTTCTCAACATGTTTATGTCAGCCCATCTACCAACTGTTGCATAGATATTTGATAACAGTACATAATTTACAACATTTTCAGGATCATTCTCAATAAGTTGTTTGGATTCAAATAAATTCCCATCACAACCAAGGAGATCAACCACGCACTCGTATTATTCAATATTGGGAGTCATGCAATAATCTTGACTCATAGAATCAAAGACTTGTCAGCCTTTGTCCACCAGCCCTGAATGGATGCAAGCATACAAAACACAAGTGAACGTTATGTAATCTAGATTTATGCCTGTTTGATGCATTTGCGAAAACATAGCAAGGGCTTCCTCACCATGGTCATGCATTCCATACCCTGCAATCAATGCAGTCCATGAGATTACATCTCTTTTTGGCTCCTAATAGGTAAGTGACAACAATAGGGTTAGGAGAAATTAATATTACAACACTGGCTAACAATGGCATGTGTCACTACATCATCTCTATCATTGAAAATCACACCTTTTTTCCTTCAACAGTAGACCCATCATATCTCCTTCTCCTAACACTGTCATACTAAACTAAAAGATACACATGACACGATGACAGTGAAAACTAATGTTGCTCTTGAAACAAGTCTACCAATCATTCATTATTTAAACCAAAATTATCACATGTAATTTTTTTTTATGCATTAGAAAATAGTGAAAATTGCATATTGTAGATGTATAAGAAGAGGGTATTCAATCAAGACTAACAACTGACTCAAATAGATACACTATTAATAGTCAATTAAGAGGCTTATATCCATGCTCTACAATTGGATAACCACCTTCATTATTCCTAACAATTTTTTATAGG
>MU227590.1:39714-117635 GCA_018584345.1 Thuja plicata | reverse complement strand
ATTTCAAGTATACATCCCTGGGTTGACAAGTTAAATGCACCTCATAACGGGAGAAGTAGTCCTTAGATTGAATAAACCATTCCTAAGAAAGGCCTTGAGCATGATTATTCCACACCTATTGTGAGGCAGTTCAGTGGACTAGGTGAGTTAGTCATTAGGACTAAGGTCACCAAAATAGTCATTGTTAGTATCTTTTTAATTTTTCTTAGGCTTAGAAGATTAGTGATGGATTTGAGCTTTGAATGTGTCCTAAACACATAAATGTTGTCATAGAGATTCTTGGAGGCCATTAATGAAGTTGGTTCCTCAAAATACATAGGTTAGAGGTCCTGATAATTAGGAATTTGGCATAATGGCAAAGATGCCAAAATTTGTTACAATGTTGTCATGACAACATTTGCAATTATTGCAAATGTTGCATGCAACTCGGTTACTTAGGATCCCCCTAAAATATAGGAGTGGTAGATTGACCAAAAGGCCCTAGAAACATGGAATATGGCATCTAATGTATGGAGAGGATCGAATCTAAGGAGTAGATTTCATTGTAACAAGTTTTTGAATAGTGAATATAGCTCTGCAACTCTGGTTTTGTGAGGAACCTGAGCTTTTCAGTGTGACAGTGCCATCATATGGATTGAATGCTTTGAATTAGTGATTGTTTTTTGTTCATAGGATAGTTCTAAGACTTTTCTATTCAGTAAGTAAGTTGATAGGAGTTAATCTAAGGTCTTAAATAAATTGTTTTCAATCTAGAGTGTTCACTAGTCCTGTCCTAACTAGTTTGTCTTTTCATGGCTCCTCCGTGAAATTTAACCATGGGATCTTCCTAAGGCTAGATGGATATGTTAGGGGAGTCATTTTTCTGTACATATGTAGAGTTAGGAGTCTTGTGGAGTTGATTTTCTATTTTTAGTACCAAGCCCTAGGCGAGCTGACAGTGCTCGGTTAGAGGTTTGGAGGTGTAGAATTGAGCATTTCATGTGGGGAAGGAAATTATAGTATAGGAAAAGTGTAGTAATAGGTGTGATATGACCTAATATTTCCCTGTTAAGAGATTTGTGAACTCACCAATCCATTTGGTCAAGTTTTGAGCAAGAAATCAGTAAGGTCCTACTAATTAGGCCTATTAGCCCTATTGGTCCTAGATAATAGGAACCCTATGTATGGAGGGATTAGGAGACTTAAAATTTCAAAATCCTTTTTAAAATCCAAAAGGGTATTTGAATGTGGGATTATTTTTTCAATTTCTTTGGAAAGTTTTGGCAAGAATTGGGAAAAGGTCTTTGAAAAAGGCTACAAGGAATTAGGCTTCTTGGGGTCCAAGGCTTGAACTCGACTGAAAAGGGCTAGGAGATCCTTCAAAATAGAGTCAAATGGAAACATATGGAAGGTTTCCAACATGTTTAGTATCCCTTCAATGATAGTGAATTCTAGTGTGGAGTTGGAACTTAGATCCTTCTAAGTGTAGGAGAAGAAGTGAAGAATCTACATGGTGTTAGTCTTTCAAGGTGAAGCACAAAGTGTTGGGCTCTTGGAGAGGAGCTAGAGAAGGCCTTAGTTGATCATCTAATCCTTTGGAAGATCCTAGTGAAGATTAGGATTCTAATAGAGACAAGCTAGGTCTCTTGGTAGATGTGCAAGCAAGCCTTGGAACACATACACCAATACATTTGATTTTGAAGTTGTATCGAATATCTTCACTTTAAAAAAGATTTTGAAACATATTTGAACACTAGAAAATTCACCATCTTCAGTTCATAATGATGCACAAAATTTTCCCAGCCTTGCTAAAATTCCAGTTCCAATTTATCTATACGAGACCATAATTGTACATTGAATTTCTGCCCATCTGGGCCTTCTAACACCATATATTCTACGCATTTGCACGTGCATTCTCGATTCAGAGTGGTAAAATCTTATTTTGGATGTGAGAGAGAGAAGCCAAACACATAAAGAACATGCACATAAACACAAAAACTAGGAAACATAAATGTAGATATCACAACAGCTGAGAAACATAAATGTAGATATCATGGTCACAATTGTTTGGAGACACAAAATAATTGAATGGTATACCCAGATGATGCAACACAACCACTACTCCTCTGGTTCCAAGTTAACACTGCGGGATCCAAAAACCATAGATAAGGAATAAATTTAGAGACCAGAGGAGGGTCGTAATGACATAAATAATACAGGGTCCCTATATTATTTTGGTCATTATGGCCCTCCTCCTCCGCTCTCTAAATTTATTCCTTATCTATGGATTTTGGATCCTGTAGTGTCAACTTGGAACTGGAGTAGTAGTGGTTGTGTTGCATCGTCTGGGTATACCACTCAATTATGTTGTGTCTCCAAACAATTGTGACCATGATGCCTACATTTATGTTTCTCATCTGTTACATCCCAGGACCCCTTATGATCCTTTACGACCCTTTACGATCCCTAAGAATACATATTAGAGGTCTTAAAGTGTCGTAAAGGGTCATAAGAGGCTCGTAGGAGGGGCCAGATGAGCTTCCACCTTCACGTGGTTGGCCCTGTAAAGTAGAGAATGTTAAACTATTCTCAAAACAAAGAGAAGCTCAATATTTTAAGCTCTCACTCAATGCATGACAAAAAAAAAAAAATTTTAAACATAGCATACCATCGCAATTGCGACAGTATTCAAAGAACGACCGACGCCAAAGCACTACATGTGACGTTCAGATGTTGTAATAATCTGACAGCTAGATGTCGCATGTACAACATATCCATCACATAGCCGTCGTAAGTGTGACACCCATAATGTGTAACGAAGGCATACTAACCATCATATCCGGTGCATATTGCAACGGACATAGCATCCGTCGGTGATTCCAACACCAAAACTGCAACACCGGTCTGTGTCGCATGATCGACGGGGTGGTGTTGGACTTGCGACGCATAGCCGTAAAAAAAAGGACTCAAATGTACTAGTGATGGGACAATGATCCTTTTCTAAAAATGTAAAATGAAAATGATGGTAAAATATAATGTAAATGATAATTTAGACAAGTCACTGAAAAATTAGAAATAACACACTAGTACAGAATGATAGAAAATTGAAATACGCAGAAACAGAAACCAAAATGAAGATTTGACCTATGGCTGAAATCTGGGAGCAGAATGCATGCTACAAGATGAATTTAGCAACCAGTACCTAGTTACAAAATGAATTTGGCAATCTGTACCTAGTGTTTTTGACTGGATTTCTTGGGCATCTTTCAACAATTTTTGAATTTTTTTTATTTTTGTCTAACAACTCTGTAACCTATTCCTACACCCAAAAAAATGTGGAAAAGGTTATCTAAAGTAGTTTTCCATGGTCAAACATTTATTTAGGAATCAACCTTGAAAATGAAATGAAATTTCATATAGGAAACTATGTAAAGAGGTAAAAAAATATTCATCTTGCATAAACCCACATGGACGGATGTAGAAATCGCTCATACCCATGAAGATGCTTGAATGTACTTGAAATTAAGGAATTGACCTTGGAATGTAATGTAGAATCAAGTACGCACTCACAAATTCATAGATCTATGAATGCCACTCCTAGATCTTGAGTGTCGATGCACTTGCTAATTGCTTGCAATGAATCTCCATGGAAGAAAGGATCTTCTTGCTTGATTGATAATTCCTCTACTTGGTCATCACGAGAGAGAAATTTTCTTCAATTTGAGAAGAATTTGATCTAGATGCTTTCCTTCAAATCTTGAATGCAATTGCTCAATTGCTCTTGATTGCTTGAAAACTTGATCATAAATGCTTGCACTTGATAATTGATAATGGATGCCAAAATGAGGAGGGATAGGGGATTTTTATACTCAATCCATCATTTCGGTATTTAAAAATAATGCAGACCAACCACAGGAACAAATTTTCTGCTAACACCTTGACATAGGACCCCGAGCCAAAATTGGGCCACAATCCTTGGGGACAGAATGCCAAAACCGCTCCATCCCAAGGACAGAATGAATTAGCATTTTTTACCCTAGAGAATGAGCCAAAATTTGGATAGGGTTTTGGGATAGATGAAATGATGTGGGGGAGAATAACAGGTTGCCAAGATTAAGCATAATGGGAATTCAGACCTCAAAATCACCAAAATGGGGTCTAATAAGTCCTAATAAAGCATCCAATTATGGGTGATAACTTTTTAGGATGGTACACTTCCATCTAAAATTATTCAACGTCTCCTTATCATATTTGGTTTGTGAAATAAAGATTCTCTTATCTTATAGTAAAATTTACAAACAAAGAAAGAAAGATAACTCATGAAACATAATTGACATTTCAAACTCCTTTTGTATGTTCAATGTGAAATCTTGACACATCTTATCACTGCTACCCCCAATAATGATATCATCCACATAAACTACGCAAATCAACAAGTTGTCTCCTTTAGTTTAGATATATATGTTATTGTCTGCAAATCCTCTTTTGAAACCTTTCTCTTTAATATACATGTCTAGCCTTCAATACCAAGTGCTTAGGTCTTTCTTTTTTATGTAGAGTGTTTAATTTAGTCTAAAAAATTGGTCCTCATTATCTTATATAAGAAATCCTTCAATTTGTTCAATGTACACCTCCTCTTTCAAATTTTTATTTAAGAAGGCTAATGTTACATCCATCTTATGGAATTTGAAATTCTTAAAACTAGCAAGGGTTAAGAACATCCTTATGGCTTCCGTAGAAGAAACATGAGAAAACATTTCTTTGAATTCAACTCCTTGGAATTGAGCACATCTCTTGCATACCAATCTTTCTTTATTCATTATAAACTTGGCCATCCACATTTATTTTGTTTTTGAAAACCCATTAGGGCCAATCATATTTTTTCCTTAGGTCTTATGACAAGTTCCCAAGTTTCATTTATATCTATTTAATTTATTGGTGTAATTAAATATTCTTAATTACACTTTACTTAAGATTACTTAAGATAATTAATTTCATATTAGTTTGCTTATGAGACACCTAGGAGTTTGCACATATATATGTACATGGCGTAGGATAAATTCCACTTTAGGTCGTGATAGTTGTTATCACATTCCACTTTATGTGTGAGATCCACCTTTAGTGATCTTATCATGTTATCATCCTCCACATGTCAAAATTGGATGGAGATATTGTTGGAATTAGCTTCTATTTTAGTTTTTGGCATTCATGTTTTTTCATTGATGTCAACATATATTTTTGATGAAGACAGACAGACTGGTTATCACTGGTGCATGGATGACTGACAGAAGTGTACAAACACTGTACGAGTGTTTTAGAGTATGTGAAGATGTGTAAAGGGATGAGTTGTGATCTTATATCTAAGTTCGCTTTAATTTATGTTTCTGTTTGTTTGAGTTACAACAATTTTGGTGAAGACTGTTTGCAGAACAATGACAATGAACTGTGACAGAGTTAGTCTTTGAGTTTTTAGGATAACTTGGGTGTGAGCATGATTCATGTTATGCAAGCTTGGGGAATGTCTGGAGAAATATTGAGGAATATTTGTTATTATTCTTGGGTTACAAGACTCTTGGTGACGTCAGTTCTGGCGTGTGTTTTGGAGAAGACCTATTTGGGGCCGACTTTAGAGATGTAGCATGTATTATGGATAGCGAGCGTGGATTGCATATATTGGATTATATTTGATGAATTATAATTGATGTTTACTTTTAATAGGTATCGTGTGAATCTTAGCAGGGGGTTATGCAATTATTTGTGCTTTGGGAAATTCTTAATTGGCTGACCTAATTGCCTATAGTAAACTTGTATAAAGGAAAGTTGTTTTCTTTTGTGGAGAGTGTGGAAGAGACAATGAAGTGTGGAAGCTGCAAGCTTGTATTTGCAAAGTATGTTGGATGTAAAGCAGAGGTTGTGATTGAAGAACTGCATTGAAACTGTTTAAACAAATTTGTTGCTATCAGTCAGTTCATTGGATGGTATATCTTCTATACATCTGTATTTCAGATAGCATGTCCTGAAGGTGGATTTAACCTTCTTTAGGTAGTGAGCCTGTTGTTTCTCTTGACTCCTAATAGGGTTTCTCCTTTAATAGGAACTGTGTATTGTATGTAGTAACCAGCTCCTAATAGGGCTGAATCTCCTAATAGGGATACTATACTTTCAGTGCATTATTTGTGAGTGCTAATTCCCACTGAGGTTTTTCCCTTAACAGGGTTTCCTCTACAACAAATGGTTGTGTTATGGTGTTTTTGTTAATGTTCAAAATTGCATTTATCTTTTGATTGTTAAAGGTTAAAGTTTAAAGTATATGGCATACAATTGATTAACCCCCCACCCCTCAGTTGTTCTAGTAGACTATTATTGCTAACAATTGGTATGAGAGCTTCTGGTCCTTAGAGAGAAATATTAACAGCTTGAGGTGATCCTAAAGATCGTGTACTATAGGAAGGATAGTCTGAAGTTTGATACTGAAAACTTTGAGAGTTGGAAGAACAAGATGATAACTCATTTGTTGTATTTGGGAATCGAATACATGATGATTACAAAGAAAGATGAGTCGATCAAGACTGAAGATGAACTGGATAAAGCTACTGATGATGAAAATAAGTTGTTTTTTGTAGCATGGTTTCAAGAGAAGCAATGATTAGTGCGCTCTCTGAAGGTGAATTCACATAGGTTAAAGTTTTGGATTTTGCACATAAAATTTGGTCAAGATTAGAAGCACTATATGAAGGAGAGAAGTTTAGTAAGTAGGTGAAGTTACAAAACTGGAAGACAAGGATGGAAATTCTAAAAATGAGAGATGATGAGAATGTTAGAGCATATGTACAGAGAGTTACTAAGGTTTTTATTTGCATTAGAAATTCTGGAGGCACATACATTGAATAAGAAGTGATCACAAAGATTCTTAGATCTTTGACACTTGTTTACAAAACTAAAGTGCAAGCAATAGAGGAGATCATACCTTTGACATGGAACTTCAATAGAGATATTTTGATTGTGAAAGTAACTACCTTTGAGGCCACAGAGCTGGGAGATTCATTACCTAAGGTTGAAACAACATTCAAGGTGACTGTGCATAATAATAAAAGGACTTTATCAGGTATTGCGAGCACCAACAGAATTGACTTGCGAGAAGAGCTTGGTGAATATGTTGATGATTGGAAAAAGATACAGGAAGAAGAGAGGAAGTTAGATGAAATTGTGGCCTTGGTTGCAAGAAAAGAAAAGAGAGGTAATGGTAAGTTTGAAGGAAAGTCACCTCTGAAATGTTTTTCATACAATAAGATAGGTCATTTTACATCTAGATGTCCTACAAGGGTTCCTGAACATAAATCTAAGTTACATAGACATAATTACTCCAAGGATAAGGAATGTTACTATGCTAGTGAAGGTGTGTCTGATGATGTCGTTGTGGATTATGATGAAATTAGATTTATTGCTATTAAAGATGATGAACCTATTCATGAAGAGAAAGCCCTAGTTTCACATGTTGAAAAGAAATCTGAATGGATCATAGACAATGGTTGTTCACATCATATGACTGGTGATAGAAACAAGTTTATTTAGATAACTAAATATGATAGTGGTGTAGCCATATTTGGTGACAATAATCCTAATTTTATCATTGGAGTAGGATCAATTTATCTTGATGGTAAAACTAATACCGATGATGTGTTTCTTGTTGATGGACTTAAGCATAATTTTTTCAGTGTTGGAAAACTTATAGACAAGGGTTATCATTTGAAGTTCAATGATGGGAAATGTTCTATCAAAAGTAAGATAGGAGATTTGATCGCATATGGTACCAAGTCAAGAGGTAATGTTTTTGAGTTGAACACTACAAAGTTTTCTTGTTTTTTTGCGAAGGTTGATGACAGTTGGTTATAAAATAGAAGATTTTGTCATGTAAATTTTGATAACATTGTGAAAGCAAGTATGACTAATGTTGTTAGATATTTACCGAAGATTGTGAAACCTTTTAAAACTATGTGTAGAGAATGTGTGATGGGGAAACAAACTAGAAGCATTTTTAAAAGCAGATCTTACTGAAGTTAGATCCAGTGCATACAAATCTATGTGGTCCTACAAGAACAAGATCATATTGTGGTGAAAGGTATTTCATACTTTTTGTTGATGACTTTTCTAGGATGATGTGGGTTACATATCTTAGAGAGAAATATGAGGCTTTTGATAAATTAAAGATATTCAAAGCAAAAGTTGAGAATGAATCAGGTTTGAAGATAAAATGTTTAAGATCAGATAGAGGTGGAGAGTTTACTTCATATTTGTTCAATACCTACTGCGAAGAGCATGGGATATAGACAAACATCTGCTCCTAGGACACCACAACAGAATAGGATTGCAGAGCGAAGAAACATAACTATATTAGATTCTTCCAGAACTATGTTGCTTGAAGGAAATGTGTCACATGTTCATTGGAGAGAAGTTGTTGGTACTGTTGTTTACACTTTGAACATAATTCACATCAGAGAAGGTACTAATAAGACTCCTTATGTACTATGGTTTAATCATGCTCCTACTGTGAACTATTTTAGAATATTTGGTAGTAAATGTTATATCAAAAGAGATGGTGAGATAGGAAAGTTTGATGCTAGAAGTGATGAAGGGATCTTCCTTGGTTATTCCATTACGAGAAAAGCTTATAAATGTTTTAATCTAAGATTGAGGAAGATGATTGAAAGTGCTAATGTGAGGATTGATGAGAAGTTTCAGATTCAGGAAAGAATATATGACTATAGCCAGATTTCAGAAAACATGGAGGTTACTGCAAATCAAGAAGAACCTTTTGAGGTTGATCATGAGATTGAGGTATTTCTGAATGATTCAAATGATTCTACTGAAACTCCAAAGATACCAAGGTATGTTAAGAAGAACCATCCTGAAAATCAAATGATTGGCAATGCAAGCAAATGCATGATGCCAAGATCTAGATTAAGAGATGAAATTTGTTTGATTTCTCAAGTAGAACCAAAAAATATTGATAAGGCATGTAGAGATGAAACTTGGACTAAAGCTATGTAGGAAGAATTGGAACAAATAAAGACAAATAACACTTGGGAATTGGTTCCTAGTCCTAAAGATAAGAATGTTATGGGTACTAAATGGGTTTTTGAATGAAGAACGAATGGAAATGTTGAAAAAGTTTGGAATGGAAGATTGTAAACCTGTTGGAACACCTATGGTTACTGGTTACAAGCTTACTACTACTAATGAATCTCAAAGTGTTTTTCAAACAAAGTACATATCTATGATTGGAGGCATACAATATCTGACTCACACTAGACCAGGTATTGCTAATGCAATTAGAATTGTGGCAAAATATCAAGAAGATCCTAAAGAGACTCGTCTTTCTTCTGTAAAGAGAATATTGTGATATCTGAAAGGAACCCTAGAATATGGATTATGGTATAAAAAAATATGATGATTTTGTTTTGAATGTTTATAATGATGTTGATTGGACAAGAAATGTTGATGACAGAAAGAGTACAAGTGGTGGTGCATTTTTTTTGGAAAAATATTGGTTATTTGGTGAAGCAAGAAGCAAGATTGTATAGCTTAGTCTACTACTGAATCAGAGCATGTTATTGCTGTTATAAATCACACATAGATTGTTTGGATGAAGCAAATGCTGAAGGACATTGAGATAACTTTTGATGAGCCAGTGGTTATTCATTGTGATAACACTAGCACAGTGAATATGTCAAAGAATCCAGTTGTGCATTCAAAGACTAAACATATTTTAATTAAGTATCATTTCTTGAGAGACAAGGTTGCAGAGAAGGAGATTAGATTGGAGTATTAGGATGCCTTTGAGTATCTCAGAAGTATGCTTGGAGTGAGAGCCCCTCCCTGCGAGAACTAATTGATGTAGGAATGCATCAGTCTAGTGGCTTTCATAGCTATATCATTTTCTAGACTTGATGCTTGGATCTACTCCTCAGGGGGAGTGATCACATGAACACAATAGAACAGATTTGGGTGATTAAGGACATGGTTGTTGCAAACATGAAGATTTGAGAAAGCTACACCTTACATAGGAAAGATGGACAGAGAAAGATTTATGGAGCCCTTTTCCATTGATGTCAAAGTGGGGGAGATTCTGTGTGAAAATCCCTACTATTTTTGGGAAAGTTGTGAGGAGGATATTGAGAAGATTGTATTGAGATATGTACTTTTGGATTGATGGATTTTCTTATATGTTGCCATCAATGCCAAAGGGGGAGATTGTTGGAATTGGCTGGAGAGATTGTTGGAATTGGCTTTTGTTGTAGCTATTGGCATTCATGTTTAGTCTTTTATGTCAACATATGTTTCTGATGAAGACAGATAGATTGGTTATCACTGGTGTATGGATGACTAATATAAGTGTACAGATAATGTACGAATGTTTTAGAGTATGAAAAGATGGGGATGTGTATAGGGATGAAATGTGATCTTATATCTAAGGTTTCTTGAGTTTATGTTTCTTTTTGTTTGAGTTACAACGATTTTGGTGAAGACTGTTTGCAGAACAGTGATAATGAACTGTGACAAAGTCAGTCTTTGATTTTTGAGGATAACTTGGGTGCGAGCATGATTCATGTTATGCGATATTGGAGAATGTCTGGAGACATACTGAGGAAATTTTTTTATGATTTGGGTCGCGAGACTCTTGGCGACATAATTTGTTGCGTGTGTTCTAGAGAAGATCTATTTGTGGCTGACTTCAGAGGTGTGGCATGTATTATGGATAACGAGTGTGGATTACGGATCTTGGATTATATTTGATGAATTGTAATTGATGTTTAATTTTTATAGGTATCGTGTGTATCTTATCAAGGGGTTATGTAATTTTTTGTGAATTTGGAAAGTCTTAATTGGCCGACCTAATTGCCTATTGTAAACTTGTATAAAGGAAAGTTGTTTTCTTTTGTGGAAAGTATGTAAGAGACATCGAAGTGTGGAAGCTCCGAGATTTTATTTCCAAAGTATTCTAGATTTAGAGCAGAGGTTGTGATTGAATAAATTCATTGGAACTATTTAAGAAAAGTTGTTGCTATCAGTCAGTTCATTGGATTGTATATCTTCTATACGTCTGCATTTCAGACAGTATGTCCTGAAGGTGGATTTAACCTTCTTTAGGTAGTTAGCCTGGGTAGTGGGCTTGTTGTTTCTCTTAACTCTTAAAAAGGTCTATCCTTTAATAGGGACTGTGTACTGTATGTAATAATCAGCTCCTAACAGGGCTAAATCTCCTAACAGGGATACTATACTTTTAATGCATTATTTTTGGGTGTTAATTCCCACTGGGGTTTTTCCCTTAACAGGGTTTCCTCGACAATAAATGGTTGTGTTATGGTGTTGTTAACGTGTTTAGAATTGCATTTATCGTCTGATTGTTAAAGGTTAAAGTTTAAAGTATATGGCATACAAGTGATTCACCCCACCCCCCTCTTAGTTGTTCTCGTGGACTATTATTTCTAACAACACATACTTCATTGCATAATATAGGATGATCCACCTTTGGTGGACATGTGTTTCCACCTTCTGTGAGCAATATATTATCTTCTCCTTGTCATGGTCTCTTATTGTCTTGCCTATATAAGCAGACACACCTGCATGATGTAATCAAGTATTTTATATGAATCCAGTTGATCATATTGATGGAAATACAATTTATTCTTGTCCATCTTTTCTCTCTTGTTTGTGCTATTCATTGGGCTTATAGATCTTGGCATATTTCCTTAGGCAAATTCTTACATGGTATCAAATAAATTCTTACACAATCGAATGTTTCTTCCATAGACTTTATCCAATGTTTTTTTCACTTGATTTTGAAAAGTTCTTTGGTTCAACTTTCGAAAGCAAACACAAGTTTGCATGTCCTGGTGTACTAGCAAATTTTATTGTCTAAATTAATGTGCTTGTATCTTCTATAATGAAATATTCAAGATGCTTCTTTTTAAAAAATCTAAATGGTGTCTTGGTTTGTGCCTTTGATGGAGTCCTTGGATTGCTTTGCTCAACTTCTCCAATTTCAACTTCTTCCTTTATTTCTTATTCTTTTAAACTTTCTTCCTTTTGATAATCAATTTCTTGTACTATCTCTTTTTTTTTTCATCAACTTTCACATTTGTACTTCCAACAATTTTTTGCAATCTGTTGTTATAGAATTTGTATTCTTTACTCCTTGTGGACTATCCAAGGAAAATACCTTCAATGCTTTTGGAATCAAACTTTCCCAAATATTCCTTGTCTCTTCTTATATATTATTTTCTTTTGAAGACCTTGAAATACTTTATTGATGTAGGTCTTCCCTTCCAAATTTCATATGGATTTTTGTTAGTGTTTACCCTAATTTGTACTCAGTTTGAAATGTTGACACATGTATGAATTCTCTAAAAAAACTATGAAATATATTGGATTCGTTTAATAGAGCTCTTGTCATTCCTTCAATTTTTCTACTCTTCCTTTCAACTACTCCATTTTGTTGAAGAGTTCTTTGAGTTGAATGTTGTTCGTTTATCCCATGTTGTGCGAAAAATTATTCAAATTCATTTGAGGTATATTCTCCTCCTCTATCATCTCTAAGGCATTTGATCTTCAACATTGTTTCATTCTCTACAATGGCTTTGAATGCCTTAAAATTTTCAATTGCTTCATATTTTTCTCTAAGAAAAGCTATTTGAGTCATCTTGGAATAATCATCAAACAACAAAATAAAATAAATCTCACCTTGCAAGTTTTTTGATGTTGTTGGCTCACACAAAAAGGTGGGAACATGTTCCAAAGGCTTTGACGTAGAATACTCCTTATATTTGAAGCTTGTTCTTGTTTGTTTACAATATTTGACGCTATATGCAAATGGCATTTAAAGGCTTTTCTATATCCAACATGTCCATTGTGACTTTCTCTTTGTTGATCTTCAAAATTTTATCAAAATTCAAGTGTCGTATCCTTTTGTGCCACAACTACCTCTCATCTTCTTGGCCCATATTTCATTATTCACTTTTGATTTTATTAAAAATGGAGAGATTTACATCTATTCTATAAGCGTTGACTATCAATTTTTCATATCCTCTAGAATGAAACGTGAAGGTGTGCCCTTGGTCACATATCTGACTCACGCTTAGGAGACTGTGCTTCAATTCTTCAGCATATAGGACATCCTCTGTTTAGTTCTTCTATTATCTAGAGTGTGTTTTTATCTTTTATGTTTGTTGTAGAAATGCCCCCAAATTATACCATTCCTTTACTTACTTTCTTCAGAGAGAGAATTTTACTTTTAGAAATACTCATGTAGGTTGAGAAACCATTATCAATATACCATTGATTTTATCATCTCAAGCATGTGGTACAACTTGTACAAGCATGGATATTTCCTTCATTTCTTGCTCTTTTTTCTTCTTCTTCCAAACCTTGTTGGATTTATCCTTTTTCTTGTCGCTAACATCCTTCTTATTTTGTCCCAAAGGCTCAACAAAACCTTACTATGTGCTTGAAATTTTTACACATAGCAAATTACACGTCATCTTGGTAAAATTCAAAATCATTCCTTGTATGAGCTTATAATTTACTGTGTTGTGTCCAAATTGATTAAATGAAAATAAATAATCGTGGAAAGAATATTGAAACTTAGTTGTGTGTGGTAGTTGTCTTTAAGAAAAATAAATTTTGATGTTATCCTTGCTTACCTTTGGAGGTGGATGATTTTTATGTGGAACTTTGTAATCCTTTTCATTTTTCTCCTTCTTATTCTCTCCCCTTTTTAGAGTCTTAGCATATATTTTTGGATTTTCTTCATCCATCTTCTTTAGTAGATCTGCAACATTAGAACTTGCGACATTTTTTTGTCTTCTTTTTATTTTCATCAAATCCAAGGCCAATTTTGATGAATGTTGACCTTTGTGCATTGATAATATCAGCCAACATTTCAATACCTTTATCAAACTCCATACTTTGATTTGGTTGTTCTTTTGGCTTCTCCATTTCCTTCCTTAAGGAAATAATTTCAAGTTCTAACTTCTCACAATATGTTTCCCTTACTTTTGGTTGATCTTTTAAGACTTCTTCAATTTTTCTTTAGATTTCAACTTGAAGTCTTTAGATCCACAATCATCTTCCCTGACTCCTTAAGTAGCTTTGTCTTCGATTCATTTCTTCTCAAATTTGAGTTTTTAGCTTTGAATTCTATTGCTTGAGTGTTTTGTTTTAATCAAGGGCAATAGTAAGTTCTTCATCTAGATCTCTTATTGTTGCTTCCTCTCCTTCGAGCTCCTTTTCTTTCATTTCATTTTCTTTTCTTTCTAGTGCAAAATCTTGTCTCTATATCCATAAAACTAATTCTTCTCTATCACTTTCATAGAAGCTTTCATCACTTTCCTTGAATGAACTATAACTTCCTTGAACATACAGGTTCTTCTTATATCCTTGGAATATCTTCCTTTTCTCATGCTTCCCTCGAGTGTGCATTCTTATATTATAATGATCCTTCTTTTCTTTTCCCTTGTTATAGTCTTCTTCCTCTTAGTTGCTATCACTTCCAAGCAATGGAAATTTAGCAACAAAATGACCTACATTACGAGAATTAAAATATATAAGAGTATACTTAAAATTACACTTGATAGATCCTTTCTTGAACCTCTTTTTGAAGTTGGCATCTTCCCTGTTCCTTTTTGATCCCTAATTTCGTATGTAGTGAGACTATCATGCAACTGGTCCATTTTCAAATCGTCTAGATCCTTCATTTCTTCAATCCTTCAAACTTTCACATCAAATCTCATGGGAAAAGATCTCAAAACCTTTTGCATGATAACTTTATCCTCAATCTTTACTCCAAGACCATGAATAGTATTTAAGATTTTTCATCCATGCAAATAGCATGACAATAACATTCTCTTTGTCCTTCATCTCCAAACTTTTGAATTGTCTCTTGTAGGTTTGGAGATTTACGTTTTTTTTTAAAGTTTGTTGTCTCCTTTATAACTCCTTTTAAGCTTATTCCACATTTCTTTTTTTGATGTGCAATGCATGACTGAGATAAATTTTGATTCATTTGGACCACTTAGGATTATATTTATAGCTTTAGCATTATTCTCACTTGCCCTCTTTCTCTCTTGACCAATTGGTGAAGTAGATGGTGCCACATAGTCATCCACAACAGGTTGTCATATATCAAACATCAAGCCATCTAATAAGTACATATCTTTATACTCCAAAAAACATAGTTGTTCAATGGGGCTTGATTCGAGGAGAAACCTTCTTGACTTGCCATGTGTCTTCTTAAGATCTTTCCTTCAAGCGGTTAAGCTTTTTTGCAGGAACCTGGTCTAATACCAATTGAAGAAACACACACCCGCATTAATTGGGGGGTTGAATCATTAAAAGACCAACTTTTACAATTTATAAACTTTAGCAATCATAGAGTATAATCAAAAGCATCCACACAACTAAGATCTAACAATTTAGAACACAAGATGCACACACAATTTATGCAAAAACCCTTATGGGAGAAAGCCACAACAAAATATTGCTTTTATAAAAAAATTTACAATCTTCGTAGGCACCAATCTACAAAAAAGAAGATCCCCTCCACTAAGCACCAATTGAGCAAGAGACACCAATCTCTTTCAAAGAGAGGCACTGAACTCCCAATTTCTTTCGAATAGAAGCCACCAACCTCTGAGATATAATAAGACAATTTGTCTGTAATGTCTTCTTTGTTCTATCCTAAACCACCTTCAAAAGTTTGCTCATTACTCCACCAAAATCTACCTTAAAGACTTTTCCCTCAAATCTGCAAATGATCTCCACTCAAATCTGCAATATAATTTTCAATAAATGCTCATGGATCTAAAATATATCTTTGCACAAATCTGCTCACAACCTTAATCAAGCCTTCACAAAATAATTCTCACAATATTGCATAGGTTCACCTTTAGGTTTACTTAAATGAGATCATGTGTATCTCATGTAATATGTTGCTCACAACCTTAATCGAACCTTCGCAAAATACTTCTCACAATATTACATAGGTTCACCTTCAGGGCTCCTTAAATGAGATCATGTGTATCTCATATAATATGCTCAAATTAATGATGTAGATCTTTTGCAATAGCTCTTTAAGTCTTCCCCTTCATACACAAAAATATGCTTGAAAAATCAGTAGCATTTGAATCGCCAAAAGATGTCTATAAATACCCTTCATTTTACCTCTTCACCTAATGGTCATGTCTCCTCAATGAGGTTGACCAACCAAGTAGAATATTTTTTTTATTTAAATTTATTTTGCACAAAGTGGGCGCTCTGTGCAAAGAGGTCGACCAAGGGCATATTTTTTATTTTATTTGAATTGTTTTTTTTTAACTTATTTATGTCCGTCAACAATGAAAATATCTTACAAAAAGAAAGTTAGCTTTTGTAACATCTCTGCTCCCTACTTATTTATAACATCTATGCTCATTCAAACTCTATAGATATGTTCATATAAGACTCATAGGTCTACTCAAATGAACCTCAAAACTCTGCTCCAATATACTATAGATTAGCCCTTTGACACCAATGACAATAATCCAACAAGATCCACTATCATATAAATGTTGGGAACAGAAAAGCAATCCTTAAGACAGGCCTTGTTTATATATTTGATATTGATACAGACCCTAATGCCTTTAGTTTTGTTGGCTTGATCAACGTTCAAGGCCCATTCTAAGCAATTGATAGGCTGAATAAATCAAACTTCTCAAAGATTTGAAGTTCTTTCACCAAGAGGGTTACTTGAAGATGTGTTTTTATAAGTTTTTACCACACTAGTTTGGTATTAGATCATACCATCACTTGATGGACAACCGTGGATTGATGTAAGCCAAGCATGTTGGCATAGGAACATGAAAATATATTACGGCAGCCTCAAGTATTACATAAATATCTTTTGCCAATTGAAGATTTGAAGCAACAACCAATTGCATGAGTTTTGATTCTTCTTTTGTACGCAAAATAATGTCTATAGTAACTTCAGTAAGGAAGATTGACACATCTTGGAAAGCAAGTGCCAATAGATCAAGCTAATTGTTGATTTAGGTGTCTTTATGATGTTTTGATTCAAATGGTGTATCAAGGTTGGAATGTTCTTTTTGTTCCCCAAAGTATGCAAAGAAGCTCAATAGGATCTCAAATTCCTCCTTATGATCTCCTCCATGATTGTGGCCATAGGATTGCATGAGATTAAGGTTTGCTTCATCATTGTGTGCAATATCTAAGGTAGGAGGATCTTGTTGGTGCTAGTTAATGAGGTTAAGATATTAGACTACAAGGTGGATGACAATAATGGCAGTATGATGGAACACGTTCGTAACAAGAAGCTGCTTGGTGGACTAAGAATAACATCTACTTCATTGATAAAAGGATCAAAAGAGGTGTGTCAACAATATTTGGAATGTCCATAAATGCATTCAAATCCCATTGGGGGGTAAGGGTATGTATGCCTCATTTGTAGCATAATGGATGTCTCCCACAAGGAGTACGGGGTAGTCCCATATTGTTGTCACCATATGTAGACCAAAAAATATATAACTAGTATTGTGGACTATAAAAGGACCTTTCGTTTCCTTTTTCATAATACTAATGCAAACAAACCCTAGGCTACTAATGTAATCATGTTCTAAGAGATCTATAGGAAGGAGGCCTTACTCGTGGAGGCCAATACCTTTGCCTTTGTAGTTCATATTGTTGCTCATCTCTAGCATGATGGGATACTTGTTTTCGAAAGCGACATATTCATTGTCTTTATAAAGCCAATATAGATGAAAGGTAACTTGGACTTTTAAGTTTGGGTCAACCAAAGGAGCGAGGGAAGATTGGTGACTTCAGAAATATGTAGGGTTTCATGGATTTGATACTTGCCACGTTAATTATCAAGGACTTCAAATGGAATTTAAGGGCTCTTACTTTGGAGGTGATGTGTATTAGGTGGATGTAAGTATTTAGGCTCAATAGATTATTTCGACTTGGAGGTGGTGGATAGAGTTATGACCTCGAAACTTGAACAATAATGGAAGCCTTCATAATCTTATTTTATTAGATTTTATGTTAAAGAAAATCATCTTATTATAGTTAATGTTATATCAAATTTGACATGATAAAAGATAAATTTTACATTAATGTTGTTTACATGGGATTTTAAAGGAGACGCTATGCTGCAGTTTTACAGATTCTAAGGATAAGATGGGCCTTTTCAAACCTCTAAATCGTGAAATTGATTTTTAAAGTCATTGTTCATTTCCTTTATATGTTACCATGCCCATAAAAAAGTAAAAGTCTTCAAAATATAGAAAAACGTAATTATACTCCAAAGATCATCTGAAATAAGATTTTATTACTTCATACGTATTGTGAATGCCTTTGCAATTTGCATTGGCGTATATAAATCTCCAAGCCCATGGTATCTGAAATCAAGGCTATAAATATTGAATATCAGAATATCTCTTTCCATTTTTAAGTTAGCCAGCATGTCATAAATATGGTATGATAGGCTGTGGAAAAATGAGTTCCACATTGAAAGGTATAATAAATAAGGTATAATGGAAGGCTGTGGCATAATGAGTTCTCCATTGACTAGAGATACTCGTGAAAGTCCCACATCACCATTGCTGTAGAATCCTTTCCACGGCATGTCATAAATATAGCATATTGAATGTCTGTAGCAAAATGCATCCTTCATTGAACAGTGTCACGCTTCAGAAGTTCTAATAACACCGTTGCTGCAGAATCCTTTGCCTTTTTGACACTAGGCATAGGCTCACCCCTGCACTCTTCAGTCCATCCTCCTGTTGTTGTATGTACGCGTACAGAATATGTAAACCTCTTTGCATGGGCTGGGCCACCTTCACTTACACACCTGCAATAAAAGTAGATTGATTGTCATTTTATAAAGATTCAAGGGCAATGGTGTATAATATAACAGACTATTGCGCACTGAGAAGTATTGTGATTTCATTGACTTGTTGAAATTGTGCCTGATTTCCTACGTGAAATGGTATGTGCTTTCGATTGCACATTGGGTATACTTGGGTGTTAAATATTTTCTAAAGAACCTCATCATAACATTTATTTGTATTTCGCATTAAACAGACACCAAACTTTGAGAAAAGCCAAAAAGTTCTAGACGATCATCGAGCATTGAGCAAACATAATGTCTCAGTCTGGTACTAAAAATTGAGCAAAAATAATATTCTCTTCAATTTCTAATTAATAGATCACCAATAGAAAAGTTACCTGTATTGAGGCATTGGCCACTGTCTCCTGAGACAAATATCATTCAGAGTTTGCCGTGTAAAAGTTTGAGCTCCGTTCTTTTTTCCATTTTGTGCATCTGCATTATCTGCACTAGTGGCCTTAGCCTGTTCTTCCTTCTCCTTTAAGATTACCAGAGCATTTCGGGCTGCCAATTTCTGTGCCATTTTCTTTTGTGGGTTTTGAGCAACACCAATCTGAACACCATCAACAAAAACTTCAACTGTAGCTAGATTCCCTGCTCGTGAAGCCTTGTATTCTAGGCCCTCGGCCTGCTGTTGACAGCGCTCTTGAAGTTCACGAACTGGGTGCATGGGGAGTGTCTCTGGAGTAACCATTGGCTGTAATAACGGTTGGAACATCTGTAACCAGAAAAAATAAATCAAGCTACATTCCAATGGAACAGCTAACCTTGTATATGAAATGGCAATGCTGTTATTTCCTTAATCGTTATTATTCCCATGTGACGTAAAATTGGATTGCCATTACCTCCCAAACATTTTTTGTGTCAAGTCCCTTGTCCAGAAAAACTGCTCCAGCAATAGATTCCACAATGTCACCAAGGACTTTCGGAGCCTTGAAATCTCCCAGACCAAAAGAATTCACTCCTGGTTTATCAAGTTCAGCTTGAATGTCCTTGACAAAATCACGTATCTGCAATAAAATTAATTAAAATTAGTGACATGCACAAAATAAGCAACATAAATCAATAAGTTGGTTGCTAAAGGCATCCGGTGAAGATTCCATGGTACCTGTGCTTCTAGTGCAGTTGATCCATGTCGAAGGTGTATATGAAGTTTGTGTTTCACTGCAACACGTGCGAAGTTCTCATTGTTCACTGCTGCAGCACGCAAATCGGTAAGCCGACCAGGTGGAAGGTCAGTGTAGCTAAAGAACAGATGTTTTGTTATGAGATGATCTAAAACTGCATCACCGATAAACTCTAGTCGCTGATAGCAAGAGACTCCTGATGAAGGTCTTGAGGCATGTGTAATTGCTTCAACCAACAAACTTCTCTCATTGAACTTACAATTCAATGCACCTTCTAACTTATCAAAATCAATACTCCTTGCCACAGATTCCGGTACCTTGCATCTTTTCCTAGCAAGTTCACCTTCTTCAGCATCAAATTCTGCAGGAATACCTATCCAGTTCATCAGATGAGCAGCCGCTTTCTTTCCTCCTTCCACATAATAGACTCCAATCAAAGCTTCCACAACATCTGCTAATGTCTTGCTTGAAAGAACTCGATAACAGCTTGAATCTCCTTCAATCTCACCCTCCTCCATTGATTCATCATCACTGTCTTCAAGATGCGTGCTTTTATGTGTCACCATTTCTTTTGGTGAGCTGGGCTCCACATCACTAAGCAAATCTGCATTATCAGCTTCATTGGTATCCTCATCAAAGACTGGAAGCACACCAGGAGCAGCCCATCTAGATGGAGCAAAGCGATCAGCCTGAATATAGGCCTGTAGTCCTTTACTTAGAGCATACTGATATAGTACAACATTGCTTACAGTCTGCTGCCTCATGCGAGTAAGTTGTCCCTCATGTTTCTGAGGGTATTTGAGGAATAAACATCTACTGACAACCCATTTCAGATATGCATCTCCTAACAGTTCTGCCCTTTCATAGCAGAATGACTCCTGACATGATGCAGCAGTCAATGCTTCCAAGATCTGTCAGGGATATTTTATAAGTTGATTACACAATCAATGAAACATATTATAACGTCCAATAGAAAAATAAATTTTGCATTTTGGGAATGGTTTTGCTTGTACAGTACTGATTTTTTAGCGACAGGTGGATACCTTGGAAGCAGGAATTGGATAGTTAATTTTATGCTTGAGTTGAACTGCAAGGAGCATGCTCTCAACTCTCCTCATGACTGACGGTAAACGCTGTGCACCTCTAACAAGGGAACCTGTCAATGGATGCACCAAGCAAATTTCTGGTGGCAGCATTACATAATAAGTCTTATCTTGTGTTTCCTCTGCATTACCTGCAGTTTCAATAGTGACTTCCCCATAATCAGATATTATATTACTCAAGATTTTTTCTATTGAAACAAATTGTGAAGAGAGATGCTGTATACACCAATTCCAGATGATCACTCACTCTCAGTAGATTCAAATCTGGGGGACAGTAAGTTCTTGCAGTATGAGACGCCGCGTCCTCTTATGAGAGGTTGCTTCTTGTAAACCAATTTAACTCCATACCTGGAACATAAGCAATACACAGAAGAGTAAGATCCTTCTAAACAAAAGGAAAACAGAATGAACCCAAAAGAAATCTCAATCCCTGCAAATAAATAAAACTAGTCAGTGGGACTCAAAAGTATATGCAGTGGCAATAGCAAGATTAAAAACCAAATCCAACACGTCAAAACAATAATAGCCTACAATGTAGAAACAGTAGAAAGGACCAAATTGCTAAAATATATAGAATGCCAATGTCCTCTAGGCATATAATGTGTTAACTATAAAAGTGTAATTCCACTTGCTGGTGTACGTACTTCTGTTTGTAGTAGTCAGCATATGAACTGTATTCTAGAGGACCCAAGTAACCTTCTTTCCTGGGAAATGAACTTTCTGCATTCATCTCAAACCGAACTGAATCAACATAAAACCTCTTTCCCGAATGTGCTGCAGTTACAATTTTGCCTGTAAGGTCCTCTATATCAACATATCCATCTGCCATCATTAACTTTCCTGGGGGAGGAGCTTCATCCTGCAACTTCTCTATTTCATTACGAGAAGGAACTAATCCTGAAGCTTTTACAACATCAAACTGTGCTACTGCTCCTCTGATCCCATATGTTGGATGTGACTTTTGCCCAATTGACATTCCATTTCTCAATTTCCCAAAGCCATACTCTCTTCGGTCACCACCAAGTGTTCGTTCATCAGTACCAAGGTAAACATCAGGTCGGGCACACTGAAGCGGATTATTCCAAGCTTTAGTTCCCAAGACCCTTTCAATTAGAAGCCAGTCAATCTCCATTATTGGTTTTAAGACTTTATCAGCTATGAGAGGAATAAATATATATGCTTTTGCAGGATCCCACGGTGTAGAGGCAGGTTCCACATTCACATCTAGCACAATACTCATGAGCCTCACATGAAAACTCTTCAATGACACAAGCTGCAAAAAAACATAGAAGAGGCAATCATGAAATAACTTGGCTACAGAACCACAACAAAATGAAGTCCTTTGTAATCTATAAAGAACTAACAAAAAACTACAGTAAACCTGGCTTTCTAACATCTCTATCACTCCTCGGTACTGGAGAGAAGCTTTAGTGATCATGGTGCGAGCTACAAAGAGATCCATTGCCATTGATAACACCTGCCAAGTTCACAATACATACACAATTTACTTTAAGTTGCTGCAATCAAATTTAACTTTATTTTCTAAATACAAGTTGTGTGGCCCCTCTTGAGAAAAAAGAATAATTCAGATTAATATACTCAAAATTCAAAGAGTACCTCTGCATCCATCTCACTACCAAAAAGCACTCCAAATTCTGAAGTTTGGGTCAAAAATGGATCCTTTGAAACTCCCACATTTTCACATTTCACTTTATACATAAACAACCTGACTAAGTTTACTTCATTGCATTGCCCATCTTTCCCAATCAGAATCCAGTCACCCTGCCAAATACAAAATTAGTATTCTTTACATCATACATACAATCTACAAACCAGATAACCTCCCCATGTGGATAGCAGGAAGTTTATCATGTCCAGATATGCACTAATGTAATAAACGGCAAAATGTATGATACTAGAAAAACAAGAGCACTTGCTGATTCTAGACAGCAGCCAAGAAAAATGAACAGAACGAAATGGCATCCACAGCTAATTTTTCTCCATACCATAAACATTTGAAAGGTTGTGCAAACATTAAATTTATTTTCTGACTTCAAAGTAAGATCATGCAAAAATATCCACGTGCTAAGCAAATGGAATTCTAGTAACCTTTTTACATTTGCTACCTACTCACAAAAATCCTTAGCAAGTAAAGAGTTTTCTTATGACTTGCAACTTAAGGTTGTATCTCATTTTTATTTTGATAATTTGGAAAAAGGTTTCTAGGAGTCATAAAAATCTAAAATATTTTCCATAATAAATCTTTTACAGATATTTTCTGATTAATTAGTTGCTATTCATTGTATTGGTCACATTGCATGCTAGTGAGTTTACATCCATGCTGCATGAATGTGAAGGTGCTTGCAGATAATCCCTACAGCATTATGTTTTGAACAAAAACAAAATCTTCCAGATTATTGTCTTGAGCAAGTTAATAAATTGAAGACTAGTTGGCCAGCTAAAATCATGTTTTGCTGGTCCAAGAAAAGCTTCACTGGAACAAACCTAGCAATTGAAGACAGTATGAGACCTCTGCTTTTGAGTTTGAAGTCATCTTTCCGACAAATTAAGGTTCATAATGTAACAGGATGCATTTTCAGGTGAACTTGATATCCTTATAAACCCTTTTGATTAGGGGGGTGCTCTCATCATATGGATGCACTACTTGTTGCCAATACCATTGAAAAACTAGCCTAAATCACCAGAGCTCCATGTAACACTTAATGGTCTGCAAGATCATCTGTAACAACCTGGCTCAATGAATCAAGTTCCAGAGGACTGGTTTATTGCTTCAATGGCAAATCTTTGAAAAAAATAGATGAGAACGCTGAAGACAGTGATCACCAGTGAAGGTGATGATGATCATTGTACTTCTACATAAAGATGAAATGAGTATTTCTGGTTAGGCTAAGTCCTACTTGGTAATTGTGAGGCCAAATCTCACTACTCGTGTCATTGTCCACTGATGCTAAATCCCACAAGGAAACATAGTGAAATCCAGTCTTGACACTGTTTGTAAGAAAATATTTGAACATGTTTGTTAAGTGATTACGGTAGAATATGTTAATGGATACATTCAAAAGTTTCTTAGGAAGATATAAGAACATAATGAAAGTTTGTTATGAATCCGCATTGTATAATACTATAACTATTCCCTTGGAAGTTTGAATAAATATCCTGGTGAAATCAACAGATAATATGGTAACAGATAAATGTTTGTAAATTTGTAGTTCAATATTATACTGGAATGAAATCCTGAACTTGCATGATATGCCCCAATTTATTGGGATGCCAATAAAGATTTAAAAAACAAAACAAGGATAATTACGATAGCCTAAAAGACATGCATGGTGTTTAAATCTAAACATTTAGGCAGCTACAAACTATGCTGATACAATCAGAAAATGCAATAGAATTTCTACAAATGAAAGAGCTTTAACATTTAGCTTTGAGCATATAAAAGAACAGAAAGCAGAACATTAATGAATGGTTGAAAGCTATTATCACTTATTTGCAAGCAGATGGAAGCTTCATCCTGGAAACCATATTAAAATACCATATTGTACAGTGAACTATCATAGACAAGATAAAAGCATCACATGCATACCTGAAGACTATCTGCGACTCCTTCTGGATAAAATTCTCTATGGCGAGCAGTTCCAGGAAGAGGTTCTCCTTCTTCAGGCTGATCAACCTTTTCTCCTTCTTCACCACTGCCCTTATCAGGCAAAAGCATATCAGTAAATGCCCCCATTTCATGCAATTTCTTACATGCTTCCAAGCACACCGCCTGCAAATGTAGAAACTAGCCTTGTTAAATCAGGAATACTAATATCAAACAGTACAGCAAATTTGAGCTGGCAAATAAAGGACAAACTACAAATGAGAAAACCTGCTGTGCCAAACGTATTGAACTGCAGACAGGTCCTTCAAGCTTTTCAAAGGGTGCATTGCAAGGAAGCTGAAGCTCACAAGAATATTCAACAGATCCACCTTGCTTCTCATGCTTTTTCATGGTAAATTCTGGCCTCAATATGGAATACCTGCAATGAAGATACATACAAAAAATATTGACATTGGCATCTAATGACTTCAATATTTATGGTCCATTTACATCAGACAAATTTTGAATCATTTATAATTCAAATGACATTATCAATAAATGTCATGGGTTATACCTATCACTTGGCAGTTGTGAGCAATAGAAATGAATAAGTCCCACAGCAGAGTTCAAACTAACAATTGCACCAGTGCTTGCCACCTGATAAACAGCTCCAGGTGCTGTCTCCACAGAAACCAGCTTGGATGAATCCTTAAGATGGCTAAGATCAGTTCTTTCAATTGCTTCCTTGCGCAAGGTCTCTTCACTATTTCTTGCATTTCTAAGAAATGCTTCATGAGACAAATTGCCCCTAGTAATGTATAACCACATTTGTTAGAAAATTACTTAAACAGATGTATCTTCTTAATGCCAAAAAAAATAATATACCGATACATTGCCAAAGCCAAAGCACAGATTTATACACGTAATACATGATGCAGAATATTACAGAACTAATAACATGATCAGTTGCCACATGTACAGTATGTTCAATCCTGGGAAAACAAAATTAGTCTTAGCCCCTGCTTGCAGATTTGGGACTCAACTCTCAGTGAGGTTATTCTCAGCAGAGTGTACTCCGCGGTATCAAAGAATTTCTGGAAACCTGATCCCTGAGAGATGATACAACCAGTCAATATGGATGCAAAGGAGTGAGGGCTGGTCCTGACTTCTACCCCAAATAAAAAGATTGGGAGAAAGATCACACAAGGGGAATAGACAACCAAATTCCTCCCCAAAATGGAATCTTTAAGTTGAAGTTTGATCGAGCTTCTCATGTGAACCTAAGCATGTTATGAAGTTGAGGAATTTTGAAGGACTGCAAAGGAATGGCATTTCTAGCTTTTCTGCGAAGTTCTTTAAGTTGCTCCAAATAAATTTGCAGAAGTGAAAGCCCTCTGGAGGGCTAATTTTGGCTAACGAGAAAGATTGGAAGGAGAATCTCAATTGATAATAATGGTGGTTTTGTAAACAGATTGCAAGCAATTGATACTGAGTAAGGTTATTGATGAGTGTAAGAATTTGAGCAAGAAGTCTGATGTGAAATGAAAAGGCACTAGGGTGGCAAATTACTTGGCCAACTCAAAGCTGATTTATATTTTTTTTATTGGAAAAAGCTGATTTATATCTTCGAAATGAAAATTTGCTCCTAGCTCCACACGAAATCAGTTAATTATGAAAGATTGGGGATATGCCCATCTTAATTCTTATGAATGAATGAATGAAAGATTTTTAATAACGTCTGTGAGCCAAAGCAGCCTATGGGACCCCCTAGAAAAAGCAAACACCCCAGAATAGGTTGCCAGAATGTTAGGCCCTTTGAAACTTCTTTAAGTCTGCTCTTCGACAATGGATTTTGATCACTAAGTTCGCTGTCCTGTCTAGCTGTGTTTCTTCAAAAAGAGTACCTAAATTGTATGCTTCTAAAATATCCTCATAGCTGGAGAGGATGTCATTGTATGCTGGGCACTCCATGATAAAATGTCGCTCTATCTCTACCACTCCCATGTTGCAAAATAAACATATTCTCTCCTCCCATTCTTCCTTAGGTATCATCCATCTACTCGTTTCACACCTCAAATGTCGAGAACTTGTCCTCAGCTGCACTATGAGCATTTTAGCTCTCCATTTGATATTCGCTCCTATGTATGCTTTCTCCTCGTGATCCCTCGTGGGGTTAAATTCTTTGCTATAGTATTCTTTTTTGCACCCATTTTGTTTTTGACCATATGAGACTCCTGAATTTTTCCTTCGTGAACTTTTTTATTCCATCATTGTTATCTGGGCATTCGTGCATTTTAACATTCCATTTTTTCATCCATTTGACATTTTGCTTCATCCACGTGTTCTTTCTTTTGTCAAATCTTTCCTCCATGATCAATTTAGGCCAATGATATTTTTCCACACCTTGAGTTTTCTTTAGATAGCTTAATAACCCCTAACCATTTCTGAAGCCTCTAAAGGGAATAAACCTATTTCCGCCAATAAGATCTCATAGGGGACAGCTGTTTTAATTTTGAGGCTGCTGATGATTAAATGTCTTTGGATTCTTTATACTTGACTTCATTTCTGATCTGACATGCTGCAGCCCCAAATCTCACATCCGTAAAGGATCACTGGGGTAACCAACAAACCAAAAAGCATCTTCTTGGATTTCCAATCCCACAACTCTGAATGGTCAAAAGAGAACTGTGACAATTGCACAAGGAATGTTTGTGCTCAGTGGCTCATGTAGGAGTATGGGGCTTGCAACAATCATCAGCCCCGTGTGTGGGGACCTTTATCTTCCCCTCATGCCCCAAGGAATCACCATTCCTACAGCAAGCTTTTAGTATATTGGTTAAAGACAGGCTCTCCACCAAGGCATTTCTTTCAGGCTCAGTAGAAAAGAGGTAAACTTGCCTGATTTCTCCTGGAGGACAGAGTAGTAGGCTGCAGAAATGAAATATGTTCTCAGAAAAGCAGAAAGAAAAGCTGGTCAATTACAGTTTTGCGGATGATTTTAAGAAGCAACACCTAATGGATTGAGGTTTTGATGTGGACAACAGAAACAGGATAAAAGCAGCAAGCTATAAATTTCTGGAAAAGGGCACTGGTGGAAGACAATCAAAGTCAAAAAAAACTACTTCAGTGGGCAACAATCAAATGCGTAAACAGTCAAAATTTGATGAAGTAATACATAACATTAAAGATTCAAGTCAATCTGCCGCCCACTTGAATGTAATAAAGGTTGTTTACATAGTTGTGGTGTCAATAATGCTGCTTGGGGTATGTAATATTTTGGCTATCCATGAATATCTGCAATCCCTGGATAGATTAAGATAAATAGTGGAGTTGAGCTGGGCTCTACAACAAGCTCAAGCCAGAGAGTATGTGCTGCTGGCAAGAAAATTGATGCCATATGTATACATGGAGGACCTTGGCATCTTCCTAGCAGATCAAAGCAACAACTGTGGGGCTCATTACTTCTTCTGCAGGAGATAGTATTTGCAAGAGTTGATGAGTACGATTGATAGTGAAATTTAGAGTCTTAGATTTTTTGAAGATTTGATGTTGGGAAAGCAGTAATAGCCTCTTTCCATTTTGCATCTCATCATTGCATAAATCTTGCTTTCTAGATAGGTTATTTCTTTTGTGATTCAAATGTCTTTGCTGAGCTTTACTCTCTTCTGCCGATTGACAAGGATTCTGATCCTTCTACTGCTCATTTAGTGGGACCAGGTACAAGCACACACCTGTTTCCAGGTGAGCCCAGTAGGAAAGATGAAATCTATTCTGGTCTTTTATGTTTATACTTAAATTGTTATTGTGATTGCACACAATTGATATAAGTTTGAATTTCTAAGGTCATCATATATACTTTTTGAAACTTTGCGAGACATTTTAAAAAAAAACACAAACATGCATGTGTGTTTATACTTAAATCAATGTTTAATGATTGAACACGATTGATAGAATTTTGAATTTCTAACGTCATCGTTTATACTTATTTGAAATTTTGCAAGACATTTTAAAAAAAACAGAAACATGCATGTGTGTTTATAGTTGAATCAATGTTATGATTGCACACAATTGATAGAACATTGAATTTCTAAGGTCATCATTTATACATTTTTTAATGTTTTCGAGACATTTGAAAAAAGTAACATGCATGTGTTTATAATTAAATCAATGTTGTGACTGCACACAATTGATCGAAGTTTGAATTTCTAGGGTCATCATTTATGTTATGTTTAATGTTTCTGAGATATTTTGAGAAACAAAGAATCATCCATGTGTGTGTTCGTACATTCTTTCTGATTACTTGGCCAAAAATAAACACACTATATTCACTTTGAACTTATCTTTAGTATGCATACACCTAACAATAACAGGGAGCCAATATATACCTTGGAGTCTTCCTAGCAGTTCAAGGCAGCTATGAAACTCATTAACACTTCTGCACAACAAAGGATGTGCAAGAAAGAGTTGATGCAAACTAGTAAGTATCCACGAAGCCAAACACATCAAGGTTGATAGAGAATTTCAGATTTTTGAAATTTTGAGTTGGGAAAGCAGTAATAGCCTCTTCATATTTTGCATCCCAACATATTGTGTAAATGTTTATTTCTTGAGAGGTTACTTGCTTTGTGACAAGGATTCTGGCCCTTCTACTGCTCCTCTCTGATGCAGAAGAGAGCATTCTCTTCCATTGGGCTCCTTTCTCTTGGCCCTATCAGCATTTCTATTTTACTACTTGGTCAAGTATCACCCCTCAAATTAGATTATTCTGCTTCACACTTCATGATCTAATTTTAGTTTTCGAATTTTTTATCGATGGTTGAGAGTCGTTTACCATTTCCCATTAGCAGTTCCAACTTGCTATACTTCAGAGTACAATTAACATACTTTGGTCATTCCTCTAGACCAATAGAATTATACGAGTGTCCTTGAATAGCCATAATTTTGCCCATAACAAAAAAATGGTGTTAAATCTGGATGATAACAAGGAAAGAGCTACAAGGATTACCAAGTATCACCACAAAACTTCGAAAGAATGTCACCTGAAAAATGTCCCGGATTATAAGACCCTAAGGAAGAAACCTAAAGGCATTACAAACTCTTGGACCAGAGAGGAAGCTATTAAGAAAATCAAATATCCAGTATTGGATTAGCCCAAAATCAGGTGAAGAAACATGTAATCTGCCTCTGAGCTGAACCCTACGAGGATGGCACTGTCAAATTTGTTGACCCAGTTATAGTCCCCGACATAGGCCCAACCCAGTTATTGAGTTGTCTGAATCAGGGCAATAGCTAGTATATTTGCAATTGCCATCATTAGCAATGGAAGTGGCCGCTAACCATTTCACATTACCAAATCAGAATCTCATCTTGTTGTGCCTTCTTAAAGATTATCGTTAAGGACGAAGCGCAGAACAAACATTTCATCTTCCTACTATTTTATTCATCTGCGTGATAATGCAGGCCTCTATTCTTATTCATGTAGGCTAAGATAATTTTGTTTTTAGAAAAAATATGCAGCAAGTATTTGTGCCATGGTGTATTGAACCTTCTTTATTTTCAATTTTGTGAAAAAGTCCACTGCTATCAAGATGAGGAACCTTCAAGTAAGCTGATCACAAATTCTGAGGTCCAAACTCACTTACGTAGGGATACGAGATTTTCACACCTACAATAGCAGTGTGATTGAGGAATGAGACGTGCATTCAACAGATCAGAAAAATCGATGATAATGTATGTTTTTTAATAATTTTAAAATTAAGAGTTCAATACAAATCTTATCAAAGCCAGCAGGTATAGTATTATAACTTCATCATATTTAATGATTATGATTTTAAATTTTTCTTTCTGAAATTGCTCAGGGATCAGAAAACGTTGTCAAGTTCATCCAAACCTCGCAACCATGGTTTTGTGAACTCTTAAAGCCGCCATTACCATCAGCATAACAGCTATATAGTTGTAATTCAAAGAACATAAAGAAAAAGTGTAACTTCAACCCCCACACACTTCCAAAATAACAGGAGGCTGTAAACAAATTGTGGCATCATAGCATATTTAAACAAGGATGAAAAGCAAAAACATGTAAAATCAGCAAATAGAAAGTCAATTGCAACTAGAAATAGCTGCAAAAAAACACTTAAATATATAAGAAATAATATAGAATAAGCAAAGTGATACTATAGGGAATGGCTCAAAAATTACTTCTCTAGCATCAGTATATAGTCTGATCCAGGTTTGCGAGCACGGCCTCTTGACTGGATATAAGCCAGGACAGTTTTAGCAAGATCAAAGCGAATGACAACATTACACTGCCGGATGTCCAATCCTTCCTCTGCAACACTGGTTGCAACTAGCAAGGTGACCTGGAATAAGATGGAATATCAACATACCTATCACAAGCAAAAAAATGAAGTTGATGTTGCATAAAATAAAACAAGCAAAGTGTAATAGCATACCCGACCATCACGAAATTTGGCAATTGTTTCCTGCATCTGCCTTGTCCGCATATCGTGGTTGTTGTTGTGTCCAATTAAACTTGCGCATTTCACGAAATTCAAAGATGGTAATTCTGCAAACACCTATGAATCAAAACAAAAGGTGTTCAGACAAAAGTTTATGACCAACTGATGAAGCAAAATAATAATAAAAACTGCAGAAAAGGACAAACCTTTGGAAGGACTAAAGCAGATACAACCCGCTCCACAAAAATAATTGCGCGGAAATCTTCGGTATGCTGATACTTCAAAAGAATTTTTATCAACGATTGCACTTTTGGGGTCACCTTACCATCTGCTACTGCAGCGCCAATGACCTCATCAACATGCTCACCACCAGAGACAACTAGACATTTACATCGAGCAATATGTTAGAAAAACTCCTTTTAATACAATTATAAAAGTAATTTTGAAACAAAAATAACATGTTTGCGAAAATTAAAGGGAAGAACATTGCACCATTCAATTAAAGACTATTCAGGAAAAAAATGCATTTATAGTTTAATGAACCACAATTTGTAAATATTTGACATGAACAGGATGGAATAAGGAAAAATAACAAGTCTGTATAGAATAAATAGGTGAGAACATTGAACCATTCAAATTCCGGTCTATTTGGGAAGAAATTACATTTATACTTAATGAAGACCAGAATTCATAAACAATTCATGACATGAACATGATGCAAGAAGGAAAAATAACAATGCTGTAGTAAAATAAATAGGCTAGAACATTGAACCATTCAATTCAGGACTATTTGGGAAAAAATCACAATATTGGTTAATAAAAATGGGAATTCATAAACATTTCAAATGACATGAACATGATGAATAGACAATGAATTAATGAAGCCACATTTAAAAGCAACACAATTAAAAGCATCTAGGGTTTAAGGCAGCCCATGGTAACTTGCGTGAACATTGAACCATTCAATTCAGGACTATTTGGGAAAAATTACAATTTTGGTTAATAAAGACAGGAATTCATAAACATTTTGAATGACATGAACATGATGAATAGACAATGAATTAATGAAGCCACGTTTAAAAGCAACACAATTAAAAGCATCTAGGGTTTAAGGCAGCCCATGGTCACTTGCGTGAACCCTCTCCAGCCCTGGTTTTGCCTGGGAAAGCAAATCAGTGGCTGCTGAAAGGAGACAAAAGTACAAGGAGTGCAAGATTTCTGCAAGGCAAATTGGACTCCCTTTCTCTGCATTGTTTTTAAGATTATACAAAATATTTGCTTCAGTGGGAAGCCAGATGTAATGTGCAACATCCTGTTTAATTTTTTTAAAATATAACAAGCCCTAGGCTCACGATTATAATAATTTGCACAGTTAAATATAAATATGAAATCCATATATGATCTTGGTGGGATTAATCCAAAATTCATAATTAATAGTTTATTCTGTAAATCAGATGTAATGCTCAGAATATAGTTCAGAATGAATAAATCAATTCTTTTGGAACAGCTGTTTATCTGACCGAATTATGCAGTGATTTATTTCCAAGGGAAACTACTTTTCTGCCTTTAAAACTATCTGATAATTGTCCTTAAGAAGCCATAATTGCTGCCAGTTGTAAAGATATTCCAATTTGCACAACGGTGATCTCCATGTTAAATCACTCTTGGAAATTGTGGGTTTTCATCCTGCAATTCCAAACCTAGAGCAGTTTCATCCTCAAGTAGGTTGAGCCATAGTTCTTGCTTCACAAAGAGTAATAATTGAATAAAAATGTACTCTCAATGATGCTCCTTCTCCTTGTCTAGTCTCTTTTAAATACCTTTTTCCTCCAATAAACATAACACTTCACATCCCCCTTGATATTACCGGAAATAAACTTGAATTATAATTTTATTTTATCTATCACTTAACCTTTATTTGGACATAGTTTAAGTTTGAAGAGAAAGCATTACAGTCCACCCGAATAACAAACTAAAATGCTCCTAGAGTTACAATGATCCCAGATCATCCTTGGAGACTTGCAATTTCCAATCTTCGATTTTCCTTGTGATACAATTAGCTTATGTTGCACTCCTTTGATATAATTAGGAATTGAAACTCTGCACCAGGTGATCCTTCTTCGACTGTCTCAATTATGCCCGACACTATACTACAATGATGGTCCCTGAAGAGTAGTAGTTGCTATGCTATTGTCAACTCTATTATGCCTGACTCTACACTACAATGATGTCCCTGAAGAGTAGTTGTTAATATGCTTGCCTCAAGTGGTCTACCAAGATAGTCCTTCAGTGCCAAAAGAAGGTTGAAGCCATTTGTATGCAGTAGCATAAGACTCAAACCCTATTCTTCGGCTTCAAAATACCCTTAAGCCACTTGTGCAAAATGTTCAAGATTTTGCACCACCAGCTTGAAGAGGAACAAGAACATTTTGCCAATACAAGCAATTAATCACTATACACATTGTTTGCCCAACCATGACATGAGTTGCAAGCGTACTGATTTTTCCTTTTTCACAGAAAAGAGTTGCAACCTTTGCAATTGATGCCCACTCAGTAATGAATCTATCAATACTTGTGGAGAAGATAAATGTTTCCCAAAATATGTCAATTCTTTCAACACTCCCCAAACTCTTATTAGTAAGAACATCCCAATGAAGTCTTTCCCCAAAAGTATCTTTGAAGTAGCACTCTCTTATCATACACAGCTCAATGAGGTCTAACTCTGTTCTACTTCTACAAGATAGAAATATCCTCATAGCTTGAATCATAAACTAAGTTTTATGAGCCTAACTATATCCTTACAGCATTGGTATATTCAAGGACTCCTTATTCTCTAAATTAGCACAAGCATGACAAGCAGATGGTTGCCAACAAAAAGAATTATGTTGCTGTTTGAAATCAGCAGTACAAGCAAGATGAAGTTGTGCCTTTGCTGTACCAGGTATCCTAGAGTACCCAACTTCTTTTTGAGTCCCTACTTCCTATGCATGTCATTTCATCCTCATGTGATTGGCGTTGTGAGCATATCAGTATGAAGTATAGCTGACAATTGATTTCTATCAGCCCAAACAGCCTTGTAGGTGAATTTGAGATCAGCTATTGGTTGACTATTCTGTACAACTAATATGATGCTTTCTACCAATGCTTGCCTTCCTCCCACTTGTCCAAAATGTACAATATTGGTAAATTATGTTTCCGCACTAAAGATGGTATTTACTATTGGCTGCCTTGGATTACTGGTGAAATCAAATTTCTTCTCTCCTTTTCTGATGATGAGAGAGATCTTCACTCTACAATAAATCCCTTCAATAGATAGGTGGTAGAAGTGTGTTCTTATTATACTCACATAAACTAATTACCATCTTATGTATGAACTTGCATGCACCAGTGTGAATTTTGTGGGATGACCTTACCTTTAGAGCAAAGGTTCCATCCAATGAATGCCATTATAAGAACATAGGAAATTCTGTACCATTGCCAATTTCATAGCAGCAAGGGAGCCTTCACAAGTTACTCTTTGCTTACAAAAATTCAATCTCGTGCACCATCCTCTATCAAGTGGTCATCTTGGAGGTATGTTATGAAGCAATATGCTCTACTCAACCCGAGTATTAGAAAAAATCTGCTCATTCATGTATCTGGCATTACGTCTATCTTTCAAATGCCATTGGGAAACACCTGTATTAGCATTGCATGTGTATCTTCCTCAATACATTGAGGCCTTTAAAAGGAACAAGAAAAATTAGCTTGATCAAGTTGAATGATATCATTTGGTGCCACAATCTTCTGCTCTCACATTACATATTCACCAAAGATCTAGGTGTCCTTTAGTGCAAGTCATATCTTTCCCTTCTTTCGCATGTTGAGAGTACTTTGCACGATGACAGAAATATTAAAAGGATATAGTGTAAGGTAAATAGTCTCTTTCATATTTTGAATTGTAATCATAAGAGTGGTTAGAAATTAGAATGCTCAATTTTTTCTTCATTTATGAGCCTAAGCTAACTAACCTTTCCTAGTCCTCAGTGGATAAAGGGATCAATCCCTCCAACTTGCAAACCCAAGACTATTTGTTTTGGCATCACCTTCTAAGGTTCTCATACAAGATGTCATCACCTTGTGTACTGCTATCTTGTAGATAAATTTTAACCTTTAATTTGCATGGTGGATTACTTCTGTCCTTTCTCACTGATCTATTCTTTCTTAATTTGTGGCAGCTCTTGTTTTAACCTTCCACTTTTGGCGTACACTCTACAAATTATTCCTTGACCTCTTCCTCATGTAAATTTGTCTTTGGTGTATCTGTCACTGGTTCCAAGGTTTGCTCGGCCTCTTCATCTGACTTTTTTGAATCCTTTTCAAAATGAATTTTACTACACAATATTAACAAATCTAGAAATGCATTCCCCGTGATGACCCTTGACTCAAACTTTTCTTCTTCTCTGCAAATAGAAGTGGTTTGTGGAGATATATCAACAAATCCAACAGTAGTTCTCTGGATGAAATTGTTCTAATTTTTGTTATTGGCTCCTGAAGCGCTTGCCTCCCTAATCCCCTTCTAGAAGCATTTGTATCAACGTCCATCTCCTATTATTAACAATTCCTAATGAGAACAATCCTTAGTTCTTGTCAGAAACTTTTCTTGAACAATTCAGAGAACTACACCGATAGGAAATGATACTACATCTTGGAATCTAGCATTTGATAACAAGCTGCTGATATTGTTTTGATTGATTGATGAAATTTGTTGAACAGACTCTGACACTGCTATTGTAAAACTAATATGATGATGAACAACTCAAAAGCCCTCTTGTATCATCAATATGTTTGTTGTTTCACTGCTAATATCTGTTTGTAAACATTGTGGAATTTGATTAAAAAAAATGTTCAACTTTAGATAAGGACTATCACCATAAATTACAAAATGCCAATGAAGACAGCCTAAAATGTGTTGAATTTCACAAAATCCACATCAAATGGCAAAAGGCCATTGTAGTTGTGATTAAACTCTTGTTGCAAGTCACTAAAGTCCTGCACGACTGATGTCTTAACCCTTCAAACTAGCCTAACCAACCAAGGTTTGCAAGTTTGAATGAATGAAAGGAAAATGGGATAACTGATTTATATTTAATAATTATGCACACAAATCAAGCTATTTCCTGCCTTTCTGGTCACCTAAACATAATCTCTGCTTTTTGCCTTTGATCTGCTATTAAATAATAATAAAATTTCATTCTCCAATTTGTGGATGCAACATTTAATGTAAAAATTTGTCCACTAATAGTTAGGTGCACACTATTAATAGTTGGTCTGGTGCAGCCAAGGACAGGAGGAGCCTCAAAGAAGTCAATCCAGTCCTTGCAGCAAAGAGTCACACAACGGAAACAACACAAATTATGGAGAGATATGCAAGATCTCCTTTCTTATTATCATCCAGAAATCAAGAACAATGGATCTGCAACATGCAGTCTTACATTCCAGGCATGCAGGCATGTTCTAGAACCTTTTATAGGTTATCTTTTTATACTATCTATCACAAGCTCACACTGTAAGATCTATGCTATCAATGGATCAATTACATCAATTTATAAAGCCTTCGCAAACATCAGGTCGGCCTGGGAAAGATTACATTCTCCAAGAACAAGAAAACCTATTACATTATAGGTCAGGACATAAATCATAAGAGTCTCTCTCAAATAGACAAAACATGACAAGCGAACCCACAAGTAGGTCGGCCATACACATAAGATCATCAAGATACGTGCCATGAAGCTTCGCTGATCGGGAAACATCCTTTGCGAGATCAGAAAATATCAACTGGCCATGAAACATGAAGAACAGAGATGTACCGCCAAAAATCCAAAATACCTCACATGCGAAGAAGCCAATCAAGATGCGAACCTAGGTGAAGGTAAAACATGATACCTGGAACAATCCATGAGGTGCGCAATAGCAACTGATCCAAACTAAAAGAATGTTGAAAGAAACTCAGCAACAGACAAATTGGAAAACTGAAAACAAAATATTTTTGGTTGATGCAAGATTGGCAAGATCCCAAGATGCTCCTGCATCATGGTCTTCCATTTTCAAAGAATTGCATACATTCATCCTAATATGTGCATCTTTAGACTCTAGCACAAATTTTTAAATAAAAATCTTGTAGGCCCTTACTAGGTATGTGACAGACAATAGACACGCATCCTTAGTGCTGCTGCCATTTTTTACTTAAACAAAATACGATCCTTCTTTTTCACAGGCTAGCAAGATCCAGCTCTAACAACATCGTAATATTCTGTTTAATTTTTATCAGACATAACCCTAGCTCACGATAATAATAATTTGCACATTAAAAATAAATTCCAAATTATTATATTATCTTGATGAGATTGATCCAAATTTTACATTTAATAATTTATTCTGCAGATCAGAGTTAATGCTCAGAATATAGTTCAGAATGACTACATTAACTCTTTTGGAGTGGCTGTTAATCTGACCCAATTTTGCAGTGATTTAATTCTTAGAGAAACTACTTTTCTGCCCTTAAAACTGTTTGATAATTGTCCTTCAAAAACACATTTGCTGCCAGTTGTAAGGATATTCTAATTCCAACTCTGATTCACACAATGGTGATCTCCATGTGAAAACACTCTTGGCAATTATGGGTTTTCATCCTCCAATTCCAGACCTAGTGGGGTTTTGTCCTCAGGTTGGTTGAACCATAGTTCTTGCTCCACAAGGAGTAATAATCAAATAAAAATGAATTATCAATGATTCTCCTTCTCCTTGCTTGGTCTCTCTTAAATAAAATTTTTCTCCATTATAAATAAATCCTTCACATAACCCTTAAAAATATTTAAAATAAACTTTAATTATAATTTTATTTTATCTATTACTTATTGTTTGGACATAGTCTAAGTTTGAAGAGTGGGCATTACACCATGAACAGCTACACATTTTACTAAGTGTATGTTTAGATGTACCTCTAGAGCCAATACAAGCAAAAAAAATAGGGAATCAAAATAAAGATGCAAGTAAAGGAAGCTTCCTAAGCTTTGTTGCAACAGCTATGGCCCCTCATATGCTACCCTCCCCATCAAATTTTAAAGAGTATACAGCCCAAATGCTCCTTATCTGCATTCTGTTCTTCAATTTAAGGTTATTTAATGCTTTTCAGAATTTGTCCAGCCCTCTGACTTTACTGAAGTATTTTTAGCAGAGTTTCAATGTTTTTGCAGCTGCCAAAAAGTAGTCGAGTCTGTAATCAATTACTAGTGATGCCTAGAGATTCTTAGAATCTGATTTTTTGCAGCAGCAGCCCAAAGCTTTTAAATAGTGTTTTGAAATAGTCTACCTCAGACAGTCTCTCCTCAAGTTTCTCTGGTTTGTAGAGTATTGAGGTAGGCTTCAATTTTTCTTGTGACATAACAATGTGTTTCAGTTGGCTCAATCTAACAATCTCATTTTTTTATTTTTTTCCTCAGCTTGATGGAAGATGATAGGTTCTGTATTGCCATCTATTCTAGGCAAGCAAAGTATGGCTATTAATCAGTAGCATTAATGTGTTATGTGCAACAGAGGGCTTGAAGTGGTGAAAAACAAGTGCATCAATAAAGGAAGCAGACTTTGCCCCCTGCCACATTTAGTGTTCAGGATCTTCTTGGAACGCAGCTTAAGAAGGGCAAACAGAAAAACAATACTGTGAAATATGTCATACTTCAAGGACAATTTGCTTTGTGATTAGATTCAGAGGCTTCCTGAACATGCTTTTAATCTGCATCTTTCATACAAGATTTGCGTACAAAACTATATGAAATATGCTTCAGAGAATCAGAAACCTTCAAACTGATAGGATTTATACATATTGCCATGTACTATTTTCTAATGGTCTCCCACGAAGAATATGACAGAGTTTTGGACTTTATTCATAGAGATCAATCAAAGAGTGACCAGTCCACATCGTGCATTTCATTACAAGAGGGAACTGATCAAACAAGATGTGGATTTATAATTAGAATGAGGTTAGGATCACGGAAAGAGATAAGGCTCATAGAAGAAAACACAAAAAGTGGAGTGCCAAATATGTCACAAACTTCAAAAAAGGGAAAAAAAACAGATATAGACAGCCCAAAAGAGGTTGAGTGGGTTTAAGTTCAATTCTTCCAATGCATTTGTACAGGTACTATCAATAAGCACCAATCTTTCACGAATCATGTATCCTAATAACATAGTAGGAAGGCATTGTAGATCAGCTCCAAGCAGATAAAGCGCTCTCAACGCCAATCAACTGTAGATGAATATAGTGTTTCAATAGAGATTCAATCATTGTCTGTCTGTAGTTTTTGGATAAAAACTATAGCAATGCCTGAGTGAAAATAATCTTGCAACTAACAAAAATAGATTAAAAAGAAATTCTCTATAGTCATCAGTGAATTTAATCATACATCAGATGGGTACTATCAATAAGCACCAATCCTCCATGACTCAACTTGTGTCCTACAGACATTTCAGGAATGCAAAAACTCAGGAGGGCATATCACCATGAGTTCCCTTTTTACATGTTAGACTTTTTTTGGAAACTCAAGGACCTTAACTGTTTTATGGAGGTACTTGGGGGTTGCAGACATCATGTGTGTGTGTGTGTGTGTGTGTATAATGCATTTCTTTGATCCACTAAACTATTTATGCGAAAAGAATAGCAAATGCATACCAAAGCATATACAGAAATAGTACTGAACATTACAATATTCATGTCTAGATATGACTAAAACTAAAGCAAACCACATCCTGAATACTGCAGGCCATGCAAAATAATTCAATGGCAAATTCGCACTTTTGCTTTCAGAAGTCCAATGATGTGTTTTTAACTTTTTTCTCATGTAACTAATATATAAGAGATGGCATGTGTAAGGATATTTCAGGGCTTATTTTAGATTACTAGGTCTGAACTTATAAGCTTTATGAAGAAGTGAGAAGCTGAAGAAAAACCAAATTTATTCTATAGCAAAAAAAGTTTCATGAGTGGTAGGCCAAATAAAATAGCATAAAGATACAAACTAAAAGAAATGTGTTTCACCAGAAGCATCTGGAAGCTCGCCCTCTTCAACTTCATCTGAATATCCTCCCTCCAAAACATTATCATTACTCTCTGACTTCTCAGAATCCTTATTAGATGCAGCTCCCTCAGTCAATTGGCACTGCAGAAGAGCTACAACCTTTTCCAAATAAGACTCCTGAAATTTCACGTCCAGCTGACGATTTGCTCTTTCATCATTTTGTAGGGATGTCAAAAATGATTGAGCAACCTAAGCAGTAAAAATAAATAAATCAACAAACAAAGAACCATAATTTGTTTATCAATAAATAGCCAAAGTAACAAAGAGCCATCATTTATTCATCAATAAATAGCCAAAGTACTTGGATATAGACCAAATGACACTAATAACTGACAGTGATTATTCATTGCACTAACTTACTACCTTATAGGCACACCATTGTCCCAACTCATCAAGGGCATAGATGATTGCCCTTAATTTTTGCACTAAATTGGCAGCGCCGTCACTTTCGGTTCTTTCAGAGACACCATATACAAGTCGCAGCTCCTCTTTGGCCCCAGCATCTCTTGCACCCATAAATTGCCATTTGCTGCGTTTCGAACTCGCATGAGCAGCATTCTCAATAGCTACTTCCATTTGTTTTATTTGTTCATGTAAAGACCATAATATAGCTGCTTTATCATATTCCACTACCACTTCTAGTGGCATTGGAACATGCTTCTCAAGCTCCTTCCTATCTTTTATGGTGCATACAACAGAATCAAGTTTGCTTTCAAGATTGCGTATTTTTATTGCACAATCTTCTTGATTCGAAACACCTGAAAGGCAGAGCTGTTACTAAAAAATCCAGAAATGACAGAAACAAAACCACAGTAGTTAATGCAATGGATGATAGTAGTTTGATAGAGATTGGAATTTTAGATCGATAACAAAATTATTCGTCAGTCTCTAATAAATAACATTATTAGTTGCTTCTGCTTTGAAGCTTTGCTTCTAAGTTACATGAGTGCATAATACTAAATTTCAAACCAAAAATATCAAAGGAATGTGAAGCACAAAAAAGCAACTTGACTTTTTAAATTCCATACCTTTTAAATTTACTGGAGATGCCGTCATACCAAAAACTGCCGGTCTTTTATCTTTTGGAGTGGTATGGTAGAATTCAGACATCACCAATGAATAGGGATGTTTCTTTACTGCATGGTGACACTCATCCAAGATAAGAAGATGAATTGCTTCCATCTTTATTATGCTATGCCTCAAGATGTTCAGAAGAATTTGTGCTGTCATTACAAGCACCTGATATTGCAAAACGTTGTTAAGAAGAGTCGCAATTTGATATGAGTCTGCTTCCTTCGGTATTTTAATCTAATTTTTCAGCACGTGTATAGCAAAAAATCTCTCATATGGATACACTTTTACATGCCTAGATAAACTAGAAAGGTGAACTCAGAAAAGAAACTCTGCTAAATCACAAGGTGCGGACATCTACACCGTATACAATGATGTCCTTCAGAATATATGCTACATAAAGATTAAAATCAAACTCAAATGCTAAATCACCTGTTTTCATTCTTTGAAAATATATTTGAATGTCCAATCAATAACATAATTACTTGTATAGAGTAACATAATAAATAACCACATATTATGCACTATGTTTACATCAACGTGATAACAAACTTCAAAGAATCCTAAAAATTATTTACCTCCCTCGACTCGAATTCCCGCTGCCATCTTCGTGCATCCCAAAAATCTTGCCCCATCTCACCACAGTAGTGGCCAACATTATAGCCAGTTTGCTTTCTTATCACTTCCGCTTGCTGTTTTCAGTCAACAATGATTCAATAAGTGACTTAAAATATCAAAACATGAGATGGTTGGAAATCCCATATGATCACATGCAAAAAATTCTTATGACAAATACATGTAACTTCAGCTTCTTCATTATTGCAAGAGATTTCATATATGATATTATGCATATTTGATACTAATCCATTAGTATCACTTGGTTTCAATCAGTACCTACTCTTTGATGTTTCAAAATGAATAGCAATCATATATAACAATGCACTCAAAAAAGATTGTTTCAAGCAGATGATCTAACTGAAACTCTGAACTACTGAAAATGCACACTTGCCAGAAAGCATGAAGGATCTACCTGGTAAACAAGAGGAACCTTGGGCACCAAAAAAATTGCTAACATTTTCCTGCCTTCCTTACGCATGGTTCTGCATACACTTTTCATCAGGAGAACAGCAATAAGAGTCTTCCCAGCTCCAGTTTCAAGGAATGCTATAGTATTTTTAACTTTTGCTTGTTCTAATACTTCAATTTGATAATCACGTGCCCGCTCTTCTACCACTTTTTCTTTTGGTTCATCTGAAACCTTTTCAGAGGTTTTAATTTGCCCTGGAGATGCTTCATTTTCCTTAAGTCTTGCTCTTTCCCTTTCAGTTTCAGAATCCATTGTCCCATGGCGAAAAACCATTTTTCCAGATCGATCTCTTTCCCAATAGCCCCTTCTCTCTCTTTCTCTCCTGCCATCTCTATCTCTCCTCTCTTTCTCTCTTTCCCTCCTGCTCCAGTCCCTGTCACTCCTTTCACTCTCCCTTTCCCAATCACGGCCCCTCTTCCTATCAAACCTCCCTCTTTCTCTAGAAAATTCCAGATACCTCCCTCTATCTCTTGACATATCTTGACACCTTCCTCTTTCCCTTGTCACATCCTGACACCTTGTTTGTTGTCTATCATCTTTACTGGTGTCCCTCAAGCGCTTCCTTCGTCTCTCTCTCTCATCAATATCATCTGCAGATCTCGATCTTTCTCTTCTTCGTGCAGAATAATCATTTGCTCTTGTTCTCTCAGGTGCTCTTCTATTATCTACACAGTTTTCTCTTTCTCCAGTTTTTGCCACAGAGTTGCATACATTTTCATCATGTTTCCTAGAGCTATCTCTGGAATCTATGTTCTTCTCCCAATGCTCTTCCTGAATTTTAACTAATTTGTTAGCTTCGTCAACACATTTATGCCTCCTTGCTCCATTTCTCTCTGTTTCTTTTTGGCATTCATTACTAATCTTAACGGAATGCTTCTTCGTCTGCTCTTCCAATACCATCAGCTCTTTTTCATTTTCCTTGTGTGTTGCATGACGATCACTTCTCAGTCTTTCGCAAGGATTGGCCATGCTATCCTTTGCTTCTGTCATTTCAAACCCATGTTCATTACAAGCATTAGTGAATCCAATAGAATTGCAATCTCTGTCGGACAAAAGCTCAACATCCAAGGCATCTACAATTTGATTATAATGCCCAATACTCTGTTCAAAAGTGACCTCTTTGATAATCTTGTCATTGCTATCTGGAAAGGCCACCTTTTCATTTTGAAGAGAATCTCCATCCATGAGAATATCAATTCCAAAATCATTATTGTGGACACCAAATGTGTCTTCATGGCAATTTTCCTTGTTCTGAACAAACGAATGATCCCAATTTATCAAAATGTCTTCACATGCATCAATCCAGTATGAGGTTTTGCTTGCAGGATCATCAAAAGATTGCTCGGGATCAATATGAGGCTTTGGGGAGGGAAAGTTGAACTTCTCCTCAAAACAACTTTCCAATGGCTGAGATGATTCAATATCTTTCACAGAAATCAAATCCAAAGGATCTACAGTTAACCCAGGATGTGGTTCCTCCATGGCAGATCAGAATAAACCAATGGTGTATCAAGTTGAACCAAGTAGTAGAATCACCTAAGCAAATCAATAGATGAATTATTCAAAATGTCAAAATGTTAGCAAATAATAAGTAGTTTATGCAATAATACAAAAAAAACAAGTCACCCATTACAAAATACAGAAATGACATTCACCCATAATGAAATACAGAAATGACAGGCACCCATAAAGAAATACATAAACAAATAAGAGTCACTCTAAAGAAATCTAGAAACAAGCAGTGGTAACTCACAGTGAAATACAAGTGCAAGAAAACTAAAGCTCTATTTGCCCGGATACATATAAAATGAATGAACGATGGGCAGCAAAGTAGAAAAGCAATTATACTCAAACTGTTTATCGGGCATATTAGCAAAGGTTTCTTAACATGAGAAACACAACTGCCTCCACTTGGTCAGAACTCTAAGTTAAAGCAACACTGTTCTTAATCATCTGTAAGTCATTTTTTATGGTAAAGAAATGCTTTATTTTTGCTTTGTCTTTTTTTTGGATTGATTTTCCTTGCATTTATAATCCTTATATATCTGCAATATGGATTACGTGAGCTTGCTTTAATGTTTCTGATAGGATATTTTGGCAGGTGTTTAGATATATGCCCAGAGATACAGCCAAATAAGGTTCTATTTCAATACAAATTAAGCCAACAAACCATATGGAGCAAAAACCAATGCTAACTGCAAATTGCCAAAGAAAAGGATTTTAGGTGTTAGGAAAATAAAGAGAAGTAGAGTATCTTTGGCCATTAAAAATGTCCTGCAAACACAAAAAGTTTCTGGATTTTTTTTGCTTTTACTTTCTTGAGATATAAATCATATTTTTTATTAATAAAACACGAACTTCTTCCATTTCAAGGGATATTATTATAAATATTTGAGTCCCAAACAAAACAGCGTCTAAGATCATGAACATCATAACAAAATCACCAAGATAAATAAGCATACATACACAAAACATTTATCTGGATGGACTTTCTCTATAACTTCTTGCCCCTCTATTTAGTCTCTAACTTCCATATGGAGTTGCTTTGCCTAATAGCAAACCTGTTTTTCATGATTTGTAAGAAACCTATATCAAAAGAAATGCTTCCAACTACAACTGGTTAACCTAATTAAAATATGCTCATTAATTAATAATTCGATCTAAATTGAATGATATATATATATAACCTAAACAGTCCTTCCTTGATAATAGCAACTTCCAGAGTAGGATGGTAACTATAAATGAAATCAAAATTAACAAAAAAATAACTGAAATGATTTTCATAATGTACAAGAGCAAAATAATCAATGAGATCAAAAAACCAAATCTGCAACCTGTTGTGAAATCGGAGTGGATAAAGAGAAATTCATGGCTCAAATAGGGTAGACCTATTTTATTAGTTTTGATAATAAAGTATTCTGTTTTGTAAAGGTCACCTCTTCCAAGAGAGGATAAAGAACAAAATGCAAGGATTCTATTATTATTTCATAATCTATCTTAAACAAACCTAACCTAAACAAACAAATCAAGTTACAGAAATTGTAAAGCTGAAATCCAAAGAGAACAGTCAAGGTTAAAGAAAGCTACAGAAAAACCTACCTGCTTTTGATGAATTTTGTATACGATTCCTTATTGTTATTTCAAAGATTTAATCTGTAAACATTAACTGTCATTTCTGTTCTAAATTGGAGACTTTGATGAATAGTTTCATCACAGGTGTGACATGATAGATCGAAAGTCCATTTCTTTGTTCAGGGTTTGAATCTGACAAGAGATTTATTATGTTAAATTGTATGCCTTAATAATATGTTCAGTCACATCACTTCTCTCCCAAACAATCGCATAGCAAATTGTTAGGCAGAGAAGATTACGTATTGTTGTAAATAGATCCTTAAGACAAATATATTTATCATAAGGTAACGTCCCGGAAACTTGGAAACCCGTCCCCTGGCTGTATCATAAAATTCACTTAAATAATACAGTGTTACCCGGGGATGCGTTTCCAGCATAATTTGAACCGTCCCAGAAACAAGGACATCCCAGAAACTCGGAAACGCGTCCCTTGGCTGTTCCATAAAATTAATTTAAATAATTTTTGAGTTTTGATTATTTGTTTGACTTCCACTCGTATGTGAAGTCTCAATTTAAATTATTTAACACAAATGTTATATGTTAAGGTTTTATAATGTACATAAGCATATTTTATCCATGTTTTCATATGTATATTTAGAATTTCCCTATATATTTTTAAAATTCCCTATTTTTTATATAGTAGTTCCCAATGTCGCCCCCTGCCCTAGGAAAGTAATCCGTCCCGGAAACCCGTTTCCCTGTCCCCCCATCCCGGAAACTGGGGTAACATAGAAATAATGTTTGAGTTTTGATGATTTGTTTGACTTCCACTCTCATGTGAACTCTCAATTTAAATTATTTAACACAAACGTTATATGTTAAAGTTCTATAATGTATAGAAGTAAGCTTTATCCATATTTTCATATGAATATTTAAAATTTTCCTATATATTTTATAATTTCCCTATTCTTTATATAGTCATCCCCACTGCCGTTCCCTGCTTCGGGAAAAAAAATCTGTCCCGGCGGGTTTCCCCGTCCCCCCGTTCCGGAAACATGGGATAACATAGAGAAAATGGCTTCCAACTAGAACTGGTCAAATTAAAACTTTCACTATGTTCAAAATTTCAATCTGCATTTGAATGATGACAGAAAATTGCAATGCACTTAACATTATGCTAACCTAAATAGTTGCTGTAGTTATGTTCTGACTAAATTTGAAAAATGAATGACATGCATTCAGCAAAGAAGAAAATAAGATAACAAAATACAAAGCTTCCTTTTTTGTTTCACAGACCATCATATGATACAGGTAGCATTTAGTGTTTTATTATAGATTTTTTAATCTAAAAAATGGACCTCCTATTATGAACTTTGATTATAAATTTCCAAATTTTTGAAAATCTTTCCTATTTGAAGACTCATATTGATAAATGCTTTTGTATTGCCTATAATATAACAGACAGAAAACAAGTCAAGGTAAGGAAAACCGAGTTCCTTCTTTTGAAGCTTGTTCCTTTGTAGGACATGCAAAATGCCTTATTTCCATTTATAATATCTAGTACTTACACGACTTCAATTGTTATTTCCATCTCTAATCCAATATTATAATGAATATTTCCAACAACAAGTATCCAAGTATTCGACATGGTAATGGACTAATTTTAATATGACGTAAGAATTAAAGTTTCATTTGAGCCTCAACGATGAATCCTGACAAGAAAACCCATTTAATGTTACCCTCACCTAAACAGTTCTTTTGTTAAATCGTAAATAAATTTACATTAGGAACGTCGAAAAGACCAGCTAAAATAAGCATAAAGCTAAACCTACCTTAGTTTAAAGACTATCTATTTTCTAATCTGTGCGCAATACCTTATTCCAATTTCTAACATCTAGGATACATATAATTTCAACTGTCATATATGTTTCTAATCCAAAACTCTGATATTTCCAATGACATGCAATGGCCATCCTGACGTGATAATTGACTGATCTACATTTTAATATGATACTGCATAGATTTCATGCCCAGCAACTCAATGGTAAATCTGGAAAAGAATATTCATTTCGCATTACCACAATGCCAAAATTTCTCTCATTATGTTGCGACTAAATTTACCAAAAGAATGTTAGAAATTTGAATATATAAGATGAAAATGTGAAACTTCCCATTTCCTGGACAAGTTATCATATAGTCCATCAAAGAGTACGCTCGGGAGGCAAATCAAAAACAAGAGAAAGCATAATCCTCTCTCGTTTTCCAAATTTGACAAGCTAAGTCTGCCTGCTGAAGTGAATTCTAAAAAGAATACATGATCTTCATAAAAGAATATGTTCAAGCGCAAATCAAAGGTAAAGAAAGCATAGACTTTTTCAAATTTCTAATTCTGTAACTTAATCAGGCAAAGCGTGAGTGTTAATCTATATGTTATACAGGAATCCTTATTTCTTTTAATAAATATTTCAAACAACCAAAATCTTACGTTCAGCACAATTCCTCATTTCGTGATTATTTCCAAAAACAAAACATAATAGATCTAATTGCTCAAAGACTCGATTCTTAGCCGCAATTCACAATAAAATCATTATAACATTCAAAGATCGGCACACATTTCATTCAATAAACGTATAAACAAAACAGAAATCAGAAAAAAAAGAAAAAACAAGGGTTCAACCGCCTGACTGTCAATAATCCGCCGGAGGCCGTGAATGGAATTGCGTGCTTGTCAAAATCTGCATGGGAAGCCTCGAGTCATCATTTGTTCATTGCATGTGACTCGAGGATTCGCATGAAGAAGTAGACAGCATATTATAAACACGACCTTCAATCCCACCCCTCATTCAGCTGTGCATCAAAATTATCCATTACCAAAAATACCTCATAAATAAAAAGATAGTCAAAAAAGAAATTAAGAGCACCTCTGCTAAAATCACACCCCACAGCAGGTCGCGGGATCGAATCCTCAAAGCTCTTCAAATCTTCAGCTGAAAATAAATAATAAATAAAACCCAGACGCAGCTCAGGCTGGATTAGGGCAGAGCGGGGCAAGCGGCAAAAACCAAAAAAAAAGACGCCGCTATTTATTGAGCTAAAATAAATGGAGTCCAACACTGGAAATAGGATGTTGAGAAAAAAGGACTGGAAAGTGGGCCCGCCAGCACGGATAAATATTAATAACATCATGTAAAAAACACACACCCAAACGTTAACCGGTTAACCGGGGCACCGACAACAGGCGGTCCGTAATTAATTTGAAATATTATTCTTTAATAGTAAAAGTTTAATGAGGGAAAGCATATCACACTTGTTATAGCAATGTATGGATAGAGTTTAAATTATATATCAGATTTTGGGAAAAAAAAATTAGTGGTTTTTATATACTATTTAGTTATTTGAAAAAAAAATTGTAATATGGGCATTAATCAAGTTCTTTGTATAATTTGTTAAGCATAGAAGTCGAATTGATCAGAATTCACAATCCATTTGAATAAAACTTGAATTTTTGGTTTTGATTGTGTATGTTTTTTAGCATCAAGTTTCGGATCACACTTTGTGATCCTTCATCAAGATGTAAGAGCAAAGAGCATGATGCATCTTATTTTTACATATCCTTCATGCTTTTTGCTCTTACATTCTGATGATGAAATGCCACTTTTTGACACTTCTATGCTTAAAGCTTGAATTTCTAATTTTGATTGTGTATGTTTTTTAGCATCAACATTTCGGATCACACTCTGTGATCCTTCATCATGATGCAAGAGCAAAGAGCATGATGCGTCTTATTTTTACATATCCTTGATGATGGATCACGGAGTGTGATCCCAAACGTTGATGCTAAAAAACATACACAATCAAAATCAAAAATTCAAGTTTTATACATAGAAATGTCAAAAAGTGGCATTTCAAAGTGTATCTCATACATACTTAAAAATGCCCGATATACTCAAAATTGTCAATATTTACAGAACATACACAAATGTCTTAGTAACAAATGAATAAATTATGAATCAAAAAAAATTATTAGTACTTATGAGTAAATATCTAGAAATGTCTATAGTAAACAAATGAACTAATTATGGAAAAAAAAAACTAAAAATTAATAAACATATCAAACTTACTAATTAAAATTACTATTTATTTTGAGCTCCTTCAAAATTAATAATTAAAAAATTGAATAGGCACAAGAAATGCATGACTATTCTTAGTACTATTTCCTTAACCAAAACAAACATGCTTATTTTTTCCCTGGCTATCTTCGACAACCGGCTAGCATTGGCACGCGTCGAGCGGCGATTGAACTTCCCTTTGAGCGAAGGGTTACGCCGGTTGGCTTTGACGGGAGGAGAAACGGAGAAAAACTGTCTGTTCTGACTGGTCCTTCTGATGCTTTTCAGATTCCTTCTTTTACCGGATTGGCCTTCCGCGGTTTAAAATAAGCGTGACAGTCACGTTGAAGTGGCGAATATACGTATATATCACGATGGAATATTTGTTGACATTGGCGTGGATTTTTTATTCGTGGTTTTGGTTTTTTCCCTTGGCAAAAGCGAAAGAGAGGAAGTTTACTCTTCCGGGCTCAAAATATTTTTTATTAGCAACCGGGTTTTACAGCTTCCGGGTTGAGTGTGGAGGCACCATGCACGAATATACATGGTGCCGTGCAATTGAAGTTTGAGATTATAACTTTTTGTTTTGTTTTGGTGTGTAATATTTTATGAGGAAAAAATATTGAGAGATATCAAATTTTTTTAAAAAAAAGTTATTACTTTTATTGAATAAGAAAGAAATTACAATCTTTATTTTTTTTTGTTTTTTTATTGGCTAAGAAAGTAAATAATAATCTTTATCTTTTTTGTTTTTATGATATGGATAAGAATATTTAGGGGAAGTGTTGTAGTACATAGCTAATTTCCAATACTTATAGATTCTAAATGGTACATTGAATTTGGACAAAAAAAAGGGGAAGTGTAGTAGTACATAGCTAATTTCCAATACCTATAGATTCTAAATGGTACATTGAATTTGGACAAAAAAAATTGTTGTCTTCATAGGTAGTGTGTATGGGGCAAGAAATTTGCACCTTAGTAAACAAAATGTGTTGTTAATACAATATGTTAACAACATGTGTGTTAGTCTATTGTATTTGTTTGCAAATTACTAACACACATTAACGCAATAGACTAACACACACGTTGTTAACATATTTTGTTTACTAAGGTGCAAATTTCTTGTCCCATAGACAGTGTCGTCATCACATGTGTGTTAACTATTTGTAGCTATTTTTCTAGCATTTGGGTAGTAATGATGCGCATTGTGGGATTTGTTATATGTGCACAAGGGTCAAAAAGTGGTCATTTAAAAGTGTTGCTCGATACCTACTCAAAGGTGTTCTAATGACCGTGTGCTATAACCACCTCCAAATTGTCATACTTATGAACAAATGTCTCAATAGTGGTGTGTTATGGATACAAATAGAGTTGCACAACTCCTCCAATCAAAGTCTACAAATTTTAAGTGTTGGAGTACAATGAGCAGCTATTGGTACATGTGAAATTTTTAATGGGTTTTTTGTTATCAATTTTTTGGTTTCTTTAAAGTTAGTAATTTGGGGGTTGAACAAGCAAGGAGTGAACGGTCATTGGAACGTGGTCAAGGCCCCTTTCCCATAGATAGAGAAGAAAAAATAGTTTAAAATTTTAAATTTAGGTTTGGTCAAATTTTTAGATAATGATGTAATTTGAATATGTCAAGATTAAGTGAATGTACATTATTTTATATTTCTATTTAACTTTTGATTTTAGGTTTGATTAAAAAAAAATTGAATTTAGGTTTCGGTCGATTTGTTTAGGTAATGTAATTTGAATATGTCAAGGTTAAGTGAATGTATACTAGTAGTCGCATGCTTTTGTGCATGCAACGGTGAGCTAATAAAAGATAATATTTTCCCCTAAAAAAATACCTCTAATTTTAGTTAACAAAAACTATATAAATCTATCCTAATGTCGAATTCTATTCAAGAAAAACAATTTTGTGAAATCTCTCCTAATTAATCAATGACAATTTTATTAATCGATTCAACCATTATTGAAAATAATTTTAAATGTCTTAAGGAAAAGGATGTTTCAATTTTTTTCATATTTTAATTATTTAGTTGTATTTCATTGTCATAATAGGTGCAATAAAACCAATTCAACTTTACTTTAATCCAATACTACAGGGAAAAAAATAAATATTAAGCACTCTACCAAAAGGTCATTGCTTAGTAATTCAATTTCAATCACTCGAATGAGGAACCCTCTACAAGCTATAAAATCTCTAGTTAACTCTGGAAGTGTATCTTGATAGTAGGAAAATAAACTCATTGTGATGATAATTCAACTTGATTAATTTTCCAACCAATGATTTTGCAATTAAATAATTATTTTAATTTGAAAATTTTAAAAATATAAATTTTAACTTGATAAGAACTATAGTTATTTTGAAAATGAAAAAAATAAAGTGTTATCAATGATGGAAATTAATTGATGATTGAGCACGAGTGAATGCAAGGCAAGTACTAATAAAAGAAGTGAAATTGATAGAAGAAAAATTAAAATTGAATTTTACAAGTTCTATAAACTTCTTCGCTTGTCTTTTAATAGAAAATAACTTGAATTTTTTATCCTTGAACTATGAAAAGAGAAATACTATCTACTTGTATGTCACCTCTACACCTGTGTCGAGCATAAACTATGTTAAACAAAACAATATAATCTCCCTCAAAAAGATGTTTATCCACAACACCATTTAATGCAACACCAATAAATATGTATGTTTTTTAAACTTTATACATTTTTTAAACAATTGCGTCAATTTTGACCCGATGACATGAAAATTGTAGAATTGCTATTTTTTATTCTATTTAATAATTAGTAACTGAGGTTTTCTGAGAAATAAAACGAAGTAGTAGTCAACAAATTACAACGTAATAGCTCAATCTCAATCTTTGAAATACAGAAGTTTGTGGTGCGAATGATTATCTTCAAAATACACCAAATCCATAACTCTCGTGTTTTCTCAGTTTATATTTCTACAAAAGAAAAAATATATGTGCATACTTATATATGCACACAATCAATCTCCCCTATAATAATCTCTCAAACACGCCAAAATAAAACACAGACAAACGGACTGACTGACTCAAATCAATGCATTCACTCACTCCCAAGCTATGTCGATCTGGGTTAAAAACAAATTGTACTAAAAATCATAATACATACTAATATTAATAATAAATATTTCAAGGTTTTTCATTTTTACCATTGTTGATATGTTGTCTTGCATGATGTTTCACAGATCTTTCTTATCCAACACCAGTATACACTTATCCACAACACCAATGTATAAAGATGCTTATCCACATCACCATTCAATCCAAAACCAATATAATCTCCCATAGAAGAATTGATGTTTTGAGTGGTTTTGTTGCTGATACAAGTCTTAGCTTATTGTACTATGATTGGTTTGTGAGGTGAGCCACATGAATTTATATTTAAATGAGACCAATTTGCCATCACAAGTTGTTACATTACATTGTAACGGCTTCTGATTTTCTCATACATTAAAAAAAAAGACAAAAACAAGATTTATTTTCAAGAAATCCACCCTGTGAATAAAATCAACGCAATGCAAACTGAACCTGCACGCTACAAATATTTCAACCTTTTTTAAGGAGAATACATTTCACAAAAAGTATTAGAAATCGAAACTCAAATAGCAGATAAAGTATTTGGCCATTGGATAATGCTTTAAAAAACTACTGCATCGACTAGATAAGACTGAAAAAATCCAAACAGAATAGAGAAAATGGAAAATCCCTAGCATGTCGATCAACGCATATCAAAAAATAGGAAAAACTGCAAAATACTATAATGAAGTTAATACTTATCACTTAGTAGGGAAATCTTGAAAATCTTGCACTAATAACATGTCCATGAAAATCGCAACAAATTTTTATGATCGGAAAAAAATTGATATCTGGGAGAGGCTGACAATTTTCTGGCGGAATTTTTTTTCTAGGGAGCAAAGCTCCCACAAATAGCCTATCAGCTAAATAATTTCATAGTGTTTGTTTTCAAGTTAATTAGTAGATAAAGGGATTTGATTGTTTTCTTAGTGTAAGGAAAGAAAGATTGATGGTGATAAGATAAGGGGAAGAGTTCACTAGAATGGTCAATCAAGATGGGAAGCTCACACCCCAAATTGATGACATGTAACTGATTGAATGTTTGAAGATGTTAATTTGATCACCGAAATGCAGAAAGATAATGCAAGACATTAAATCAGTTAATGTATTGTATTTTCATTGATGTCAACTTGATATAATCTAATCGGTTATAATCAAAGTGTCAAGGGCTTCAGAGAATCAGAGAGAAAAAGATTATGCTTTTAGTAATGCATAAAAGACAAGCATTCACTATGTGACTTCAAACACCGACGGCTAGTGGAACCCGACGGACAAAGATCACCGAAAGTCAAGTCACAGTGATGTACGAGCAAGAACACCGACGAGCAGAATCACAAGCATAAACGATGGCCAGAATCATAGTGTAAACCAATGGAGAAGCCCAAGGAGAACTGGAGTGTTGACCGAAGCTACAAAGAGTTAAAAAACATCGAAAGTTAACTTGAGTTCAGAAACGACAAAATATCTAGCTGGCAAAGCTAAATATGGACTTAACTGGTAGTTATCATTGTTTTCATCGACAAGATAAAGCCAAAGATAAGTAAAGGATTTAAAGTTGTTTTGTCTAGTTGGCAAGAAGATCTCTGCGAGATAAAATAAGAGTTTTGCTTTAAATCTGATTGGCTAAGATTGTGGATCACGTCAAGATCAAGAAAACCAAGAACCTAACAACGGTGATATCTTGTCTATAAAGAGACAACTTAATTCATTAGGAAAAAAGGGGATTGAATGAAAAAGAGGACGCTGAAGAGAAATTGATGAGAGCAACTTCATACAATCCTGATCAATCAAGTTGAGGAAAGAGATAAAGTTTTCTGCAGACACCGAGCAATAGAGCATAGCATCATCGAGCAAAACTAAAGTGGAGGAAAGGTATTAAAAGGACATATTGATCATATTAGTTTTATGAGCTTACAATAGATCTAAAAATCTGCAAGTATAAGTTGTATATGTGAACAGATCATACTGTTTTAGTTTAACCATTGATTCAGAAAGTCTCTTAACCAAGCATGATTTAAAGATCCTTTCTATATTGAGATACATCTAAAGGAGTATCAAAAAGTTTAATCATGAAGATAGCATGAGATGCCAGATGCCATTTGACAAGCCAGAAGAGTTTGGACAAGGAAGGTAGCATAGAAATGCCCGATATCAAGTGACAGACTAAACTTTTAAATCCTCTAACAAGGTCACACCTAACAGTGTGTTTGTAACCTTTGACAGGGTTGGCTCTTCACCGAGCTCACTTCAGAAGAGTGAAATTTTTGGGTTACCAATCCCAAGTGGGTTTTTCCCTTAACAGGGTTTCCACATTAAAAATCCATGTGTCAATGTGTTTATGAGTAATTACTTTAGTATTTTGCATTACAAATAGCTAATCTAGATTGATCGGTATACTCTAAGTAATTTACTATTTTTGATAAATTAACAGATTGTTATTCGGTAAACATACAGAATAAGGTTTAACAAAGCATTCCAAGCAGTAGTAATTTGATAAGTATATTTGAAGGCATTCATCTTATAGGACTGAAGATAACTAGAGGCTTAATATTGTGGTACTAAGTTTTTGGGTTGATTAATTGGAATATTTTTGAGGCCACTGATTCACCCCCCCTCTCAGTTATTACTAACAATTGGTATAAGAGCTTGTGTTCTTAGAAAGGGAGTTTAACAGCTCAAGCAAAAGATCACAAGATGGACAGACGAGATGTGCCCAAGTTGAATAAAGACAACTTTGCATCATGGCAAAGCAGAGTAAGACTCCACCTATCAGGTATTGGAAATGATGTTACTCAATACCTTGATACTGAATATGTGTTGCCTATAGGACCTCGCACTCTTGAGAAATTAAGAGTAAAGCATGAGCATAATTGCATGATGATAGAACTTGCCTCATCACTCTCCGATGCTAAGTTTGAAGATGTCAAAACCTGCACCTTTGCAAAGCAAATGTGGGATAATTTGAAGCTGGTACATGGAGGAGACGCCAATGTACTAAGAGTCAAGGCAGAAAGCCTAAGAGAGAGGTTTGATGACCTAAGGATGAAAGAAGGAGAAAATATCACTCAATATAGTTGTAGAATCAAAGAGGTAGTCAATGTTATCCGAGGAGTTGGAGGTGTACTTGAAGAGGAGACAGTGGTAAGTAAAATCTTAAGAACCTTACTGCATGTATATTCTATTAGAGTTTCTGTTATTCAAGAAATGAGAGCAGTTGCAAACAATACAGTTACTCTAGATAGTCTGATTGGTAGACTGATTTCATTTGAGATGAATAACTTTGATAATAGTGTCTTACCATCTATAGAATCTGCATTCAAATCTTCTTTAAAAGATAAGTAATTCAAGTCATAGACATGTTATTAGAAATGATAGTTAAAGTATTAATGAGGGGGTGAACCCACAATAGTGGGTTACACTTTTTTGGAGGAAGCAATTCCTCCTAAAATTCGCAAAGTAGGCAGATTTAGAAAGTACTTTCAATAGAAAGTAGGGACTTTCGATAGAAAGTACTTTCTATCGAAAGTCATTGGTTAAGGGCAATTCTAGTCAAATACTTTCGATAGAAAGTAGTTTCTAGTGAAAGTCTCTGATTAGAGGCCATTTGCAGAGGTTAACAAAAGTCTGAAGTTTTCATGGATTCGGGGCTCGAGTGCAGGGCTCAAATGGAAGAATAAGGAGAAGTCATTTTGCATCGCACAAGTACTATGAACGAGATTTCTAATGAATATAGATTTGACAATTGTTTAATTAATTAGGCCTATGTTTTTTGATGTGCATCGAATGTAGGTTTTTATCAAATATAAACCTCCAAGTTTGACATTCAATGAAAAATAGTAGAAAAGAGAAAAAAAATTTGAAAAATAACAGTGCCCTTCATCTTTGAGTCTACTTTCTATAAAAAAAAAATTGAATTTTGATAAATACACAAGTTATAAGCTATGTAGTCAAGGTATGTCAAAATTAAAGTTTACTCAACTTCGAACGTTCATAAAATATGCAATAATCATGATAATGTTGTCAAACCAATTGCATGCCCTTCGTATGGATGTTACAAAACTAAATTTGAAAGAAGCACATTGATATGTATTTTAGAAAAAAATTATGCTCTATGAAGTCAATATAACTTTTTGAAAATGACATTTTCAGCAACATAGCAGTTTTCATGGTAGAAATAATAAACCATTCAAATCAATTCAAAAAAAAAAGAAAAAAAAATATTTAGAATCTAGACAAAAAAATCCTAAAAGACTCTAGTTTACTTCATCTTCTGATTTCAAACAGTTTAATGGAAATATGCATCCGAATCTGAAAGTTTTTTTCAAAATGTAGAGTTCAGTGTCCGTTGAGACAAAAAAGTGTAACCCACTATTGTTGGTTCACCCGAGGATCAAGGACTTGATGAGATTAAAGCACTAATGGAAAAAAGATTGCAGAGAGGCAAAGGTAAATTACCACTTGTATGTTTCAATTGTAAAGAGGTTGGACACTTTGCTGGAAGATGTCCAAGCAGAAGAAAAGATGATAGAGGTAATGACAGATCATATGAGAAGAAGTTCGATAGAGGTGATAACAAAGATTACTAAAGAAACCGCCAATCTGACAAAAGAGATACATGAGACCACAAGGACAAAGGGAAGAAAGCTTGTTACCTAGCTGAGAACAGAGTTGATGACACTGATATTGAATAAGAAGAAGACATTGAGATGGTATTTGTAGCCATGAAGGATTATCCAGACGAAGAAGAAGAAGAAGAAAGGTATGTAGAAAATGCACTCATATCTAAAGTTAGTAAGAATGATGTCTGGATCATAGATAGTGGCTGCACTCACCATATGACCGGTGATAATAATAAAAAAATTGAGACTTTTGAATACTATAATGGTGGTTCAATAAGAATGAGAAATGATACACCTTGTCCAATTGAAGGTAAAGGAACTATAATGTTGAATAACCTGATCAAATGTGAAAATGCTTACTGGGTAAAAGGACTGAATTATAATATGTTGAGTGTTTCACAGCTGAATAATACATGTCATCGAGTGGTATTTGAAAATAAGAAGGCAAAGATCTTAAATGAATCAGGAAGGTTGATCGGAACCAGTGAGCAGACAAAAGGTAACCTTTTCTATCTTGATGACACTGACACTACTTGTTTAATAGCTAGAAACAAAGACATATGGCTATGGCACAAAAGAATGTGTCATGTGAACTTTGACAACATGATAAAAATAAGCAACAAAAGGAATATCAGAGGCTTACCGAGCATGACTAAGCCCGAGCATATCATGTGTAAGAATTGTCAAAAAGGTAAGATGACAAAGTCTAGTTTCAAGAGTAAAACCCATACATCTAATGCAATTCTAGAATTAGTCCATACATATCTATGTGGACCCATGAGGACAAAGAGTTACTATGGAGATAGGTATTTTATTCTCTTTGTTGATGATTATTCTAGAATGATGACAGTCATGTTCTTAAAAGATAAATCAAAAGCATTTAAGATGTTGAAATGGTATAAGGCTATGGTAGAAAAACAAAGTGAAAATAAATTAAAATGCTTAAGGTCAGATAAAGGAGGGGAATTTACTTCAAATGAATTCACTAACTATTGCAATGAGCATGGAATTAAAAGACAGGTTTCTGCACCGAGAATACCACAACAAAATGGAATTGTTGAAAGAAGAAACAGATAAATTGTTGACTGTGCAAGAACATTGATGATTGAGAAGAGCATCACTCAAAATTTCTAGAGGGAATCTGCCAGTACTGCTATCTACACATTAAACATAGTACAATTGAAGAAGGACACAAAGAAGACACCCTATGAGCTTTGGTATGGTCATACACCCAATGTAAGTTACTTCAGAATCTTTGGTAGTCAATCTTATATTTTGAAGGATGATAGAAATGGAAAACTTGACTCCAAAAATGAAGAAGGTATCTTTCTAGGGTATTCAACCAAAAGCAAGGCTTATAAATGTCTTAACAAGTCATCTAACAAGATCATTGAAAGTGAAAATGTGAAAATAGATGAATTTGTAGAAGAGAAAGGTAAGGAAAGCAAAAAAGAACCAGAGGAATACAACAGGTTTATTTATACAGAACCTAACACTCTACCTGAGCAACAGTGTATCGCTCCTGAGCAACATAACATTGCACCCGAGCATCATGCTGCAATTACCAAAAATTAGGAAAATCCTCAAGATGATGTTCTGAACAATGGAGATCAGAACGAAGGTCAAGAAGATGATCAAAATGATGAACAAAGAGATGAACCAAAACTTGCCAAGTATGTTAGAAGACATCATCCACAAAATCAAATCATAGGAGACAAGAAGGCTAGAATGAGAACAAGAAGTAAGTCACTAAACACTAGATGTTTACTTTCTTATTTTGAGCCTAAATATGTTAATACTACACTTGAGAATGAAGAATGGGTCAGTGCTATGAATGAAGAAATAGAACAGATTGAGAAGAACAATACATGGACACTAGTACCGAGACTAGATGACAAGAATGTCATCGGTACCAAATGGATATTCAGAAACAAGTTGAATGAGAATGGAGAAGTCACAATAAACAAAGCAAGGTTAGTATGCAAGGGATATGCACAAGAAGAAGGTATTGATTATGGAGAAACCTTTGCACCCATTGCTAGACTAGAAGGAGTTAGAATCTTACTTGCTTATGTTGCATTTAAAGGATTCAAGGTATACCAGATGGATGTCAAATATGCATTCCTAAATGGAATACTGGAAGAAGAAGTATACATTGAACAACAAGAAGGGTTTGTTAATCTAAACAATAGAAACATGGTATGTAGACTACATAAAGCCTTGTGTGGATTGAAACAAGCACCTAGAGTCTAGTATGAAAGACTTCACTCCTATCTCATTAGCATAAAATTTGTTAGAACAAGTGAAAATAGCAATCTGTACTTAAAAGAAGATACCGCTGGTAATATTCTGATTGCTGGAATTTTTGTTGATGATATCATTTTTGGGGGAAATGAATTGTTATGCAAATCCTTTGCTAATGAAATGAGAAAAGAATTTGAAATGTCTATGTTTGGAGAGATCAAATTCTTTCTCGGTCTATAGATTCTTTAACAAGATGTAGGCATATATATCACTCAGTCCAAATACATCAAGGAAGTGCTAAAGATATTCAAGATGGAAGATTCCAAACCAGTTGGAACTCCTATGGCTACCAGATGTAAGCTGAAAAAAGAAGACAAATCCAATGAGGTAAATCAGACCTTGTATAGATCAATGATTGGCAAACTAATGTATGTTGTTCATACCAGACCAGATTTAGCACATGTAGTTGGAATAGTTGCAAGATTCTCTGCTAACCCCAAAGAATCACATATGACTGTTGTCAAGAGAATTATGAGATATCTGAAGAACACCAGGGACTATGTCTTATGGTATAAAAGAGAAGGAAAATTTGAGCTACAAGTCTATACAGATGTTGATTAGGCTGGAAACATTGATGACCAAAAGAGCACAACTGGAGGAGCATTCTTCATGGGTGACAGACTTGTCACGTAGATCAGTAAGAAGCGAGGATACATCTCTCAGTCTACTGTAGAAGCAGAGTATGTGGTTTTTGTTGCAAACTGATCCAATATTGCATGGATTAAACAATTGATGGAAGGTATGAATATGAAGATTCTTGAACCAATAATTATCTATTGTGATAATACCAGTGCAATTAACATTTCTAAGAATCCATTCATGCACGCTAAGACTAAGCATATTGCTATCAAGTATCACTATCTGAGAAAACAAGTGCAAGCAAAGGAGGTAATACTTGAATATGTTCAATCAAAGGAACAATTAGCTGATATATTCACCAAGCCATTACCGAAAAATACATTTGAGTACCTTAGACAGAGACTAGGGGTCCAACCCTTGTCTATCGGTCAGTAAGGTGACTAGAAGGTTGCATCAGCCTACACATAATCTGAAGATCATTCATGTTGATGCAAGCACCAAGATGAACAACAACAAATACATTTATACACAACAAGGTACAAGTATGCACCGAATACCAGAGACATTGTATTGTTGATGGATAGGGAAATTCAAGGAATATATTAGATAAAGGGATGGAACATGATATAGATGATTTTTGTTTGGCATTGTTGTTAAAGGGAGAGATTATTTTCATTATCATAATGGAGATATTATCTCATTGATCAGAAAATATTATATCATTATTCATGAAGTGAAGTTCCTGAGAATCAAAAGAAAGAGTTAATCAATATTCAAAGGGGGAGAAATTGATTACATATGAAATATCCATCTCAGGGAGAGAAGTAACAAAGAGAGAGGGAGTTCATACAAAGAGAGAGATTTTTGTCAAAAGAAAAAGAGATTATAAAGAAGAAGAACAGTCAAGGTAGAGCACATATCAGAACAGAGACTTAAGATGCTAAATTTATCCAGTGAAAGGATTGAAGATTGAAGACAACCATTCTGCAAGAAACAAATCAAAGCTATTATTGAGCTTACCGAAAGCCAGACATTTGTAATAATTACAATAGGAAAGCTTGATGAAACTGTTATATTCCATATTATATTAGTAATAGTATAGTATGATAATGTAGTATGTTTCCATCAATTCCAAAGGGAGAGATTGATGACATGTAACTGATTGAATGTTTGAAGATGTTAAGTTGATCACTGAAATGTAGAAAGATAATGCAAGACATTAAATCAGTTAATGGATTGTATTGTCATTGATGTCAACTTGATATAATCTAATTGGTTATAATCAAAGTGTCAAAGACTTTAAAGAATTAGAGAGAAAAAGATTATGCTTTCATTAATGCATAAAAGACAAGCATTCACTATATGACTTCAAACACCGACGGCTAGTGGAACCCGACGAAAAAAGATCACTGAAAGTCAAGTCACAGTGATGCCTGAGCAAGAACACTGACGAGCATTATCGACGAGCAAAATTACAAGCATAACCGACGGCCAGAATCATAGTGTAAACCGACGGAGAAGCTCGAGAACTAAAGTGTTGACCAAAGCTACAAAGAGTTAAAGCATTGAAAGTTAACTTGAGTTCAGAAATGACAAAATATCTAGCTGTCAGAGCTAAATATGGACTTAACTGGTAGTTATCATTGTTTTCATCGACAAGATAAAGCCAAAGATAAGTAAAGGATTTAAAGTTTTTTTGTCTAGTTGGCAAGAAGATCTCTGTGAGATAAAACAAGAGTTTTGCTTTAAATCTGATTGGCTAAGATTGTGGATCACGCCAAGATCAAGAAAATCAAGAACCTAACAACAGTGATATCTTGTCTATAAAGAGACAAATTAATTCATTATGAAAAAGGGGATTGAATGAAAAAGAGGATGCTGAAGAGAAACAGATGAAGAGCAACTTCATATAGTCCTGATCAATCAAGCTAAGGAAAGAGCTAAAGTTTTCTACAGACATCGAGCAACAGAGCATAACATCACCGAGCATAACTAAAGTGGAGCAAAGGTATTAAAAGGACATATTGATCAGATTAGTTTTATGAGATTATAATAGATCTGAAAATCTACAAGTATCAGTTGTATATGTGAACAGATCATACTGTTTCAGTTTAACCATTGATTCAGAAAGTCTCTTAACCGGGCAGGATTTAAAGATCCTTTCTATATTGAGATACATCCCAAGGAGTATCAAAAAGTTTGATCATGAAGATAGCATGAGATGCCAGATACCATTTGACAAGCCAGAAGAGTTTGGACAAGGAAGGTAGCATAGAAATGCCCGATATCAAGTGACAGACTAAACTTTTAAATCCTCTAACAAGGTCTCAAAAACACATTGACACGTGGATTTTTAATGTGGAAAACCTGTTAAGGGAAAAACCACTTGGGACCGGTAACCCAAAATTTTCACTCTTCTGAAGTGAGCTCGATGAAGAGGATTTCATTATTGTCGTCGATAAGTCTGAGAGGGAACTAGAATTTGGATTGTCATTTTCCATATTGATACCACAGGATCTAGACCTTGGCTTGTCTTATTTTGGAATCACAAAGGATGGTTTGTTGGGTAAACTATGCCTACAAGTAAATGGTCGGGCAACTGGAGTGCTAATAAATAAAGAAGAGAGTGAAATTCATATTTAAAGGTTGCGATTTCATTACCTTCCCATCCGTATTTAGAGGAAGAGACATATAAGGATGTGATCCAATCTTTGTGTTGTGCCTATTGTTTGTTTGTGTGTCATAATACAACTAGCAATCTAGTTTCTTTTTCATTGCTTGGTGTTGCAAAATACAAAGAAGGTGGCGACATTAACATCCATTAAAATCACTGATATAGCCCCTTCTTTGACTATCCATTGTTAGAGTAATCATTAGTCTACTTATTAATTAAATCATGTTTATTTAATTAATTAATTCATTATTCTTTAGTACTTAAGCTTTCTCTTAGGTGCATTAATAATTAATTCTTTTATTAATTATTAATGTGCAACCTAGCTTTTTAGTTTTTAGGGTTTTGTTCACCTTTATAGGTTGAAACTTGTAATTCTTTTTTCATTAATTTAGAAGATAATTTTGCTCTCACATTTTGAGTTCTTTCTGAGTTCTTCTTTTTCCTCCTTTCAGCTTCTATCCTGTAACAGGTCATTTGCATGCAGGTATTCTTGGCATTTTATGGATTTGTATCTCTCAAATCCTACATGGTATCAGAGTTGCCCTGCTGCTTCCTGGTCTAGTTTTTTTGAAGCAGTGATTCAAGGGTAAAAACTATAGCTTTTTTGGGGTTTTCTCTTCAATCTGAAAGAGGTGCATTTTTCTGGAGCACTTTGAGCAAAAACAGACCTCACCATCGCGCTCAGAAGGCCCGAGAGATTACTTTTTCATATAAATTTTGTCATGTTTGACCACAGTGGCCTCTGAGAAAAAATTTCTCCTTCCTAGGTCGTACGACTCAAATTTTGAGGTGAAAAAATAAAAAAATGCTTTTAAAACAGGGCAGCGGCTCCATGGCCATCGTGCCACCACAACATGACCACTGCGCCTAGCCTCCACTGAGGTGCCACCAGCAACCCACCCAGGAGCTACCGTGGCCCGGCCGTTGCCCGAGCTCCGCTCTGACGCCACCTTCGCCCGACAGCAACACCACCGCCACCCTGTTGTGCCACCCGAGCTCCGCTCTGCAGCTCGCCGACACCAAGCAACCGGTGATGTCAGCACACTGACTGCTGACATCATTTTCTGGCCATTTTTGAAATTTTCAAGCAATTTTTCTTTTTTTTGGCCACCGTATTTTTTCCGGTGAGACAGTCCGGTGACGTGCATACGACTGTCAATTTTTTCCCGTGGATGTGCGACAGTCATTTGAACGTCAAATTTTTTCTCAAGACTGGTTTTTCCCAGAGAGCTTGGTTTTCAGAGGTGTTGTTGGTTTTTTTACCGTAACTTGTGCATATGGTATCATTTTTTGGAAAATGAGATATCGTTGGAAAGCTCTTTCTATAATTTCAGGCGTTTGAGTACTTGATTTCAACATTGAAGTAGAGGCTTCAGTTTCCTCTCTCTCTACTTATGGTGTCTAGGTTTTCTTCTTGCATTTTATGCTTTCTATAGTTATTTCATTGGTGTACGGGGGATAGTATTATACATTGTGGGGGGTGCATTTTACTTTTTGTAATTTACTTCAGAAAGACCCTTCTGCTTTCGTCTTCTTTCTCTCAATGTCAGACCCGTCAGTTGACCGGCTGACGTCGCATAACTACCATACCTAAAAAGCACACATGACCATATTTCTCATGTCACGGGACTTATGGTCCTGTCTGGATGAGAACTAACATGTTTTGCAGTGTCCTTTTGAGATTCTTCATCGCCGGAACAAGATGGATGAAGCCATGAGATTAATTGCACTGAATATCTCTAATAGTCTCCTATTTCATTTGGAGAATTTGTACACTCCTCGGGCCATCTGGGGAAAGTTTATAGATCTGTTTGGCACAGTGAATGAGTTATGGGCACTACAGCTTGATGCAGAGTTGACATCTTTGTCTCCTGATAGTTTTTCCACCATTGAGGACTTCTTGATGAAGTTTAATGCTCTCTGTTCACTTTTACAGGGTTATGGGAAGACCAAATCAGATAATGAGTGTATCTTCCTGATACTCTCAAAGCTTCGAGGACAGTTCCAGATCTTCTCCTCCACTTTCTATTCCACTATGGATGCTTTGGGTCCTAGGCACATTATGCCTTCCTTTACGACCTTCTGTGATCGGTTGACTCGAGAGAAGTCAAAGATTCAATAGTTGAATGATACTTCTGGCTCTATGAGCCATGCTTTGGTTGCTCATCCATCTTCACGAAAACCAGAGCAGAAATAGGTATCACCAACCACAGAGTCTTTGAAGGATTCTTCTTCTCAGCATTCCTCTGGCCCACCTCCTTCACATAAGGGGAAATCAAAGACTAAAAAACCTAAGTGTGCTTATTGTAATAATTCCAATTATGATGAGTCTCAGTGCTTTCAGAAGAAGGTAGATGGATATGCCCAATAGATTGTTGATTTGACAGCTCTTCTTCACAAGAGCAAGATTGATATTCCTTCTTCCTCATCTCACTGGTCTTCTTCATCATCTTCTCAAGAAGATGGGTCAGACAATGGAAAGGGTCATGCATTATGTGCATCTTCTATTTCTCCCTCTTCTAGATGGCTACTGGATTCAGGTGCTTCACACCATATGGCATCTTCTCAGGATTTATTCTCATCTTTTGAGACCTTTCCTACGCCTCACATTCTAATGGGAAATAAGAATGTTATGACTATCTGTGGGGAGGGTTCTATTGACATTGATGATGGTACATTCCATGATGTACTATGTGTTCCATCCTTGTCCTCGAACCTTCTCTCTATTTATTAGATTACTCACAGTGGGACAGGGAAGATAATTGAGTTCACTACAGATTCTGTACACATCAGAGATAGTGTGACAGGCAATATTGTTTCCACAGGGATAGTTGATCATGCTACCCGCTTGTACTCCTTCTCTCAGTTTGGTCCTCCATCTCCATTGTTGGAGAATATCTCTCCTACTTCATGAGTTCCTATTGAGGAGAAGTCAGGTCACTTGAACTTATGTGTTGTTCCTGAGCTCAGTGTTGTGGCTTCTCCACCTCCTCCACCTGTTGAGTTTTCATCTATTCAACATGATTCCTCTTCAGTAGTACCTATTATGGTTGCTCCCTACATTGAGCCACCTACTCCTGTTATTGAGTGCATATTCGAGGACATTCATCTCCTCCCAGATGACAGATTCAACCCATCTATTGGCCCACCTTCATTGGAGATTCCACTACATGAGTCTCATGCATTCTCCTTTGAGCATCAGTTAGGCCTTCCAGTTTCACCTCTCATTCAGGGGTTTCCTTGTTGTTCTGTGCATTGGTTTCTTCCGCATTGGAGTTCCATTGGTTTGATCATTTCCATAAGGGTTCTATCTTTCTGGGGGGCCTTGGTGTCTCATCCCTCTCTCATGGGGGGCGGGTTGTACTTATGGTTTTGAAAGAGTCTCTTGAGACATTTCTTTTCTGCATTCTTCTATCTTTTTTGGAGAGGGTTTTTTCCCATTGGATTTTCTCATTTGTCTCCGGTTTACAAAGATTTCCTTGTACTGGGTACTTGATCATGCCTTATTGTCGAGACCCATTTCCTACTTTCATAGTTGTGCTAGGTTAGCTTTCTCCCTGAGCTTAGCTTAAGGGGGGCTGTTAGAGTAATAATTAGTTTGCTTATTAATTAAATCATATTGATTTAATTAATTAATTCATTACTCTTTAGTGCTTAAGCTTTCTCTTAGGTGCATTAATAATTAATTCTTTAATTAACTATTAATGTGCAACCTAGCTTTTTAGTTTTTAGGGTTTTGTTCACCTTTATAGGTTGAAACTTGTAATTCTTTTTTCAGTAATTCAGAAGATAATTTTGCTCTCACATTTTGAGTTCTTTCTGAGTTCTGATTTTTCCTCCTTTCAACTTCTATCCTGTAATAGGTCATTTGCATGCAGGTATTCTTGGTGTTCTGTGGATTTGTATCTCTCAAATCCTACATCCATCTCCATCGATACCAAAGATGGCAGAGCAATCATAGTTCAAGGCATCATATTTTTCATTATCGAGGGCAAATATATAAGAGTTTCAATATATATGATGGGCAATTAATATATTGTTAAAAGAATAGCGATGTAGTCATCGCTCTAACCTTTCCTTGGTAGTAACAACAATGGAGGTTATCTTTTATGAATTGCTCTTTCCAGCTAATGCAAGATGTGATATCATCCTAATTGTCTTTTCCTAGAAGCACCGATAACAAAAGGTGGTGTGATGTATCATAAGCGATATTGGTATATAATAAAAAAAAGTGTAACTACCGACAATCTTTGTGAGGTAACATCGAGTTGTATTTTCTATAACATCATAGGATATTTGGGAGAGGTATGAAGTGATTTTGGAAGAGTTAATAATGATAAGATATTGTCGTGTTTTAATGATCTTTGTGAGACTAATTGATTTGCGGAGATCACGTGTAGTTTATATAGAATTGTTTTGTGATATAATAGTGGGAGTTTTTATTATCGTGTGTGTGTGTGTGTGTATATATATACGCACATATATATGTGCACATATATATACACACATCTATATATGTAGACCTTATAGCAAGACATATTGTCAATTAGTGCTAAAACACTTAGTCATTCATATGATTACAGTGTTAACCGAGCCACCATCTTGAAGTGTTAACCGAGCTAAGCAGTTGTAGTGTCAATCGAGCAGTTAGTTCCAAGCAGTGTCTGCCGAGTCACCAGTGTTAACCATGTTGCATACCATCTCTGAGTGATCAATGTGGACCGAGCACCCAGTGTCAACTGAGTGCTAGAGTTGCCAAGTTCACTTTGTTGCTCGAGTGTCAGTATATCACCCGAGCGGATTACTGGACCCGAGTATCAGCATTGATCCGACTTAGTAAATATTGTTTGATACTATTTAATATGATAGTAGTCAACTTGTGGAGGTAATTGATTTGGATAGGTAAATATGTAAGATACTTTGTTTATCCAAAAATATATCATCAATCATTAGAACAACATTGAATACATGTATAGATGTGAATATGAAGATGCAGATTGATTAGAAGGCTACAACAATATAAAGGAACAACATTAACTCATCTATCACATTCAGGTGATCAGTTCTATATTAAAAGATATTATTCAACAAATCAGAGTTACATAGCAGATCATTCACTAATTCATCCTAATAGGTGTATCAGTCAAATCCTTTAAGAGGGTGGACCTAACAGTCCTTCACAAATCTCCTAGCAGAGTGCATACTTAACTATATTGTATAAATCCTTTTACAAGGTGGACCTAAAAGTCCTTGTTACTCCTAACAGGGAAGACCATCAGAAGTGGTTAATTGTAAGCCTTAACCGACCAACTTTATTACTACAGTTCTTAAGCTTGTGGGTATCATCCCCACCCCAGTTTTACTTTCTATTTGGAAGGTTTCTGGGTCACCATATCTCGTGTCAAGTGTTATGAATGTTTATTATTTTTCTGTTCCATGCATGCAATTAGATTAGACAATATAATAAAGGATAGAGGATAAATAAGTTTTATTGGTTCCTAATTCACCCCCCCCCCTCTCAGTCACCTAGCCTGCAATATATTTCCAACAATTGGTATCAGAGCAAAGTTTCTCTTATCATAAGTTTAACAACTTGAGCAAAGATCAGAGGCAATGGAAATATACAAACTAGAGAAAGCCATTGAAAATGAAAAGATAGATCTACAAGTGGCCATGGATCAAATCAGAAAACTCAAGGAGAAACTCTCTCATTCCCTAAAAAGAAGAAACAAATTAGCAATGTAAATGAATGACAACGGTTACATAGAAGAAAGAATTGAAGATTTGTGTAAAGAAAGAAGTTTTGAAGAAGCTGATGCAACCATTAAATACCTACTTGCAAAAAATCTCACTTTACAAAAAGAATTTATAAATTTGAAAAGAGAACAAGAAATTCATTCAATCAGAATATGTGAAGTCATGGAACAAAAAAACTAAGAAGAAAATGACAGATAAATGGCACAATAAGATAAGAGATTTCTCAGTACAATATTAGAGGAAAAAGAAAATGAAATCCATCATTTGTCACTTCAGCAAGCAGATATGATAAATCAACTCAATAATGTAAATCAAGAATTTATCAATCTAAGGACTAAAAATGAAAGACTGCAAAATGATCTCAATACTGAAAAGCAAACCAATGAGAGGATGATGAATTCACAAGAAAGCATGAATTAGTTGACAGAGAAAACTCAATTCATACATCATGGAAAGATTGGATTAGGTTATACTGAACAAGGTGAATCCTCACAGCGAGGAGCTCAAAAGAACAAGAAACCTTTATGTAATCATTATGGTAAGTTAGGACACACATCAAATAAATGTTGGATCAATGGGAAGTCAAAGTTTAATGGTAAGTGCTACAGGTGCAACAAACATGGACACAGGGCAAGTGAATGCAATGAGAAACCTAATTTTGAAGGAAAATGTTTCAATTGTAACAAACAAGGTCATAAATCCTCAGAGTGCATAACTAAGAAGTGGAACCCTGCTGAACAATTAGCTAAGGCAATTCTTGGTTGGGATTACAACACATGGAACATATGTTGTCATTGTGGTGAGTATGGGCACATTGGTGCAAATTGTGCAAAGACTCACCTCAGAAAAAGGAATCCTACTAAGAGATGTTATGCGTGTAAACAACTTGGTCATCTAAGAAAGAACTGTATGAATAGAGAAAAAGTGGATACTGGTTTTGAGAAAGGAAAAACAAAATTATTTGCTAAACTAAAGCAAGAGAACTTAAAATATCTGGAAAAAAAATGCTCTGCAACTCTGAGCACTGAGAGTGTGTGGCACTTGTTTGGCCCTCCGCATGCAGAGGGTCATTTAATGAGACCAACTCCCTCTCTTTAATATGACTTTGTCTTCTGATGGTCCTGTTCATTCTGCTAGTGTGTCTAAGAAGAAAGATAATTCTGCTCTGACCTCAACCAAGCCCCTAGAACCAGACCCTAAATCGTTCAGGCAAGCCCTAGTTGGATCAAAAGTCATCCCTGATGGCGTAAAGTTCATCGATAGGAAGCAAGTACCCTGCCCAAATGAAAGCAATAGACTTGGAGTAGGAGGTAAGGCTTCGACCTCCAAATGTCTTATTGTTTCTCCCAATTCCAACATGTTAGATACGATTAAATCAAAGAGGAATAAACTATGTGAATCTGCTATATTCTTGGCTACTCAAGATATTAATAGAATGCCTTCCCGTGTCTTCATGAACAATTGGTTACATTCGGTTGGGGAATCAAAATTAGTACTTAAATTCTCACTCTGTAGGATGATTCAAAAAGGGATTTTCATTATTATTTTCAATGATGCTATAAGTCAAAGAACGACCATTAATAGATAGTTCTGGTCTATAGGCGCCTGCAATTTCCATGCCCTAGGATGGTCTAGTAATGCTAATTTCGAAGAAATTATGGCCCTCTCCTCCTCAAGATTGATTACTATCAAACATATCCCTCCCTTTCTCTGGAATGTGATTGCAGAAGCCCTTGAATCCCTAGGTCGTGTTATCTGAATTGATTAATCTGATACTCTACTTCCCCACATGGACGCGCATGTTCTTATCTCTCTCAAACTAGGCGCAAATATCCTAGAAACCCTAGTTTTTGACCTAGATGGAGAACATATGTCATGCCCTGTCAAATATTTGGGTGGTCTCAATTCGTGTTTCATGTGTAAGCCATCGAAGGAGTAACTGCCCTATGCTTGGACCCAAACCAAAACAATGACCCCCACCCAAGAATATTGTGACCCACCATGAAATCAACCTTCCTAGACCCAACCCTCCACCCCCTTCTACTCCTGAGATTGGTACCTTGATGCCTTCTCCCCTGACATCCAGCTCTTGCCCCACTTCCTAAATCAACTACATTGTCTCCACCCTTGATGGCTTATCAGTATCTCTTGGACTGGATCCTAAAAGCCACAATAATCCAAATAAACAGTCAGACACCATATATGGATACAAAGGTCCTCCTAATCCTAAAAGAAAACCCAGGAAACAACTCAAGAATGCTCAGCAGTTAGCACTTGACAAAATTAGAAAAGTTGAAGGCCCCTCCAAGAGAAGGAGAGGTAATGTAAATGAAAAGTATACTGATCTTGATGACCCCTCCCACTGTAGCTGGGGTAATGAGAAGAGGTTGGAAAAGATGTCCCCAGATGGAGATGAGGGTGGGTCCATGATCAACGGAGGTGATGATATGGACACCTCAGATGGGTTGATTGGGGCCCCTGGTTCAGATCCAACTAATTATAATGCTCTCCATGACTTTGAGCTTTAAGTTATTCCTGCCACCTGAGATATCCTTAAAATCTCTCCCTATTACCCCAGTGATGATGGAAGGTGCCATTGAGATTGGGAAGACCGATTCATAATTGAACTCCCCTAGAGCCTCCCTTAAAGAAGTTTTCAGTGATAAGGGTATTAACCAAAACTGGGCTATAGTGCCATTCAATGATAGCCCCTGGGAAGAAGTTCTCAAATATAAAAAAATCAAAAGGATCCCAAGAGTTTTCACTCCCCTCTCTAAAGTTGAGGACCCCATAAAATAAGGGGAAGAGACAAGCCCTAGTAAGGGTAAGAAAAAATGAGGAAGACCAACAGGGTCGAGTAACAAGAAGGAACCTCAGGAGCCTCAGACTAAGGACATGCCTAAATGCTTCTCAAGCTTTAGGAATGGAACTAAACCCCCCTCCTAGTGTATGGACATCAAGATTGGTTCCTGGAATGTCGGGGGACTGGAATCCCCTGACAGAAAATACATTGTTCAGAGATTTAGGAGAGCATACAAGGGAATTGACTGTTTGATGCTCCAGGAGGTCAAAGCCAACAAATTCTATCTATCCATGACTTTGAGATTCAAGTTATTCCTGCCACCTCTCCTGACCCTCCCCACCCCTGTCAGCCACCTGAGCTATCCTTACAATCTCTCCCTATTACCCTAGTGATGATGGAAGGTTCCATTGAGATTGGGAAGACCGATCCACAATTGAACTCCCTTGGAGCCTCCCTTAAAGAAGTTTTCAGTGATAATGGTATTAACCAAAACTGGGCTATATCGCCATTCAATGATATCCCTTGGGAAGAAGTTCTCAAATATAACAAAATCAAAAGGATCCCAAGAGTTTCTACTCCCCTCTCTAAAGTTGAGGACCCCATAAAATAAGGGGAAGAGACAGGCCCTAGTAAGGGTAAGAAAAAATGAGGAAGACCAACAGGGTCGAGTAACAAGAAGGAACCTTGGGAGCCTCAGACTAAGGACATGCCTAAATGCTTCTCAAGCTTTAGGAATGGACCTAAACCCCCCTCCTAGTGTATGGACCTCGTGATTGCTTCCTGGAATGTCAGGGGACTGGAATCCCCTGACAAAAAATACATTGTTCAGAGATTTATGAGAGCATACAAGGGAATTGACTTTTTGTTGCTCTAGGAGGTCAAAGCCAACAAATTCTATCTATACATAGCCCTTAAATGCATTTGGAGAGAAGCTTAATCATTCTCATCTTCCCACATCTAGGGGAAAGGAGGGATATCCATCCTCCTCAGCTCCTAATGGGCTAATAAAGTCCTATAATGGGGGTCCTCACAATGTAACAGAGCGGTTTGGACTATTTTAGAAGATCACCAGACCAAATTTGGGATATGCTTAGTCTATGCCCCTAATGACTATAGGGAAAGAACTGAACTATGGAAATGGCTGAGTTCCCTTGATGAGATCCCCTAGATCATAGGTGGAGATTTCAATATGATAGATCACCCTAATGATAAGCTTGGAGGCAACAAGCTGGAATGGAAAGGAAGTGAGCAGTATTTCTGGAATAAGTTCCTCAAAAAACACAAACTCAGCGACCCCCTAAGAGGTAATAAGGATGACCATAAGGATATATGGTATACCTGGTGTAATTATCATCAAGGAAATAGTAGGATCTACTCCCGGTTGGACCAATTCTACTACAATCAAGATTCATTTAAGTGCTCAAAGGATGAGGCTGGCAGAGCAGTCTGAGTCACCCCATCTACTCTCTCTGACCACCATCCCATCTCCTCTAGATTCCTCTTAATCAATCACTCCCCCAGGCAGAAACTGGAGACCAGATCATTCTATCTTAATACTTCCCTACTTCAGGAATCAGGTATCAATAATGCAATTCTGATGATCATATGGTTTAACAAGAATGTGGCTAATCACAACAGCATCGGGGACAAATGGACCCAAAACATAGCTAGTTGGAGGGTTCTATTCATAATAGCAGGGGGTAAGAAAGCTAGGGATAGTAGGAAGGCAGAGGATGAACTGCAGGAACAACTCTCAAATACTAAATTAGAATTGCCAAAATAAAATATGGCCAAAACAAAAGAAAAACTCAGGAAGATTCAGAATGATAAGGTTAGAGGAGTTAAGATGAGATCTCGAAGCAACTGGATAGAACATGGAGAAAAAGGCTCCAAGTTCTTTTTTAATCTTCTCAAACAAAAAGAGGTAAGAGGTAAGATTGAGGAAATTTGGGAGGAGGGTTCCAAGATTGAAGACCAATCACAGATCCTCCTCACTTTCAAGAACTACTTCCACAAGCTCTTTACCTCCCAAGGGTATGGAGTTGGGATGACAACAACCTTGAATAACATCAAAAAATTGATCCCAAATAAAATGAAGGAAGAGGATTCTCTCCTTCTCAAGCAACCAATTGATGTGGCACATATCAAGGAGGCTATTACTCAGATGGCAGTAGGAAAGGCCCCTGTGCCAGATGGACTGCCCATAGAATTCTACAAGAAAAACATAGACTGGATCAGCCTGGATCTTTTAGAAGTGTATAATGAAGCCTTTGAGGCTGACACTTTGGGCAAAGATATCGATCATGGGGTTATCAAACTTATCCCTAAAGATGGGGATAAATCACTTATAAAGAACTAGAGACCCATCACCCTTCTGAAATCCTCCTATAAAATTGTAGCCAAAGTCATGGCTACCAGGCTCAAGAAGATTCTCCCCAACATTATTGACTGTAGCCAATCTGGTTTTGTTAAGGGTAGATACATTTTGGATAACGTTGTCACATGCTGGGAAGCTATGGAGTGGGAAAGAGAATCTAAGAAGCAAGTTTGTATGCTCCTACTATATTATGAGAAAGCCTATGATAGAATAGAGTGGGACTTCATGTACATGATGATGGAAGCTCTGGGATTCCCCAACTATTACATTGCTATGGTCTAAACCTTAAGGATCCCATACAAGAGTAGAAATAAATGGTGTTAGCTTGGACTCCTTTGAACTAACAAGATCAATAAGACAGGGACACCCTCTGGCCCCTGAACTATTTGTAATAGCAGTAGAAGCAATGGGGCATATCATTGCTGACCACACTACCATTCCAAGGGTCAGAGGTGTCCTACTACCAGAGAAGAAGGAGATCATTAATATCTAATTTATAGATGACACAACCCTACTACTTAAACTTGATTCAAAGAACTTAACCTTCTTCATGGAAAAGATGAAAATGTTCTGCCTGGCCTTTAGGAGCAAAATTTCTATGGAAAAATCCCTCTTCTTTAGGTGGACAGAAGAACCTCCGGATTGGCTCTCTAGATGGAACTTCAGGTGGGAGGGTCTAGATTACCAGGTTAAATACCTGGGCATCCCCTTCTCTCTAAACCCCAACCTTAAAAACATGTGGGAGATGGTTAAAGGGAAAGTGGAAAAGAAACTAAACAAATGGGACAACCGATATCTCTCATTGGCAGTAAGGACTCAAGTATGTCAGAAAGTGCTCTCATCCTACACACTATACTTCTCTTCTGCCTAGATTTTCAGTCAGTACCTGTTCAACCATATCCAAAAGATTATAAGAGACTACCTATGGTCTGATGGTAGGGGGAAAAAATCCATTCATGCTATTAAATGGGAATGGTGCACTAAAAACAAGAAACAAGGAGGACTTGGCCTTAAGGACATCATAACTCAAGGAATCTCCTTGGCCACTAAGTGGATCACTAGAGCCCTGGTAGGAGAGGAGCCTTGGAAAGCTCTTATCAGAGGTAACATAGCTAGATGACACCCCAAGAAAGGAAAAGGATGGAATCACCTTTCCATGAATGTCATTATTGCAGGGGAGGTGGAAGTTAAGGTACAAGGCTCAACTGTATTCAAATCTATATGGAATGCTTGGAACTTGGTCAGAAAACACATTAATGAAAATAATATTGTTCACAACCATGGTAAAATATGTGGTAATAGATCCATATGGTGGAATCTCAAGAATAGAGATAAGCTATTGGCACTACTCCAGGGGTGCTCAACCAAGAAATGGGAAGAGAAAGGCATCTCCTACCTTGTATATATTTTATAGGATGATCAGTTAATGGAATGGGATATTCTAAAAAAAAAATATAACCTCCCCCAATCTCAGTTTAGAACATACTCAATGGTTAAACAGGCCTGTGGCAACCTCTTCCTTGATAAATAAATGCACTTGGATAGTGACTGCCACACCCATTACAGATGGTCTGATGGTACCTTGATTTCCAAATCTACTCCAAAGGCTATCTACAACATTCTCTCCTTAGACTCCCCCATTTTTCCCCACCTTAACAAGTGTTGGAACCTTAGCCTTAGATATGATGAATGGAACAAAGTTTTTTGTAACCTGTGGTCCTCCCTTGCTGAACCCAAAATCAAATGCTTTCTTTGGCACCTTATCTTACACAGGCTTCCCTTCCGACTGCCTAATGGAGACCCAAGTCCCTGTGCCTTTTTCCCTCACCTTGAGTCGGTCAGTCATGTGTTCTTCTCCTGCCCATTTGCTAGTGATATCTGGAAACTCGTTGGCTTCCTTCAATGCTATGCTACCTTAGTTCTTGACATCATATCAGGGTATATTAATGGTTTAAAGTAGCCTTTTAAAAGTTTTTTTGCACTCATTTCTGGTTTAATTATGTGGTACATTTGAAAAAAGAGAAATGATATTATTTTTGGTGGACATGACATAAGCCTTACTAAGTCTCTCAAGAGACTCATATACTATGACATTGTTGTGCAGGTTACTGTGGTGATCAAGATAAAGAAAAAGAAGCTACATGACCTATTCAAGGATGGGATGGTAAGACTTGGGGCTTGGGAGGTGTCACATGGCTACACCTAGACTAAATAAATAGAGGAGCTGGCTCCATTTAAAGTTGCACTGCACAACTTCATCGCTGAGATACAAGGATTAAACAAGGATGACAGGTTTGTCATCAATGTTGCCCCCATTAGAGCAGTTCCAGGCCCCGGGGCTCCAGTTGCAGTGCCCCTGGCACACCCATATGAACCACACCTCAGGAGGGATGAAGTGTTGAAATGGATGGAAGGACCACTTGGCTGGGTCACCTGGGTACCCTATAGAGATGAAGACTTTGCATGATAACACTTTGATATACTGTTGGTTAATTTTGTATAATGCTCTACCGTATACTTTGATAGTTTAGGATCTTTTTCTATTCCAGATATGTTAGAGTAATAGTCTATCGGGTTACTAATTTAAATCTTTATGATCTAGTCAGTAACTTCCCTATTCACTCTAGTTTGCTTCAGCTAACCTTAGGCAGTTTCTATTTCTTGTTGTTTCCCTTTTAGGGTTTCGGCATTCCTTTATAAGGAATCACCTCTTTGTATTTCATAAGGAGTTGTAATCACTATTGTTGATAATATAGAAATTATTCATTTCAACATGATGTCTCCTTTGGCCTTTTGGCCGCCATAGCCATTCTTCTGTCTTCTCTCTTCTGTCTGCTTCTTCTTCTTTGTAACTGTCTTGCATGCAGGTTTCTTGAGAAGATTTGACGTTTGTCAAATCCTACATGGTATCAGAGCCACTCTGCAGCTGGCTGTTCGTTCTTTGTTGAAGCAGCGAGGGTTTGAATCTTTCAGAGGCTTTTCTGACATTTGTTTATTGGTTCTGGGGGGTCTCTATTTTTGGAGGCATTTTGGGCCCAAACAGACACTTCCATTGCGTCTAGAAGGCCCAAAAACCCTAGAAACCATATAAGGCTTGTCCATTTTGGACACCGGGGCCTCTGGAAAAAAAATTTGGCCTCCTAAGGGTCGTACGGACATGGTTTATGAGGAAAAATCATTCAAAAATCACTTTTTAATGCGTTTTTTTAAATGCAGTCAATGGTTTTTGATTCCCCCCGCCGCACCGCCGCAGGGCCGCCCGCGCGCCCCCACCGCCCGGCCACCACTGAGCTCAGCGGCCCCCGCCGCTCGCACTACGGCCGTGCCTCCCGCCTTCCTGAGCTCCGCTCGGCCTCCCTGCCACCGGATGCCCTCCTCCGGTGCTCCTTCCACAGTCACAGACTGCGCCGCTTCGGTGTCGGCGCCGCTCGGCCGGCGATTACCGCTCGGCGGGTGGCGCCTTTTATGCAAGCCCCCGCGGGCTTTGGTTCTTGTGCCTATGGTCATATGGTGATCCGAGGCCCCCTCCCCAGCCCCCTGAGCACGCATGCGCCCAGGGGCCGGACCTTTTTTGGCCCCAGGGGCTTATCTGTGGCCCTTTTTTGGCATTTTGGGGGTACTGGGCTTTTTTCGCTCTACAGGGAGCATACGGGGGTCTTTTTCTGACTTCTATATATCGTCGGAAAGCTCTTTCTGAGAAATTTCTGATGGTAGAGGTTAGGGTTTTTGGTTCCACCATTTTAATAGCATTTTTTGCTGTTGAAGTCCGATGTCTCTTTTTGCCTTCCGGGAGTCATATTTGGCTCATCCGGACTCCTTTTTCAACAAACGAGATATCGTCGGAAAGCTGATTCAGTGTACTATTCAGTGGTAGAGGTATTTTTTCCAAATTATACTCTAGGTTTTCACTCCTCCGTGTTTGGCAGTTTATGCCCTCTGGTGGTTTGCTTGGTTCTACAGGTCCGGGGATCTCTTCTTCTGGTTTCATAGTTCACTCTTCTTTCTGACTTCTGAGCTTGCATGCTC
>MU227589.1:124653-152226 GCA_018584345.1 Thuja plicata | reverse complement strand
ACTAAACAAATTAGAAAAAAAAAACATTGAAATATTAATCTTACTCAAAAATTGTAATTTATAAGAAAACTCAAATATTGTAACTTATAAGAAAAATCATATTTTTAATTAACAACAAAGATTACTAAACAAATTATTCATTATTTTTGTGGTAAAATTAAAAAAATTACAGAAAAAAAATATTAAAAACATTGAAATATTAATCTTACTCACAAAAATGCAAAAAAAAAAATCCAATTCCAATTCTAATTGTGTGGAACCAAACGCAGAATTGGCATCTTCTCAGTCATCTTCCAGGTGAACCAAACAGGACAAACCCATATTCTAAAATTTGTTTTGAGTATAGCACAAACCTAGAATGGAAGGCAATTCCAAAATTGGCAATTCCAGCATGCACAAATTCTGCCAACCAAACGGGCCCTTAGGGATGAGACTGAGATTTCCCAATATAAACTTAGAATTCTAAATATCTAGGGACTAGAACTGATTTCGCTGTCAATTTAATTAAACATGATATCGAGGCAGGGACTAATAAAGATAAAGATTATATTAAAAACAATAATTCTTTTAAATGATTGCGCATGGAGTCACGTGATTATTGAATTAGACCTGTTAAGACCAGGCGCGTAGGCATGGTAGTGACAATTGAAAGGCATTTACAAAATTCTGGTAAGGCCCAACAAATGGTAGAACGCTGACCAGATTGACGCCAGTCTTTGGTGACGCGGAAATTAGCAACACTGGAAATTTGCGCATGCAGAGCACCAAATTCGGATGCATTTTGTCAAGGTGCCGACACGCTGCTTGCTCACGACCTTTACTCAAAGCTCAGCAGAGACAAGAAAATTCCAAGACGAAAGAAATAGTGCCTGGCAACTAAAATCCTAAAGTACAGACGGCAAAATATGCACCACCGGGCGGCTTACACATTAAATTATTATCCTGACAACAAATTATAGAAGAGTGTTGTCTCTTTCAAAAGTTTGCAATGATGCCCGAGATTTTGGTAAAAAGGTGGGCGGAGATGCAGGGCCCATGCCCACGAAGTAGAATCAAGAGGATGATGAGAGACGGGATTAATGGCAGCTTAAGCAATCTGTGTGATAGGCTCGTGGACGTTAAACTTTTTTCCTTCTATATTTTATGCACATATTCTCCTCCACTCAGACAGTGGAGTCGTTAAGCGTCATACCATTCAACGCGTGTAAATAGCTTCATCTTCCTTTTTTGAAAATTTTGGTTTTTATGAGACGGTTTTCATTTTTGGGAGTAGGCTTAGGGTTTAGATGAGAGATTTTATCAATGCGCTTTAGCGGAATTTATTATAGTTTGTGGTGGGAGTTTTTTGGTAATTGCTTTACAGTTTGCCCGATAAGATAGGGACCTGTGAAACTTAATTTATTCTTTTACGGTAATCTTGAAGACTGGAAGGTCATTTTGCATTATTTTAGAGATTCATTTAAGCGAGTTTTCGTACATTATGAGGTAATTTGCGGTTCTTGTCGAGATTTGAAGCTTATCTTTAAGAAAGAGGTCGTTTTTATTTTGGCCAGAAACTGTAGCTTTTTCGGTTACGGGTATATTGAAGTGCAGTAAGGAGGTTTTTGATGGTATTGGGATGATAGCAAGAGTTTCAAATGCCAATTTGGTAACGGCAGAAGGAATTTGGTTAACACAAACAGAAATTTAAGTCAAGTTGGCGCTATTTTTGACATCGTGCGCACCGAGATGAGATTCTTCTCTTGTAGATATCAATTTACTTGCATAGCATTTGAATTGAAAGAAGTGAGGGGTCAGATTATCTAAATTATATAAGAACACGGCATTCTTCCAATTTAGTGGCAAATTGAGCTATAATAATTTTGCTGTAGATATAGTGTTAGGCGTGGTCTCTGTGAGGGTTTTTGTGGAGGAATACATAATTTAATTACTTTATTCTTGAAATTAAGGAGAGAGGAGAACATTTCTATTGTGTTGTTTCTTTAAGGCAATGTTAGTGTTGCTGGTTTATGGCCAAGGCCAGTCCATTTCTGTCACTGGATCCCACTGCTGAAGGAAGTATCCTTGTTTATGAATGCAGAATTTGAAGGGTGTTGTGGTTAGTCTGCCTATCTTTGAATGGATCAAACTATGAATCCTGTTTCATTGTTGTACAAATGCTCAGAGCAACACTGATTTTTTGAGAAATTATTGGAGAGCGAGACATGCAATCCTTGAAGTGGAAATAGAGTGAGAACATGCCTGAGATAAGTAAGAAAGCATGAGTAACGGGGATTGTGGTTTGAAATTAAAACATCACTCTGAGATTATAGGTTTGTTAGTCGAGATGTCGAGTTCATGTTGTTGAATTTCAGTTTTGGAATACTTTTTATCATCTAGTTGCGTGGGAGGAACCTAACACGAGGAAGCATAGTTTATAGCAAAGCATGGTGAAAACAAGTAAGTACTACCTGATGTAATATATGCTGAAATTGCCAAATGAAGCATTCGAGACTGTTAATTTCAGATGATCAACAAGGCTTTAGATAACTCAAATTAGTGGAGTTTATTGTCACACTATTTTCAAATCGATTCCTTCATTTCTGTTTTTATGCACCTTGGTGTTAAAAAGCAGAAATTTGGTAGAGTTAACCAGATTACTGTGGGGAGGTCCGTGAACTACAGTCTTCAAAACTGTGTTATCATTTTAAATCATGTTAAGTTTGCACCTCTCAAAAACAAGATCTTTATTTGTTGCCATTTTCTAATTGTGCAGCAGAATTTACATTGATATCGGATTATTCATATCCAATGAATTGCTTATTGCTGGTAATGTTATTGATCTATGTTAAAAATGATGATATTTAAAGGCTGCACTCTTAAGTGGATAGGAATCAACTTCCTTGTTGCATGTATTTATTTGTGGACCGGAAAAGTTTCAGACACTCTTTCTGTAGTCAAATCCACTGCTTCTCCAATATGGGCACCTTCTGGCATTGTGGTTGCCTTTGTTCTTATTTTTGGATACAAAATCGGGATTGGGATATTCATTGGCAATGTGGCAATCAATGCCTGGTATTTTCAGTCGAGTAAGATTTCTTCAAATGTCTTGACTTCTTTTGCTTGTGGATTGTCTGCGTCCTTTGAGGCGATTAGTTGTGGATGGTTAATGAATCATCCTCTCCAGTTGACAGGTGGTCGAATGCACATATCTGTTCAGGTAAGCAGCTTGTTGTGATCATCTCCTTATAGAATGTGAAGCAAGGGTAATGTATGGCTTTCAATGTCAGTTTCTGGGAATACTAAGAACAATTAGAGAGCTTCCATTATTGCATTTCCATCAGAACTCAAAAGTTTAGAGACCATATTTTACATTTGTTTTATCTATGTTTGCAATTCTGCAGGAATCAAGAAGAGGAACTAGAACTATTAGCACTCTACATGATGCACTCTGGCTCTTCCTTGTAGCTCCACTTGTGAGTGCAATTTCTGGGACATGTAATGCTGTTGCTTTGACCGTGTTTGGACTGTCAAAGTGGAATAACTTTCTGATTGTATGGCCGACCTGGGTTCTGGGTGATCTGTCTTCTATACTTTGCTATACACCGTGCATTCTTCACTTCTGTAGTCTCATCCATCAGACTGCCATATGGCTTGGTTATTGTAAAACCAAAGAAGAAACAGCCAATGGTCACCTTGATAGTGTGACACATGAGAGAGAGTATTCTAATCATGATATATGTGTTGGACCATTAGCTCAGGGAAAACTTCAAGATGGAACCACTGCTGATGGCATCACTTGCAATAAATTTACATCTTCTAGAAAAGGATGTGATGATCCGAGGAACTTAATGAAAGTAGAGACGGAATGTGAATTTGATGAAGAGAATCCTTCAGTTAAAGATTCTTGTTCCTCTGAACTTGAAAATTCAGTGGCAAATATTCCACATAATCTAGAAGAAAATCATTGGGTGAGCGGACGCTGGAGGTTTAATGGGCATAATTATTCCACTGATTTTGGTGGAAATGCTTCCGCAGGAGATGTTCAGTTTAGTTCTTTTGATCATGATAAGAAAGCGGAAAATATGAGAAAAAAAGAAATATTTCAGAGGAAAGAGTGTTGCTTAACAAAAAATCAAGCATTCAATGATCTTTTAGGCACCAGTGTTTTTTCAGTTAAAACATGTTTGATGAGGTCTATGGAGGGCATGGCACTTTTTGTTCTTCTTATAGTTCTATCAATGGTGATATTTTTTAATATGGGTGTTGATGATAGTGAATTTGTTCAACGCCTTTCTTATTTGGTATTTCCTGTTGTCATATGGGCATCATTTCGCTTCAATCGTGTGGGCTTGCCTCTAGCTGTGGTGGTGGTCACTGTAATTGCAAGTGCAGGAACTGCAAAACATCATGGTCCCTTATATCGACCCAATTACGATCATGCATTATTGCAGGTACCAAGCTGGCAAGTACATTTTGTAACTTATAAATGGTCTATTTTGTGTCTTCACAGAAGGAACCTTAAATGTGGGTTCATTGATTTTTCAAAGGCATTTGGCTGTATACATCTGTATATGAAAACACAGTTTCAACTTTTCAAGAATAATCAACAAAGAAAATGCCCATAAGACATTAATTTAACTTCAGCAGGAAACAGTAAATGCAAGTGGTATGCTGTAAACAGAAATTATTTAGTTATATTTTTTAGTAAGATTTCAGCATGTAAACTGAAGGAGACCACCAGTCTCTGTGATTGAGCTTGCTGACCATGTTCTTGAATACTATATGCAAGATGAACTGGATATATCAATACTTTCTGTTTGGCCCCAGATTGCACACAGAGTTGCCCATAAACAATTGCAACTTTATTTCTCGCTTTAGCACCCAACTTTATTCTATTTAGAAGTGAGGCTGTGTCATAGGCCCCTTGTGTTCATCAGACTTGATGTTATTCTCCTTCTTCCCATTTAATTTTGTTTCTGTGTTATGCATCTCCCAATAATGGAAACAAGACTTGTTTCTGGTGTCTGAATTACTGAGCTTGTTGGCCCAACCTCATAAATACTTCTTTTCAATCTATAACCTTTTCTTCTTGGAATCCCTATCTCTACCAAGAAGTTAATTTTTAGTGCCTATCAGAATTTTCTGTCAACAAGTGTTCGTATTGCTGACAAAAGCTTTCATCGAATTTTGAACAGAGATTTACTGATTCATTTAAAAAAAAATCATGTAAAGGTTTAATATGTTTTTTGAAGTCGCATTTAACTTCTGCATTGACATGTGTTACACATTTTCTATGTTGTTTTTTGAAAAATTCGTTCCGAGCATGCCTTGATTCATTGATTACTCATGGTAACATTGTTGTAAGTTTGACTTTGTCTGGTATCTATCTTTTTGGAATTACATTGTATGTGATGTGGTAGACAACATTAAACAGTTGAATTTGAAGGTAGATTACAAGCTTGTTGCATTCAGACATGAATTTGACAATTTTCCTCCAGGTGCAAATGTTTGTTTGTGTGGTGGCAATGGTAGCAATTACATTGGCGGCTATCGTTCATGACCGCAAGGAAATGGAGCAAGAATTAAGCAGCATGAACAGCACCCTTGAACTTCAAGTATGCTTCTATACGCTAGTTTCAGTAGTGTTTGAGAGTTGTTTTTTTACTCAATTTATTCCGTACCATCAACCAATATTGTTTCCATTGTACAATATTACAGGTTTGCTTTTGTACAGATAATTAAGAAAACAAGGTGCTTATGCATCATATTGTTTGTGCCATAGATAAATATTATTGTTATCTTTGTTTGTACAATTCACTAGAGCTAATGTAGTCTGATCCATTTCAAAACAGAAAATATGTCAATAGTTACTCCAAATGATCTTTTTACTGCAAGCTAGAATTGTTTTCTAAAGTGCCTTGTCATATACACTGAAGGTCAAACACTCTATTTTTTGATTAAATTTTCTCATGGTTTACTTAGTACATTCTGAGAGAAAATGGAGGAGGATTTCAAGGAAAAAACAGCCAACATAGTGAAAACATGCCAATGGCAATAAGACTAATGAAACAACTTGGGCAAGAGAAGAATATAATAGGAAATATGTTACAAATAGTTGATAATAATATGTCACTTTGAAGAGGCAACCTCCTAATCCACTTTGAGGTGGATACGTCCAATAGTCTTCAATAAGAATAGTAATGTCCCATATTCATAACAAATTAACAATTTTAATGAATTTTTCTGATTTACAATATCTAAATAATTTATTGAATGAAATCAATCAAGTGCAAACCTCTTAGTTCCTTATAATAATGATTTGCAGCCTATTTGAATAATGATTGGTGCTGATATTAAAGAAAGCAGTTTATCAGTCAATGCCAAATTGGTAAATATCAGAAACCTATAAAAAAGATTTTGCCGAGTAAATGACTTAGCAACTATTAGTAATTCCCAACAGAAGGCCTCCCAACACTAGCAAATTTAAACTTGGAATGCTTAACCTTACAATGGGTTCCACCATACACCAAAGATGCTTAGACATTCTGTGATTCTTTTGTTGTTAATTTGACCCACCAGATTTCACTAATCAAAAGAGGAATGAGAAGCAGACCCAACACTATGTTAGGAGATCCAAAGATTTAACAAATTCAATCTGTAGCATACAAGGCCTTTAACATTTGCAAACCAGATTTTGAATACTTTGTTAGTGGCTGGCAAAAGTTTGGTTAGAGAAAACTAAGCAAAATCTGATCAAATGTGAGAAATATTCTCCCACTAAGGCTGCAATCTACCTTAAACTTGTACTGCCACTTTTTAGCAAAAAATTTGTCGTCTAAAGCTGCAATCTAATATTTTAAAACTTTACAGCGAGTGAACTCTGCAATGCTTATTCTCTAGTTTGTACTACAACTTTATAATGACTTTCCCTTTATGCAGCTGGCATGGAAATAGGTACAGCTGCATGATTATAGGGTTTTCAAAACAACATAACAGTTTTCAGAATGTTTCTTTCAGTTGGATCTGCAACATTAATCTATAATCTGAGTATAATATGACTCCTGGATGAAATCACCAATACTGAACTGGAGGGTTTTTTGTCCTCCAATTCACTAGAAACCATGCGATGAAAACCCATTGCATTTGTATCCATGTATCCTCTTCAAAGAAAAATGTTGCAATCTTTGTTATTGATACCCCCTCACTAACAAGTAATTTAGTACCCGTGGAGAACATCAATGTGTCCAGCACGTGTCATTTAATTCAACATTCCTCAATCTTTGATCAATGAAAACATCTCAATGAGGCCTTTCCCTGAAAGTATCTTTGAAGTAGCACTCTCTTGGGTTACCTTTGTTGGTCATACATAGATTTATGAGGTCTGACCGTGTTCCTATACAATAGAAAAATCTTCATAGCTTGCATCATAGGCAAAATTCTAGGAATGTATCTATCTCCTCCTAGCTTTGTTATATTTGTGCATTATCTATTCCCTCTATCAGCACAAGCATGATAAGGAGATTGTTGCTTTTAAAAAGTATGATGCTGTTGTTCAAATTAATTAGTAGGAGCATTATGAAGTTGTGCCTCTATTGTATCAAATATCCCAGATTCCACAACATCTCTTGGGGTCTTTATGCATGTCATATAGCCTGATGACATTGGATGATTGTGACCATATTAGTACGAAGCCTAACTACCATTTGATCTTTATTAGCCCAAACAGCCTTGTAGGTGCATTTTGGATAAGCTATTAGTTGACTGTTCTATGCAAGAACTGATATGATGCTTTCTACCAATGCTTGCTTTCCTCCCCACTTATCTGAATGTAAAACATAGGAGCATTTAGAGTTCTGCACTATGGATGGTATTGGCTTCTTTGGATTAGTGGCGAAGGTAAATTCCTTCTCCCCATTTCTAATGATAACAAATGATCTTCAATTTGCTATAAATTGCCTTCATAGATATGTGATAGAGTGTTCATCTTATTAGAATCCCATAAGCTGATTTCCATCTGCTGTATGTCATCCTAGAAAGTGGGAGGATCAAGGTTTTAAACCAACCGTAAAAAGGTTCTAATAGCCCTCTTAATGTCATCCTAGAAAGTGGGAGGATCAAAGGTCTCAAACCAACCACGAAGAGGTTCTAATAGCCTCTCAATGAAGCACACTATCAATCTCCTCTCTGAAACATCTAGAACCATAGCCATAATAGCAAACCTCTAGAAATTTTCAATCTAAGTTTCCTCCATCTAAGAAAGACAAGAAACCTTTTCAGAAAGAGTGGCAGAAGAAACCTAGCTTACCAAATAAGGCTGAGCATGAATTACGGTGGCAAAAGTTTTGTTTCTCTCACAAAGAACCATGGGAGCAAAAATTGCAGTATTGGTTTTCTGACCAGCGAACTTTGAACTGATTGGGAGATTAGAGATGTTGAGACTTTGAGACCTCTCCTGTTCATTACCTGGGGCACCTTGGGTTGAAGAAGAGCCAACATGCTCTTTGTTTTCTTTTCCACCCATCTCTCTGTTCTTTGTATCACACAGGAGGTCCTATTTTTGATGTCTGTATCACCATTGCCAGAAAATTGGAGTTGTGGAGAGGGACTTAGGGCAGCATCTTGACAAGATTCATCAGTCAATTCCAAACCATCATCAACCAAGTCTTCAAGAATAGACAATGATATGTTGAAAGCCCTAATTTGATCTGCTGTTAACCTCATTTGGTTTCTTTCTTGTACTTCCCTTTTGTCTTCACAATCCTCCCAAAATTCCTCCAAGCGTGGGCAATGTTCATATAGACTTTCTCCGTAAATATTTGTCTTGACAAAACCCTTGCTGTCGAAATGTGACCTAGGAAACCAGAATTGAAAGTGGAACTTTGCCAGGATCTTCAGCACCTTTAGCAACCTAATTACTCTTACATGACAATTATGCAAGAGAAATGGGATCAAAGGTCTTAAACCAACCACAAAGAGGTTCTAATAGCCTCTCACTGAAGCGCACTATCAATCTCCTCTTTGAAACATCTAGAACCATAGCCATAATAGCAAACCTCTAGAAATTTTCAATCTAAGTTTCCTCCATCTAAGAAAGACAAGAAACCTTTTCAGAAAGAGTGGCGGAAGAAACCTTGCTTACCAAATAAGGCTGAGCATGAATTAAGGAGGTAAAAGTTATGTTTCTCTCGTAAAGAACCATGGGAGCTAGGGCATAGGTTACTAGGAAAAAGGAAAGTGCCGTACATTGAGATGGTTTCAGATAGTGAATGAGAGTAGGTGCAAAAAGGAGTTACTAGTGAGTAGAGTGACTCGGATGAAGATCTGATTGATACAAAGGAGCACACTTCAAGTGGTGTTCATGGAGGCAATATTGCTACACTTTCAAGAATTCTCAAGTATATCTCTTTCGAGGCGTGACTAGTCTTATTGGGGCAGCACTTATAGTCCTGGTGGATAATGGGGCAACCCACATTTTCAAAGATGAATCCTTGGTGGCCAAGAGAGGTTTGCAAATGGAGTACTTTGAGCAGCTTATGTGTGATGGTTGCTGACGGGTTTACCACGATTCACACTAAGAAAGTTCCCCTGTTAAGGATTGCTTCAGGCAACTATATTGTTACAGACGATTTCTGTTGTAAACATGGGGGTTACTAATGTTATTCTTTATCAGGGAGCCTGTTAGGTCCTTGAACAGTAGTAGGGCTGGGGACGAGGAAGGGTTCCGAGTGGAACTCGTCAAGCATGGCATCACAGTGTTGGGCTCCTTCCTCACCAATCTTTTCAACAGAGTGGTTTGCACGGGCTTCCCCCCTCTTGGTCGTGACATATCATCCATCCGATACACAAGGCTGGACCTGTCTTAGATCCCAATAACTACAGGACTATCATGGTTGGGCATACTTTCTCTAAATTGTACGCCACAATTTTGCACACTATTCTTTCTCGGGAGCTGGACCAGTGTCATATTCGGGCCAGAGGTCAGGTTGGTTTCAGATCAGATTATCAGACCATGGACCATATTTTGACTCTCAGTGCTATTATTGAGGAGGTTCGATATCGCTCCTCAAAGGTCTATTGCTGCTTTGTGGATTTCTGCAAGGCTTATGATTTAGTGCCCAGGACGACCCTTTTCTAGAGACTTCGGGACATTGGTATTTCTGAGACTCTTTTGACTACCATCATGAGACTCTATGAGACGGTTGTTGGTCGCATTAAGACCCCTCATGGGGTTTCAGACTTCATCCAGAGCACTATAGGGGTGAAGCAGGGTTGCCCTCTAGCCCCTAGTTTGGAATTTATATTGATGAGTTGGAGATGTTTCTTTAAGAGCTCTTACTTCCGGGGGATGATTGTTCTTTGCACTAGGTTTTGATTTCTATCTTACTCTTTGTGGACGATGTGGTCCTCTTGGCTTCCTCTGCAGAGGGATTACAAAGACTTCTTGATGGACTTGCTTCTTTCTGTGATTCATGACAGCTGATAGTTAACCTGGGTAAGACTAAGGTGATGGTTTTCAATAGGTTGAGATCCCCTCTTCGTATACACATCTAGGGGTCAAGTTCTTTGGCCCTCAATTCAGTATGAGACCTGCCCTACAACCTCGCATCAACAAGGGTATGGTTCTTTGGCCCTTTTGGAGAGACAATGTTTCCGACATCACTTACAGGACACCACATCCAAGATGACTCTTATGGACACTCTAATTAGACCAACGATGCTCTATGGGTCGGTTGTTTGGGGGCCCTCTCTGCTGGAGTCCGACTGGGCCTCAATTGAGCGGGTCCAGACTCTCCTTCTTCGACGCATCATCAAATGTAAGCAGTCTACCCCGTATTGTCCCTTCTGAGTTCGGTGCCCACCTTTTCAGACTTGGTACCATCTTTGACCTGGTTTGGTTCTTGCATTGTCTCTTGTGTTTTGCGAACTTTGCTGAGGGACGTCATAGATATTTCTACCTTGCTTATTGTTCCTCGAAGGCTATTGTAGTTTCTGACTCCTTGGGTCGGGCTCATTGCTGGTTTGCTCAGGCTTTAGCTCTTTTGGGTTCGATCAGGATCAAGATTGATTGTCTTCCTCCTTTCCAGTACTCATTGGATGCTCCCTCTCACCTCTTTCCATCTCGGCAGGAGCTGAATATGCGCATCAAAATGGACATTTATAGGCAATATAACCACACTACTTGGGTTAATCCCCTTGGGGGCTTCACCCAAAGATGGCTTTCTACTCTGAGAAATTGCTTGAGATAAGAGATGGGATCATTGTCCGTCCTTCTTACCTTTCTCACCGCTGGTCGCATGCACTCCGCATCTCCCTTGGCTCCTTTAGTGTGGGATCACATTGTCTCCGCATTCAGACTGACCATCAGATGGTTAGGGAGGATAGGATTTGCCAGCTTTGTAGCATGGGGGAGGTTGAGACGGAGACACATTTAATTTTCCTTTGTCCTATCTACTACGGGATCAGAGGGAGATTCTACTGCTTGTTTAGGGAGGCTCAGTCTCTCTCCTCCTTCAGGTACATTGATCAGAGGTGCCTTGCGCTTTATCTCCAGGAGCCCTTGAGACTTCGGGACCACTCTCTACAGCATCAGCTCCCCACGAGTCAACACACCGGTCAGCTCATCACCTCTTTCTTCACGGTGGTTTCCCTTGCGCATGGTACCAAGCGGCAACTTGGTCCCCCTTCTGGCCATACCAGATATGTGAGGCCTCACAGGAATTCCACCCTGCAGTGGTCTTCTTCTACTGCTTCCTCTTCCAGGGGTCTTCAGAGGTGGCTAGGGGTTCCTTCTCGCCCTATGGCCTATCCTTCAGTTCTGGATTTTTTCTCGGCTGATTAGACCCATTTTTGGGTTGCTTGTTGTTTCTTTCTTTAGTTTTTTCGTTTTCTCTCCCCAAGCACTGTTTGGTGTCCCTGTTGTGGGCTGGCCATCTGCTTTGTTTCGAGAGTCCCTTGGACCCCCTTTGTGGTCTTTCGTTGGACTTTAATAAATTTATCTTATCTTATCTAGGGGTTTAGTGGTTGCACTCATTGGGAAAATATTCACAAAACTTTTAGAGCATGGAAGAAATTCAGAGTAGGTGGTAAGAAGGTTGTTCTTTATGGCATGTCTAATGGTGCACACAAGATTGTTTCAGCTAAGAGGATGGAAAGCATTTTTTTTCATGGTGGTGCTGGATGGGCAGCCCAATGCTTCATTTCAATAGATAAAAATAAGACATATCATGTAAATATTCCTTGTGGTAGACTACTAGAGAAAGGATTTGAGCATGTGATTGAATTCGAGAAGGGAGCTAGGCTTTTGATTACTACTCCTTACCATCACCAAAAAGACACAAAGAGGAGACAAAGAAGGCCATTAGAGAGTTGCTGAATCTGGGGCACATTAGCCCTAGTTAGAGTCCCTTTGTTTCTCTTGTAGTGTTGGTCAAGAAGGACACGACCATAAGAATGTGTATTGATTAGCGGGCACTCAACAAGAAAACAAGTAAGAACTGATATCCAATTTCTAAGATCGATAACCTTATTGGTGAGCTTCATTGGACAATTTACTTATCTAAGGCTGATCTTTGGTTCAGATATGTAATGTCCCCATTTTTAGGTTCTCTAGTAGTGTAGTTGCCATTGATTTCATAGTTTTGTATCAACTTGTTCAGATGGGTAATTTTATGTTACCAATGAGCTCAAATGGTTTTGAAGAGTCATATGACACTTTTAGATGTTATATTTGACTTTCAATTTGGGCTTCAAGGTTCTTGGAGGCAGTGTCTATTTTTAATAAGTCAACCAATCGGGTCCATTTATCTTCTTTCATCACTGGGATCACTCCTAAATGTTGGATATTTCATCATTACCCATATGGTTTGTTTGTTTGTAATTTTTTATTATTTTGTTATTGTTTGTTTGTGGTTTGTTATTAATATATAGAAAACCTATGATTCTAATTGTTGTTTGGTTGAACCCGTGAATGCTATTTAGAGCATACGATTATCATCATCCAATCTATATATTTGTAACTTTGATTGACATTTGATAATATGGAATTTTGAGTTTTATTTCTCTGATATGGTATCAGAGCGGAACTATTTCTGTGCCTATTATATTGATATGCCTAAGCCGAAGTCTTAGCCTACTGCAAAGGCGATTTGACAAGATTAGAAGATCTTCATATTATTCGGAGGAGCTCACGCCAAGAAAAGTCTAGTGGTAGAACAAAATGGGTACTATTCTCTAGTCCACGCATATGCCATACAGAGTCAATGATATCTAATCGGGAGTATATATCTTGCATCCAATTGAGAGTTAGAGATAAAAGTGGAGACATTGATGGTAATTCGGCTGGAGACATGATTGGTGATATTATTGGAGATATCATTGTGACATCTTTCTATTACTCATTTGTGACCTGCTGTGACTTGGTGCGGCTATATTAGATTTTAGCTTTTGTAATGCTATGATAATTGAAAAGACCTTAAGTAACATGTCTTATCCCATCGATCAAGAGAGGATTACACAGATGGTTGTGTGAAGATCGTGCCCATTGGGGATGGTTTCTGAAAGGTCGCGAGTCTTCATATAACTTGCAAATCGAGGACTTTTGTGATATCCCTTTAGTATATGAGGCATCTATGCCTGATGAAATAAAAAGCAAAGAGGATCAGAGTTTTTCCTAGTGAAACCCTTGCCGTGGACTCACGGGCTCCTAGGCAACCAAATATTCTTCAATGCGCATATGAGCGTTTGGAGGGCCGTTTCTATGCGATTTTTGAGAGACAATCGAAGCACTAGCCTTGTCAAAAATTAGTGGCTATGTAGAGGAACCTACATCGGTGCAACATGGTTTGATCCTTGTCCTCTTGAATGGATTTGAATGCGTGGAGAAGTTGTCGAGGTTTGAACTTTTATTACAAAGTAGTAGAAGTAATGTCTCCCATGCTGGTCGGTTTTTATTTTTTATTTTCTTTTAGAGAGGCACTCAGATTTGGTCAGAGTATCTCTTATATGTTGGACATGCAAATGTTTTCTTATGTCCATCCTGATCCTAGGATAATTCTTTTCAATTCATATGACTATGTAATATGTCATTGCCCTAAAATTGTTTTAAACGTAGACTAGGAAATTTTCATAAAGGGTTCTAAGGATTAATGGTGTTTTCTTCTCAGCTATATACATAAGGCAATAATTTTGTTCCTATCTTATTCATTCTTCTGCGAGAAAATAAGTGTCTATATCTAGTTAACACAATGATAGGAAGTTCTCAAAAATTCCTTCTTCCAGATTCACAACTCCTATGTGAAAACAATTATTCCGGCTGGAAGACCAAACTTAAAACCCAGCTCGAACTTGGAGAAGTTTGGGATGTGGTCAATGGAACTAGAACACATCACAAGACAGACGTTGATGAACAAACAAAATTTGATCAGGCTGACAGAATGGAAAAAATTATCATTTTGTTCAGTGTGTTTGATGAAGTTCAACCCTTTACCCACGACTCGTGCATAGCCAAATATGCATGGGACAAGCTCAAGATGATGTATGAGGCGAAGAATCATAATCAGATCTTGAATTTGTAGAGTTAGCTACTTAGCTTGAAGATAAAGAATGGAGAACAATTGGAATCCTTTCTCAAAAGGATTGCTGAGTTGAGGGCTTCCCTACAAGCATTTGGAGAAACAATTGATGATGCATTATTAGTGCCTATTGTTCGACAAGCATTATCCTCTAGATACAAGATATTTGTGACAACTTTGAATGTCATAGAGGCTACACCCACATTTGAGAAGCTTGTGAATCTTCTTCAAAAAGAAGAGTCTCTAAGCCAAGATCATGATGAGGAGGATCATGCCATGACTATACATCATAAAGGCAAAAAGCCTATGAAGCAGTGCAATGGACCTCCCAAATCTGGTAATTCATCCAGATTGTAGAAGTGTCCAATTTGTGATAGAGTCAAATATGTTGTGAAAAAATGTTGGTATAAATCCTTCAACAAAGGACCATCCAACAAACCACCTCCAAAGAAGCCATTTCAAACTGACAAACCACGATGGCAGCAAAAGGACAAGCAGAAACAACAAAGTGATGTTGTTGAAGTAGAAGATTCTCCAGATGAGGAATACATGCTTTTAACCCACACTTAAGAAGATGGTTCACAATCTATCTCTATATGGTACGTGGACTCAGGTGCTACCAAGCACATGACTGGATAGAAGAAGTGGTTTTGTACATTGAATCCTCATCACGATATAGCTACTCTTGGAGATGATACCACCTACGACATCACAGGTATTGGTGACATCTGTTTGAAGTTTGGCACACATAGTTGCAGGCTTACTAATGTCTTGCACCTGCCAGGACTTACCAAAAATCTTCTTATTGTTAATCAGTTTCTTGATCATAACCTTAGAATTGAATTTGATACAAATCATGATAAAAAGGTTTGTCTTATTAAAGATAAGTCACAAAATGCAAAAATTGTTGCTAGTGCTACTGAGATTGGTAGAATGTTTAGGCTTGATAGAGTTGCTAATCTTCACGCCTTAGTGACCAAGGACAGTGATCTTGCAATGCTTTGGCATCGTAGATTTGGTCATTTAAGCAATAGTTACTTGCTAAAACTCAGTCAAAAAAAAATGGTCAAAGGGCTTCCATCACTTGAGAAGTCAAGTGTTGTTTGTTCTAGCCATCTTGCTGGAAAACAACACAGAGCACCCTTTTATCCCAGTGAGCATTGTGCCAGCCAACCTTTACAGCTAGTGCATACCAATCTGTGCGGCCCTACGACGCCTCGCAATAAAGGATACAAGTACTTTCAGCTATTTGTTGATGATCACACTCGAAAATATGGGTATATTGTTTGCAGCATAAAGATGAGGCTTTTTCCTACTTCAAAGAGTTTCGTACTCTTGTGGAGAAAGATACAGATCATTGCATTCGTGTCCTCTGCTCAGATCGAGGGGGGATTACACCATCACAAAATTCTCCACGTACCTGAAGGACCATGGAATTCGGCATCAATTGATTGCTGCATACACACCTTAGCAAATTGGAGTTGTTGAATAGAGAAATCCCATCATCATGGAGATGGTCCGAAGTATGTTGAAAGATTCTCAACTAGAGCATGCATATTGGGCTGAAGTTGTTCATACAACTATTTATCTTTTGAATCGTGCACCAACCAAAGCCCTTGATGGCATCACTCCAGAAGAAGCATGGACAAGGGTAATGCCTTCTATCTCTCATCTTCGCGTGTTTGGATGCATTGCCTATATGCATATTCCTAAATAAAAAAGGAAGAAGCTAGATGAAAAGTCAATGCAATGTATTTTTCTTGGATATAGTATTGAATCCAAGGCATATCGCCTTCTGGATCCCAAGATGAAGAAAATCTACATAATTAGAGATGTAATTTTTGATGAGAAGAGTGAGCCAAGATCTCCTACATCATCATTTGCTACAGACAGTGCTCCTACATTCAACATGGATGGGAAAAATGATGAGAATGTTGGTGGTCAATTGACACCCATCAATGTCACAAAAACATTACCAAAGTGGTATATAAGTGCCCTCTGAGATGCAAAACTGGACAGAGCTCCAAACACTTCCACTTTAGGTCCAAGGACTCGCAGTATGACTCACAATGATGTAAATTTTGCCTTGATGACTTTTGTTGTTGATAATTTTGAGCCATCTACTGTTCAGGAAGCACTAGAATTAAAGCCTTGGAAAGAGGCTATGGGTGCAGAATATCAATCTCTACTGAAAAACAACACCGGGGAGCTTGTTGATCTACAACCTGGTAAGGAATCAATTGGTTGTAAATGGATATTGAAGACTAATTATAAAGCAGATGGTAGTATAAATAAACATAAAGCCAGACTTGTAGCCAAGGGTCATGCCCAAAAAGAAGGAATTGACTACGAGGAAACATTTGCTCCCATTGCTAAAATTAAGACCATTAGAATGATATTTGCTTTAGCTTCCCAATTTGGTTGGAAACTATACCAAATGGATGTAAAAAATGCATATCTAAATGGTGACCTTAAGGAAGAGGTATATATGACCCAACCAGAGGGATATGTTGCACCTGAAACAACATAAAAGGTATGCAAACTTGTCAAGTCTTTATATGGTCTCAAACATGCTCCTAGAGCCTGGTATATAAAAATTAATGAACATGTGCTACAACATGGTTTCACTAGGCATCCATATGATCCAAATATCTACCTGAAGGATCAAGGGAGGGATATTGTGATCATTAATGTATATGTTGATGACTTGGTTATTGCAGGCAGTTCATAAGCAATAGTTGAAACAACCAAAAAAGATCTTAAGAAGGCATTTGACATGACAGATCTCGGGCTACTACACTTTTGTCTAGGTTTAGAGGTATGGCAAACAATATTTTTGTATCTCAAAGAAAATATGCCAAGACATTGCTCGAGAAGTTCAGAATGATGGATTCCAAACCCATGTCTACTCCAATGGAATTGGGTTTGCAATTATCTACATCTGATACATCTCCTGAGGTGAATGGAACTCTCCTTCGACAAATGATTGGAGGTTTGATTTACTTGACATACACCAGACCTGATATTAGTTTTGCTATTAATTATCTATCAAGATTCATGCAAGATACAAAAATTTGTCATTGGAAAGCAACAAAACAGGTACTAAGGTATATCCAAGGCACGATGAATCATGGTTTGGAATGTAAAAGGAGTGATCAATTCTTCTTGATAGGGTATACTGATGTAGACTATGTAGGTTCTATTGATGATAGAAAATCTACTTCTGGATTTGTTTTCTTCCTAGGTTCAGGACCTATTTCTTGGGGAAGTAAGAAGCAACCCACAGTTGCTCGTTCTTCAATAGAGGCAGAATATTGTGCAGCAAGTGCAACAGTTTGTGAAGCAATTTGGCTACGTCACATATTAGAAGGATTGGGGGTACCTCAAAACCAACCCACTGTCCTCTATTGTGACAATCAGAGTGTTCTTAAGCTTGTTCATAATCCAGTGTTTCATGAATGCACAAAGCATATTGAAGTTGACTGTCACTTCATACGAGACCATGTTCAACAAAACAACATTCAGCTTTGAATTCTGCTCCACACAGGATCGACCCGCTGATATCTTCACCAAGCCTCTTGCACATGTGAAGTTTGAAACATTTAAAGGTTCTCTTATTAGCACTTTAAAATAATGATGTAATAAGGGGGGAATGTTGTGTTGGCTAAATATTTTGCAAGTCACTAAGACTACTACTTTAGGTAGCAGTGTGTGTGATTACTCTCTCCTCTCAGCAATAGGGGAGGCTCCCTTCTTACCGCAGGTGGCTTCAAGTAGAACTGAACTGTAACACATACAAATCCCCTTGCAACAGTAATACCGGTGGCTCAGAGATTGACTTAAGAACAATCAACTGAGACAGCAGTGAATTTATCTAAAGATGAAATGATACAAGAGCTCAAAGTCTCTTGTCCTCACTTCAAATAAGTATTCTATCTATCTAAGTTTCAATACTGAAGCCCAAAGTCTTCAGTCCTTGGAGTATTACAATCACTATTTTCTATAGTAATCCTAATTTCCTGAAGCTCAAAGTCTTCAGACAACTCGAATTAAAGCGCCGAAATGATACATGCAAGATAACTATTAATTTGAGAAAGGATTAACCAATGCGACATAAGAACACACTCGTTAATTTTCAAAACCAACAACACAAAGTTCGCCAATTATTGTTCCTTTATTCAAATGCTCAACTTTGCAAAATGAAACTCAGTTTTTTCAGAATACAAGAGAATTGCCTATAGTTTTCTTGCACACAACAAGAAAGGGGAAACCCTCAACCACTTTGACTTATTCTATCCTTATCCCTAACTAACTTTGACCTATTCAAAGCTTATCTACAACTAACTAACTTTGACTTATTCAATGTTGCAGGACCTAATGTACCTGTATCATGATTACATGATAATGTTTTTACATATTTTTGTGTAATCTGTCAAAGATTCTACACTTTTACAAAATGCATAATGAAAGCATCTAAGTGTTTGACAAGACACGACATCTATTTGCATCATCCTGTGTTAGTCTTCATGTTGCTACAGGATGCCCGATGATTGATGTGTTCTTGTTTGGTGAAAGCATTTCGAACCAGAACATGAGTCTGCATACCGCTCTGCATCATAATGGTGATCACTGAAAGGCATCTTTGTGTCTTTTTGTTTCAGTTTGGAAAACATTCTATGCCTGGAATCATTTCACACTTTCCACCTCCCTGTCTGGCTCCATCGTGTGATTGTTCTGGTTTTGTATCCTTGCGTCATGGGAAAAACATGAGAAGATCTTTCTTCAACTTGGAACAAGAGCTTGCATCCTTGAGGGGTAGAACAAACTTGATACATCTTGCAAGTGTGTGGAAGAAAGATGAAGAACGAGGTTTTTTTGTAGCACTGTATATGAATGAGTGCCAAGCTTTGAGTTTATGGAAGGTGTATATGGGTAAGTGTTCAATATGCAAGGTAGGAGTTTTTTAGAATCATTTGCAGCTCATGAACGTACATGCTATGTGCATAGTGGGATTTTGGAAGCATTTACACATTCTGGACAGCAAGTCCAAAGAGATGTGAAAAGTATTTTCACACATGAATATGTCATGCGCATGATAAACTTTTGTGAACACTTGCATATGAGGTCAAACAGTGAGTTTTTTTAGCTTCTTTGCATATGGGGCAGCACTTGGTCTCTTCTCATTCAAAAAGCGGATATGGAAAAGTGGGTTTTTATGGGCTGGCTGCATAAGGAACAACACTTGCATATTTACATGCACTTTTGGGAAGATCACCATAAGAACGGGGTTTTTAATCCCGAATGCATATGAGAATAAATTGCATTCTCATATGCAACTTAGAAAAGACGAGAGAAAAGAAGAGAGCATAGCATATTCAAAAACAAAACAAAAATGCAAAGAAGAAAAGAGAAAACAAACATTTTACCTCTCTTGGATGCAAAGGGAAAAACCAAACCTCCTCTTCAAAGCAAATTCTGGAAATGGAAATGAATTTCGAATTTGCAGATTAAGGGAAATTTACAGACCATAAAATTGACAAGTTCTTGTAAAAAACAATGCCAATATCAGTGGTCATGGTTTGGGGAAGGACAAGTGTTCACCATGCATCAAAATTTGCATGAAAACAACAAGAAAATGGGAGGAATTCTTCAAAAACGTGCCCTATAATCATGGCATTCTTTTCTCTTTTGAAAGAATCAATAACTCAATCAAGAATGAATATCGAAATTGGAGGCCAAGGCAAAAATGTTTTTGAAAACTAAGTGAGAACTTACCTTAACTGCAGTGATTTATGGCATGTATTGAATAGGGAAGAAATAGTCTTTGCTTTTAATGACACCACAGCAAACAGCTCCAGCTAAAACCGCAGAGATTTGTGGATGCAAACTGCTAAAAAGACTCCACCATGCTCTTGCTGGGAAGAAAACGCAGCCTGTGGTGGAGGAGTTTTTAGTTTTTTTAATGAAGAATGTTCATGTATTTCTCATAAAAAATGACGCCATGCATATATTTCACTAGTGAAGATCAATACCCAATAACCATTAGTTATGGTTTTGGTAAGGAGGATATGTATCGTGATAGGCCTTCTTGATATAAATCTACGCCATGTTATCTAAATGAGACTGTGAGTGCTTTGAAACAATATGCTATATTATTGCAAATCGACACCATGGAATATAAGTCGCGGCTTTATAGAAGAGAAAGCATGGGTTTGCGTTTGGTATAGGAAATGCTTTTCGATTTATAACCCACGCGAATGCAAGTTAAGCCGCGACTTCTAAGAGGACTTCTTCAAAGTCATAACATATGCTATGTTATTGCAAACCGACGCCATCCTTTAATGAAACTGTCGGTGCTTTGAAAAACATGTCTCTGCATTAAAATTCGACGCCTTAGTATAAGGAATATGCCGTGGGTCCCTTTTAATATGGAAAGCATCGATTTTGCTCACAAATACATATGCTCTTTCCAGAAAAACCGACGCCTTAGTGACTGCGGAGAATAAGTCGCGGGCTTTAGGAAAAACAAAGACATATATCCATGTTAGAATATGATATGTTTTTCAATCTAAAACTCACGCCTAATCCCTTAACACTCCGTGGGAGTTTTTATAACATAGCATATTTAAAAACATATGTAATCTTTTCCAATCGATACTCCCAGCCACGGTTAACGTTTTCGCTAAAACGTTAAGTTATAAGTTCGAAAATCGACGCTTTAAGGAATAGAGCCGAAATTTAAACAATAACATATCATATTCTTTGCATATTTTTAAAACATATTACTTAAAAGTAATATAGTTATACTTATATTTATTTTTTAAAAACTAATGCTTATATCATAAAGCCATATATATTTTGAAAAATATATTACGTCATTAAATTCTAAAAACATATGTTCATACGTTTTAAAATTCAATTTCTTTTTTAGACTTTTGAATAAAACATTATTTTAAAATATATGCAAAGTAGATCATCATTAAAATAGAAATTCAAAATTTATAAATAAACTTTAAATTTATTTATAAATCTCATCTTTATCTTGTCATTTCGAGATTAAATAAAATAAGACCTCTTCAAAAACAATGCCCTTTGCGCAAATGTTATTTTAAAAGTCGAATTTTAAATAGAGAAAGAACTTAATAATTTTATACGCGACTTTAAAACTTTAATGATCTGATATGCAGATATGATGTAGAATCATGCTATCATTAAAATTTTAAAGCAAAACTTTGCAGAATGACGGGAAATTTTAGAATAGAGTTTTAAAGTCTATCTCACATACAAAATAAGCTTTCGTTTTATGCAACTGACAGGAAAAAACCCATTCTTTTGACAATCTTAGAAGGATGCGCCAACTGCCCAAAAACAAACTGGAAGAGAAAGGCTACAAGACTCCGACCGGAATGAGAGCAAAACAAGACGCAAAGCAAGGCAAAGCAAAAAGAAAGACAAAATGACTGGATGATCTCAAAAAGTAAAATTGAACAAGAACCAAGGGATAACTGATCTTGTTAAATCAAACTCTTTACAAATCATCAACACTCTTAGAGAAAACTCCTATCAATCGTTGAGAATTGCATAGGGTTGTCTCAATTTTGGGGAATGCAAAATTGAGGACAACAGTTGGCTCTAACTGGGGAACATTCCTCGTTTGTTCTTCAAAACAATGAGGAGTACAAAATCCAGAATCTCCAAGTGCCTTAGTATCCATTGGGCTACAGAGTCAAGTGACCAAAACAACAAAACAAAAGACTAAAAAAACACAAAATGACAAGGGTGACGTGACCGACGCAAAGCACCTAATTAAAAAAAAAAACAAAACTGTGCAAGCGCACTTATTGAAAACAAAGAAAACCTACCTAATTAAAACTAGCCAACTTTTGAAACTTTTCAGATGAAACCATTTACTGGCTCAACAAAATAGCTACCTTTTTTCAGTAGCTTGTAGTACCTTGCATGTTTACATGCAACTTTGTAACCATGAAACACGAACAGTTGGAGCAATGATGTCTCTGCTTGGTACAGCACCTCTTGGAAGAGATGAACAAATTCACCCTCTTGAGATGAATCATATGTACTGTTGCTCCGAGATGAGATCACGAATTCAGAATGCTTCTGCTGTACTGCAAATGCCTGTTTAGCCTCTTCCTCAATTGTATCTTCATGCTGAGGTACAAGTGGAATATCTGCCTTCCCGTTGGCCTCTAGCCAAGCGAGATGTCTTATGGGACATCCCCTTGATTGAACAAAGACTGAACTCTTCTTGTTGATTGCAACTTGAGTGATTGGTTTTTCAACCATGACAATCTCATGCTCCAAATGATTCCCTTCATGCAATTCAGATGAATACATGACTGCAAAGCATCCTTCAGTATGTTGTTCACAAACTTCAAATTGAGGAGAGTCACCAACAAGATTTGAGCAAAACTCTTCTATAGTAGTCATGAAATGATCTTCATCAAGTTTGGGGTAGACCATCCTTGCATAGTTGTCATCAATCATGTCAGAGACAGAAGAGATAATCTTAACATTGTTTGCATTGCACTAAGTGCAGATATAGAGACCAAAAATCATCTTGCATATACCTAAGTATTGAATCAGAGATAGCAGTGATACTGTTTTCATATATCTTATCAATTGTATACCATAAGAACAATCTTTTAGAACTGATATCATAGTCTATTATTTTTACTTCAATCATTATCTTTTTGAGTGTTATTTGAGAATTTAAGGAAATAAGTCTCTTGCAATTGATCTTTGCAAGTTAATTGTCCCTATTTTATAAGATTTAACAAAAGGGGGCATTACACAAGGTCATCGGCAGATATTCTTCAGGTTCTTTATAACCTGATTCTAGGGCCTACATAGGACAGAAGTGTACAACAAGCTTGTTTTAGACCGAAATCACCTCTAGAATCAGGGAATCATCAGCTCAGTCTAGGCAAACTAACTTCACAAATCTTACCTCAAGAAAAGACTAATTATGGTAGACCTTTGTCCAAGGATTCCTAGTGGTTGAGGGTTCCTACCACCAACCCTTAGTGTGGTTGTTCGGAACCAGATCAGATCTAGGCACACCATTTGCACACCAAGACCCCAGTTAAGGTGTTGAATATCGGAGCTGTTGCATATTTGGAGGACTAGAAATGAACTCAATACCTGTGGTCAACCAGGCACTCTAGCATCATCACAGTATAGATCTGGAGGCCAAACCATCACTGTGTTGGGTGTTTCACATTGTTACAACTTACAACAATTTATTAGCTGCCAACAGTCTCTATGGTGGATCTATGTAGTAGAATTGACAGTTGGAGTGAAGCTGAAAGCCAACTACTGAAAATTAGTAAAGTCTTATGTAACCAGATTGAGTACTGAATTTGTTGAATAATTATTTCAGTTTAGACTGTATAAATTGTTCAGATCTGCATTCTTTTTGTATATTATATAAAGAAATTAAAGGTACAAAAAATAAAAGAAACAGTGACAATTAGAGTTTGTAATCTACTATCTACTTGACTTCAAACCTTTAGGGGCACTACAAGGACAAAAACCCTCTAGGTTGGAATTGGAGGACGAAAACCAACAATTCTTGTAACAATATAGATGATAAATCATAACAGATGATTTTTTTAAATTTGCAAGTTTTAGCTACCTATATATGATTATAATAATGGTTATATAACTTATTTAAGATTTAAGGTAGCCACAAACCAGCTATTTGGAACTCAATACACACTAGGATTAGGGGTGTGTCAAAGACATCTTTTCGAGGTTTTAATTTTTAAATTGCAATCCTCTTTTTATCTATTTGCAAGCTCAATAGACATAGAAAGTTTGTTTTTCTACAAATATTAATTACTTTGTGATGATAGTATTTTCTTGTTTTTCAGACTAGGTTTGCCATTACTTAGTTAACTGGTACATTCCATTATATCATCAACTTATATACCCGGTTATAAAATTATTGTCTTTTTCTCTATGCATATGAATGTGCAATATCTGAACCTTTAATAACCAATTTTTTCTCTATAACAGGTCAGGGAAAGAACAAAGGAGCTTGAACAAGCCAACCAGGAATTGCAAAAATCACAAGCAGCTGCAGAAGAAGCTAATCGAGCTAAGTCAGAATTCCTTGCAAACATGAGTCATGAAATAAGGTACTCTTTGGTATTGAAAATGATATAAGAAGCTTTTCTTTTGATGCTACCCAGTATATTTCCCAAAACTTAGTCTAGTTAATTAGTCTATCTTGAGGATGCATCAGTTCTTCATTTCAATTTGGAATTGCTAAACGTTGAATCTAATTTTAAACCACAAATCTAGCCAACTTAATGAATTAATTAGTTTTCTTACAAGTTCTTTGGCGTCATGTTTTACAAGCCACCTTTGCTATAGCTAGCTAATTACATGTAGATGAGATATTGTCACTATAAACTTAAAAATATCAGCATGCAATACAGTTAACCTGTGGCATCAGGGATATGATGGTTGCTAGCCATTGTATTGCACCATTCAATTATAGCAATAAAATGTAGTGATAGAATGTAGCTAATTCAACACATATCCGCTGAGAAACAAAACTCTTCTTGTTAGTGCAACTTGACATTCATTGGCATTTTCATGAGAAGAATATGGGTCAATAGTTTGTGACTCCATGGTGGCTGTATATACTCATGTTAACACTTAAAATAGTTTTTAATTGTTTTCTTTCAATAATTTCAAAAACATCTTATTCTAGCTAAAACATGGTGGCGAGCTTCTCAAGATTATTTAAATTGTAGTAGTGGAATTGCTGCCGCACTCCTTGCTCTTTGAGCTCCTCAAAGGGCCTGCTCCTTTCATGTAGACGGAGTCAACTTTCTCTGCTGAAGCAGAGAGTTAAATTTGGAATTGGATGATAGGGATCTGTGTCCAGAATTATTACTCAGCTTATCCCTAAAATGAAAATTCCCGAGGACTTGCCCTTGAACAGAATCCATTTAGATCAGAACATCTTTCCTTACTAAGGGCTTTGTTTCAGCCACAATTGTCTCTCAAGAAGATAGAAATGGTTTACTCTTGGTGGACCTACATTTATGAAAGCATTGTTCCCTATATGAGATATGATCACGTTAAATTTGCCTCTCAAAGGAGATCCCGACTGAAATCCCAATTTGGGTCAACTTCTTGTGGATTACTAGAGTACTTGCAACATCATTTTTCCCAAATGATTGGGGAGATATATTGGTATTTTTTCGGTGCAGCTAAACTAAAATAAACGAAAACCATATTATTTCTCTTCATGGATAGGACTGAGGCCTTGTCCAAGTTGTTGATGGGGTTTCTAGGCACACCGCCAATGCAGAATAAGAATACACCGAGGGTGAGTCCTATCCTCTCTTGAACAAGGATTCTTGAATGCTATTCGAACTGATCAAGCGAGAGATCCCCAAGGTTCCTAATTGTCATGCCTTGACTGTGCTTGGGTATACTCGGTGGTTTGATGTGATTTGCTTGTTTTCACTAAGGGGACTTATGCATTTGTTCTCCGACAGAAAATACTATTCTTTATCTTCCTAAGGCTTCCTAATCTAACCTCACTTTCTGGAAATAAATTGAAAAAGGATAAAGGTTTAGAAGAGTCTACTCCTATCTATTCGTAATGAAAGCCATAATGTTTGACAACTGTATTTCCAAACTAGATATGCTTCACCAGGCGAACTCAACTACACATAACCAGTGCTATCTTTTGGGGTTACAAAAAGATTTTCATATCATTAAGCATTTGTTACACTCATATGCATGCAGAAATAACAAACAACTTAATAATCGAATTAGATTTCATAAATAAGTTTAGAGTAACCATGCATTGTGACCCACATAAGCAAGCCACAAATGGCATGAACATGAGAAATATAGCACATTCAAACAAAATAACATCCAGGCATTTAACTAAAACTAAACTGAAATAAATTTGGAGAAGGTAAAACCATGCAACTCACAAAAGATACAACTTATCACCAAATCAATGAGAAGTATGTGTTGGGTGGATATTTTGCAACCAATGGTTTTAAGGATCAATTGCAAAACAGTAGTTCTAGCCACAGTGTGTGAGACAGTCTCTCCTAATTATAAGGGAAGGCCCCCCCTTCATATTGCTACTAGAATCAACAAAACACTTAACTACTATTTACACTAAACTAAATCAGGGTGGGACATTCATCCTATTCTCTTATTTCAGAATAGATGTTACCATTACAATACGATCTTTAATCAATGGTGTATTTCACCTACAAAGTATTCGTTGGAGCAATAATCATGATAAACAAAAGATTAGACGTAAGAATAACCTTCAGCCAACAACTTTCAGTAACTTAGGAGTTCACGAAAGCTCAAAGTCTTTCCGTGACCCCTATTCATAATAGTAGCATCGATCAGATAAATATTAGTTTGCAATAATAAATAAATCTTGAGATATATTTATAATAATAGATATTAACAAATATTTGATATTTATTATTGTTCATATTATAAAGATTATTATTGCTATACTATAATAATGAAAATGATTACCATTATTATTATATAATAATAATGATAATAATTATCATTAATTAAATATTGATTTTACTATCGGCTAAATAGTCGTTCTATATAAACCGACTAATTGTTGTCGATTAAACTATTTGTTGTCGATTAAACTCTCGACTAAAATCATTGATTAATATAAACGTATGAAACGTTTATGACTTGTGCATATATTAAAGGATAACATTAGTTATCGGTTCCACCGTATGCGTGGGCTTTGATAGGTGACGGGGCAAACATGAGGAGCCACGTTTATAATAGACGTGACTCCTTAAGGAGTCACGCCCATTATAGACGTGGCCCCTCACAACCACCTTTGCAATACTTAAACGACTGATCTGAAGATCATATGAACACACCGAAATTGATAAGTGCTGTTCATCCATTGAATTCAGAATAACAGAGATATCGTATGTTCAGAATATTGTATGTTCAGATTCCAGCAAAGGTA
>MU227589.1:63188-81648 GCA_018584345.1 Thuja plicata | reverse complement strand
TCTATTATATTAATATAGATTATATTATAATCGACATATCATAAAGTATGATGGTCGATATATTATTATCGACTTACAAATGCCGACGAGATATATTCTAAATAGGCGATTGAATATAATTCAATGTTGACGGGTTTATTTAATGATTTTGTCAACGGTATTAATAAACCGTGAGTGGCGTATTACTCCCGTGTGTATTGCATATGGAGTTAGGAATAGTCACGCCTATGATAGGCGTGACTCCTTGAGGAGTTACGTCTATCACAGACGTGACTAATCACCATCATGCTGAGATATTAATAATGATTGGACTGTTCTATATTCACACCGAAATTGATAAGTGCGAAGTATTGTGAACAGCGATCAATACATTGCATTATAATTATGAAACAATACCATCAAACCTGTGGTAACAACACTAAATAACATGCTAACCTAACTAATCTATCATGAAAGCCATTTAAAACAAGGATTCATAAAAATAAAGCATAAAACTCTAAGAACCCCCTTTAAATGAAGCTCCCATGTCCTTTCTTCTCCATAATCAGATTAATGTTTGCTCTTTGACAATAACAAGATTGCACAAAGACTCTTGAAAGCATAAATTCGCAATGAGAATACTAGAAGATAGTGGTCTAACCTTGAATGAGAGAAATGTCCTCAATTTATAGAAAATGAGACACATTTAGGTGAGATAGCACAAAATTTATGCATAAATGCAGATTTTGTTTGGTAGGATGTTTGGAAGCATGAAATGGGGGAGAGATATTGAGGAGATATTGCAAATATTTGAAAATATTTGTGAAGCACCTTAATTGGGATGAGAATCCTTATTTAAGGGATATGATATGTGGGTGAGATTATGAATCATCAATCAAATCAATAATCCAATATTCTCAAATATTCCTCAAAATCAAATTAGATTTATGAAATTGTAAAATCTCATAAATTGAAATTAGCTAATTAATTAATAGAAATTAATTAATTATTGGAGACTTAGGAAAATGGGGAATAAATAAAGTTTGTTTATTTATTCAATTAGAACTTAGGATAAACTATGGGTTATTCATTCAAAGGGGGAAATTAGTGGGAAATAGGTCGAATTGAAGTTGTTGATGTCGAATTGGAATGATTTTGATAATGTTGATAAAGATTAGGGTTAATTCCGAGGGTTCCGGAATAGTTTAGGAAATCACGAGGCATCGATGAACTTTGACAATGCGCCCGGATAATGGTGATTGGAAATGATTTAAAAAACGCCAATGAACTTTGATGGCGTTGTAAGATTGAAATGGGGAAACATCGATGATCTTTGACAATATTCCCGAAATGATAACCAGAAATAGTATTGACAATAATGGACAACACTACTGAATTGAAATTGATAGATTGATAGCGATAACACCGATGATCTTTGACAGTGTTATCAAATGGTTGATTGAAAGGATACAAAGCATCGATGATCTTGGACAATGCTCCTGAAATGATAAGATTGATTGAATTGGAATTAGGGTTTGATCGATTGGTTTGAAATTAGATTGATTAGGCATCGATGATCTTGGACAATGCCCCAGAATGGGGTCGGAAATGAGTCCAGACAATTCTGCAAATGAGTAGGAATAGAATGGGATAGATTTGAAATGATTTAGGAAGGTTTGGAATGGTTTAGGATCGAATAGGATCGGTTTAGGAAGGTTTTGAAATGATTTGGGAAATGATCGATTTGATAGAGAAAGTAGAATTGTTAGTGATTGATGACATGGAAGAATGACACAATATTAGTGAATGATAAAGATCAAACACACAATATAGAAGACATGTTAAAAAGGGGGCATATGCAATGAACCATTTTTAGGTGTCTACATGCATATATTCGAAGGTGAACTGGTTTCTTCTCATAACCGTCACCGCCCAGCTTTATGGTATCAATGTGCAAGAGTCATCGAGCTATAAACACTAAGTGTGATTACCGATCATGTGTCATCGGCCCTCTTTCATCATCGGTTATGTTTGTCATTTTGTATTCCTTCTACAGATCAGGAGTTGGATGATTCTGCATCGTGCCTCATTCTTAATGTCAAGTGGCCTCGTAATTATGGTTCGCGTGGCTCATATGTTTGTAGAGAACTGGAATCGTCATTGCATCATAACTCTCGACGGTTCAGTGGAAGGTAATAGGTGCTACCCGTTGAGTGCCCCTGTTTTGGCCCACTTATGGTCCCCCAATTTAAATTTTTAAAACCCAGTCTATCTAATGATCAATTTGAAAATTTCTCTCTTTCTTAATTATTTTGGTCATAAAATTCTGTTAAGAGGGTATTTTATAAAGAGGTTCAAAAACTCATAATTTCAGCTGGTTCAAAAAGTTTAATAGTTCAGAATTAGGGTTCAAAGGATGCCAAAACAATTAAATCCTAATTTTTGTGTGTCCTATGCTAAAATGATTTATGGGTTATGCTCTACATGGCTCATTTAGCCTACAATTAAAATTTCATGGGAAACAAAGCTATCAACAAAAAGTTATGTAGATTTTATCATTTTGAACCTCTAATTTCAACCCCACGGTTCAAAAGTTCAAATTCATTGGTTCAAAAGCGTCGGTTCAAAATTCAGATTCAAAAATGCGAATTCAGGTTCGAAGTTGCAAGCAGCCCGATGGTTCAATTTGAACTCCGAGGTTCAAATTTCAAAGTTCAAATTTCAAGGTTCCAGTCAATTCGACAGGCCAAAAATGCATTCAATTTTTTTTTCTGTAGATTTTTGAAATTTGAGGATGACCCACCTATTATTTTGGCCGTAATTATTCCCAGATTTAATCTTATGACTATGAGAGCTCATATGATATACTCTTTTAATACTTTCTCAAATGCAGCAACTTAAAACATTATTAAAATATTTTAAATCAGTCTTGGTGTGGGGGGCATAACTCTCATTTCAACCATTGGATTTTGCTGAATTTTTGATATGTTGTTGGGAGGCCAATTTCGCAGAATCTCCCGGGAGCGATTGGCGAAATCTTATCACGTTCGAAAGTTATTGATCTTTGAGTACGGGTCTATAAAACATTTCTGAAAAAGATTATTTAAAAAATATTTCCAAGATTCAGTTATGAAAATTGAAAAGTTACGGGAAGGAGGAATTTCCAGAATTCTCTATAAAATAGAAGGCTTCTCAAAGAAACGGGTTCTTTTTTCTAGAAGTCCGTTGGCTGCAAGGAAGGGATATTATTTTCTGAATTCTAAAATTGTAACAGAGGAAGAGGGAAATTATATTTTTATTTGCAAGCTTGTTTATGGTGCAGGGATAAAATGATCAGTTGGTCATTTTGTTTACATATTTGAAATGCAGAGAAATATATTTTTAATCTGTTGGTTTGGATATATGTTTTTCTAAATGAAGCTAATCTGTTGGTTACTTCATTTATATTTTCACATATTGTTCTGTGCTGTTATGTCAAGCGTATGTGTGCATTATAAATCTGTTGGTTTTGTGTATTCATGGCTGCAAAATCAAATAGTAAATCTTCCTTCGTTTCTCTGTATTGAGAAGGATTAAACAACAGGTATGTAGGCTTTTGTTTATTCTTCTCTTTGTCCTTTCAAGTTTGTAATCACATTCGTTCCATGATGATGGATGAATGTCAGTGTGCCTTTGTGTCTTCCAGTTAAAGACAATCAATATTTATTCACTGTAAATTCAACAAAGGGAGCTGTACCTTCATATCAAAATTCAGAGAGCACTTGCACGTAACCATTGCAAGTGACTCAATTGTTAGTCTCAGATTTTGTCTTTCGATTTGGGCATTCGAGAGTCATTTTGAAAGTATTTACTATTTGTAAAAGGACAAATCTGTTTACTAACACCCTCTCATAGTATTTTGGGAGGATATCTAACATTGTTTTTTTGTTACCGTGTATTGTGATTATTACACAGAACGGGGTGAGACTTCAGTGGAGAAAGTGTTAGTGATTTTGGTGACAGAATAATATCCTATCTTCTTTAGTGAGTGTGATGTATGCTACAAAAATATTCTGTATATGATCCGGACGACAACAAAATATCTGGACAGAACAAGATAGGAATGCTGAACCACTACGTACAAGAGCCAAAACATGCTGCTCAGTCTCAGCCTCTACCAAGTGCTGCAAATCTGCTGCTCAAATGATACTGCCTCCGTAGCCAATCTGTCCTCAATAGCCATGCTGCCTTCTCCACACCCAACTACTGGGTACATTGAGCCAAGTCTTGCTCTACTGCCTCCAACCTGGTGGTCAGCTCCTCTCAAGCTCTCTGTGCCTCCACCACGGTAGCCTCATGTCCAGCCAAGACATACTCTGAGTGCCTCAAATCGTAGTACCCTGCTACCTCTCTCGCCACCATTGGCGCACGGACAATCCATGCCTGCAGCATCTCTGGGTCTCATCTGCTCAACTCTCTGTGTTCACAACCTCCAAATCCATCTCCCTCGGCGACTTATGGCTTCCCCTCCAATGCTTAGCTTCAGACTTCTTTCTCTTTCTTTTGAATTGTTTCTTTTTCTTTCTTTCTTTCTTTTTCTTTCTTTCTCTTTTCTTTTCTTTCTTTTTCTTTTTCTGTTGTTTCTCTTTTCTCGGACACCGTTTGGTGGTCCTGCTGCTTTCTGGGCTCTCTATTGTGCTCTCAGTCCCTTATTTATCTTATCTTATCTCACCATGCAGAACAAACCCAACGCTTACCCTGACTGCGCTGGTACCCCAAACTCTAGGTTGTAGTCTGCCTCAAAAATAAAATGGGGGTCTGGGGGCAACGCCCCCAGTGGGGTCGAGGGGCAGCAAATGGCCAATAACTATGCGTTCTTCACTACCTGCTATTCACTATGAACTGTTCTTATTTGTCGTCGTTTTTTTTAGAGAATCTGATGCCGTCAATAATTGTCTTCTTTGTCCTTATGCACTAACCGTTCAGAATCCTAACTGCCTAGTACCTTTCGTACGTTGGTACGGCCTCCTTGCAAGATTTGCCTTGGTGTATGCTTTCTAATAATATCGTGCTTGTATGGCCGTACGGCCTAACTCCTCTGAGTGGCTTTCGTGGTCCGTATAGTCGTATGACCTATTTTCTTCCCTTAATACCGTACAACCTTTGCTGTTTTGGCTTTACTTCCTACGAAATTCCGTACGGCAAATACTTCCAGACGCCGTACGGCGAGTGTTCGTATAATTCGTACGACGGCTACTCCTGTTGCACTGCTCTGTACGGGGCCGTACGGTACCCACCCGAGCTGTGATATTTCGTACGACACTACTTTGTACGGTGTATGGCTGATACTTGATGGCCTTTTGCTGGGCCCGAAATTGCCCTTTCTGTGTGTGCATATGCCGTACCGTACGACTTCTCTTTTCCTTATAACCGGATCCGCTGTTCCGTACGGTCCCTCTCTTCTGTCCCGTACGGTGTCCGTACGAAAGTGATTTCCTCAGAAGAAAATGACCGTACGGTAATAGGAACCCAAGTTATTTGTTGTTCGTCCGTACAGTAGGTGTTTAATTGCCGCTTGATCTCCGTACGACCTGTACGATTCTTAATAATCCTTGCTCTCGTATGGCTGCTCATATAACAGAGAAATAACATAGGAGGAACCGTACGGTGATTAGCCGTACGACTTCCCCTTTATAACCATATTTTGCCCTCTAACTGTATGGTGCTGTATGATTTCTTTTTTCTTTTTTTTGCTCTTTCACTTGTTTCGTCGTCCGTATGGTCGTACGGACTCGTACGACATCAGGCCGAACGGTGCCGTACGGACCCATTTTCTATATTTTTTGAATTTGTTTTTTTTGTTTTTTTTAAAATGCCTAATCTAATTAGCTTTCGGGTGCTTCTCCGGTCGTTCGTTCGGCCTCTCTGGTTTCTCGGGTCCCCTTCCATCCCCTCGGGTGCTTTGTCCATCCTTTCGGGTGCTTTGTCCATCCTCATCGGGTGAGGTTTCGATTTGGAACTTCTAATGGCCTTGTGTATCTCCCGTTCGTCGAGAGTCCACAGTTGGATGGCCCCGTCGTAGCCGACTTCCCGAACTTTGTCCTTTGGTTTGTTTTCGATGGTGATCCAAAGGATGGAAACCATAAATTCTATAGGGACCACCATCGCTAGCCCGTACATAAGAAGGAGAATAAAGATTTTGAAGGTTGCGGCCGTCCACTCAGGATTCCAATCATTGCCGACAAGAATGATCTTAGGTTCCTCTTCCTTGCCCAGATTCATTGGTTTGATAGACGACTCCTTATACTCTTTGCTTACTTTCGCATCCCCTTCCTTGTATTCACCGTACTCCAGGGGAACTATTTCCGGCTCTTCCTCAATACTTAGTACATTGCATGCTGGTCGGAAGAGTTCATTGTCCTCTATTTGCCAGTGGAAGAGACCGTTCATGGAGTTGGCGTCATCTCCCGAACACTCTTCCAATTCTAAGACACCTTCGTTAGGTTCCATACAACTCCTTCCTTCATCCCTTCGGTCGTTCTCACTGTCAGATTCTGAGTTTGAAGAAGAGGCTATCTCTTCGCTCACCATTTGGGTGCGAAGGTCAATGGTGAACTTCCTCCCCCCATTCTCCATTGAGAGGGTGTTTTTCTTCCAATTGTGGTTTACCTTCGCTGTGACCAGCCACCCCCGACCCAGAATGGCATCGTAACCCTTCTTTTTCAAAGGTATCACCACAAAATCTAGTACAAATTGTTGCGAGCCAATGGTGACCCGTTGTGCCATCAGCGTTCCGAGGGGTTTGATACCCTGCTGATCGACGCCCAATAAGTTGAAGGTTGGGGGCCACAAGGTTGGCTTGCCCAATTTCTTCCATGTCTCCTCCGAAAGGACGTTCACTCCTGACCCTTCGTCCACTATAGTGTCTGTCAGGATGGTGCCAAGGATGCCCATCTTGACGACTGCCGAGTACCTTCCGCTGTTTACAGCAAGTATCATCGGGTCAATTGCAAACTCTCCAGGGATGTCCGTACGTGTGGTATTTGGCTGTGGCCAAATTCCCCAACAGTGTCATTCTCAAGTGAGGCATGGTGTGAAGGAGGTCCTGGAGTTTCACTAGTACCTCTAAATATAACAGTTGTCTCAGAATGTTTTGTTCTGCCTCCCTCCGGCCCGAGGTGGTGTCCCTCTCCCATGTTTCTTTTTGTGTCTTCATCGCCTTCTCTATTTCTTCCTTAGCCTCCTGTGCCCTTGCTTGCCCTCAGGTGACGGTCAGTATCGTACTCGTGCTTCCATCTATGTCTAGCCAATTAATGCTGGATTTAGGGTAGTTGGCATCCTCGTGGTTGCCAGGACCACACCAGCGGCATAGCTTCTGCGGAGTGTCGCCCTTATCGCAGTCCCTTGCAAAGTGGCCCCACTGATTGCAAGCTCGACACTGGATCATCGACCGACCCTTGGAGTCATATTGTATTCGACTCCTTGTGTTGGTGTTGTTGTTATTGCCCCTTCCGCCACTGCGTTGGTTGCCTTCGTACCTGCCTGATGTAGATGGTTGCTCTTGAGCAAATAGCACTTGTTGATTCCTCACTTTCATGTTGTATGGGCATTCCTTGGTGGAATGGCCCATGATCTGGCAAATGTCACAAAATGCATTTCTGGGACATGATCCCTTCGTATGACTGCTCTCCTTGCAGTCCGTATACCACATGTCATCTTCCCCCTTGCTAGTACCCCCTTTCATGGTCTTGAACTCCTTCATCATTCTTTCCATGTCCTTTTGGAGTGCCATGACTTTTTTCTTCGACTCACCATCACTACTACTATCATCGTCGGCAGTGTCATCTTCGTCGGAAGAAGACTTGCTTCTTTTCTTCTTAGAGATCTTCTGTTTGCTCTCCAAGTCCATTGCCCGGTTATAGGCATCTTTGTATGAGGTGGGGGGCACTATCTTCATTTTCCTCCGTAGGTTCGATTTCAGGCCCTCCATGAACCATCTTTTCTTCAGGCCATCCGCTGGTTGGCTCTCCATTTTTCCGACTAACTCCTTCAGTCGGCGACTGCAGGCCCGCACAGTCTCCTTCTTGCCTTGTTTGGTACCATATATCTCTGAAACAATTTCATTGCCATCCCTCAAGAGTCGAGACTCCTTTTGGAATTCTTTCTTGAGTTCATCCCAAGTGGTCACCTTTGTTTTGTTCAAATCGGAGTACCAGTCGATGGCTACCCCTCTGAGTGTGGCGGGGAACTGTTTCACCCATTCTGCCTAGTCGGTGACTCCGTTCACCGACCAGATTGTCTCGCACGTACGACAATGCCGTATTGGATCTTCCTTCCCATCTCCATGGAATTTTGGTAGCTTCTCTTTGTTAGTCGCCATGTTTACTTTTCTAGGTGCCGACTGTGTTTGCAGCACTGGTTGTGTTACAGGTTGGGATGGTACTGCCGGCGTCGGTACCTGGGAAATGTTTGGTACCGTACCACTTGATGTCTCCGAACTACTAGAACTGTCCAGGCCTGGTGGGCTACTGTGATCCCCGTGCCCCTCGGTCACTTTGATACTCGCGGCAGCAGCGGTATCCTAAGCCTCCCTCCGTGCGGCTTCCTCTTCTTCCTTCCTTCGGGCTTCTCTTGCTTCCGTCCGGGGGTTAAGGTTAAGGTTAAGGACCCGAACAAGCTCCTTGTTTTCTCTAGGCGGTCCTCGTCACTTCTCTCGGCCTCCCGATCAGATTCCTCCAGACCCTTGCCTTCACTTACTCCCTTCGGTAGTCCTTCGACACCTCTTCTGTATCTCTCCCTTTGCTCGGCTTGTTGTTGTGCAAGTACGGCTTTTCTAGCGGCTTGTTCCTCCTCGAGTTCCTTCTTTCTATTTTTATTCAATTGATTGGGCATGAATTCTTTGCTTACTTCTCCACAGGGCAATAATCAACACATCAATTTTTTTTTTATAATTTTATTCATTCATGTCGTTCTATTCCAACACTTCTCAATTGAGTGATTTCCTCATTGTATTGTCTTCTCCTTCGTAGAGCTCCGTACGTGCGTCGCCGACCTCTGGGTTAATCTCACCAACTGGTAGGCCCATAGTGACCGTACGCCATCTAGTTCTTGTCTTCCCGAGTACGTCTAGGCAACGACGCCAGATGTTTACCCGCTGGGGTAACCTAGTTTACTGATGCATAGACGTTACATGGAAATACAAATACATAAGATAGATCAGAGAATACCAGTCTTTATTAATCATTTGTAACTTGAGTACATTTACAATGGTCCTTATATCATATCTCTCGAACATAAAGTACATTGCTTATATAAACCCGAAGGGGTGTGACCAAACGTCACCCCCGATTCCTAACCGCCGACCGGTAGTAACTAAGTATCGTCGGAATACATGTAATATAACTAACACAACATAAGTAAGTTCTATGGCTAACACTTGCCTTGTAATATTTCTCATGGATTGTAATTGATTTGTTACCATACTTGCGTTTGCATTTGAGCGGTGGTGTTGATGTATGGTATCTTTTCAAAACAAGTTGAAAATAATCTCAAAACAACTGGTATGCAAATTGTTTGAGAAAATGCCTACTTCAAAAATTGTGAAAATTGCAAGTTTGATCAAATTTCTTGGGAAGAGTTATTTACACATCTTGGATGTCATAGGGACTTGGAGGAGATGTCTCCATTCTTTAGAATTGAACAGTCTACTCCATTTGGTCCATAAAAATAGAAAAGGGTTACTTTTAGAGAAAATTGGTAGAGCCTCCTACAAAGGTAAGTCTGAGGATGTCATTGAAATTTCAACATATTGCATTTAGTTTTCAAAATGTTGACTGCTTTTAGTTTGTTTTAATTTATTTAAATAGCCACCCGACTGCCATCCTCCTATCATCCTCAAAATTTGGAAATTTTTTTGCTGTCCCCGAAACTGTCACAATGTGCCCTTGTACCCCCGTCCTAGAAGCTTGGAGAAGCACTTAAATTGAAGGAAGCACTTTATTTGTATGGAAATATATGACTAAAAAGAGAGGGAGTACATTCTTAATTTATAACAAAAGGTTGCTTTCTCTACAAGTTACTAACCTAATGCCGGGTGCTTGTAGTTCTTATAATGAGTGGATAGCTACACTCTAAAGTTATGAGCATATTAGAAAACATAAGCTTAAGGTAGAATAGCTTATTATAAACAGTCATCTTTTTCACTTATTACTAATCAACTTAGAAATGAAACATGCCACAAAATGTGGAGTTTGGAACACTATATTCGTTAATATTCATTACAAAAAGGAGACCACTATTATTGATTTTTTCATCATTAACAAGATCCCTCTGGTAGTTTGAATGTTGCCTAGTTGCCATATAAGTTGGAGTATAAAATTTTTGCTTGTTTCTTTCTTCAATGTGGGTTTGAAATTAGGATGCAGTGTACAAAGAAAAGATCCATTTCATTTTTCATCTGGGTGCAGTTAGCTTTTTCACAAAAACCCACTAGATGTAAAGTAGCAAAAATGAAGCTGTTTTTTGGAGATTTATGTTGAAATAATTAGGACTGAAAATGTTGGAATGTTACAGGAGATATATATTTTAAAGCTCTGTAACTATTTATATGTTTTAGAATTGTAAAACTGTTCTTTCTGACTTCCAATTGACATTACTTAGAAAAGGCATGCAATTCTGAAAAAGCATGATCTTGTATTAATCAAATTTGCACTCTTGACTGCAGTTGGAAATGCGATCAAATTCACTCATGAAGGGTCTGTTTTTCTGTCTGTCAAACTTTATTGTGGAGATACTTTAGAGTTCTCAAATGTACAAGGGACTATGTCTAGGGTTGCCAACCTATGGAAAAAGTCTTCATTAGAAGATTCAAGGGGAGGGGTACACCGCAGCAGCTTCTCTTTCAAAAGTTCAATGGGATCAGGCATAACCAGTGAGTTTCTTGTCCATGAGGATAGTTCTATAGATGAAACTCTTGGAAAGATCACTGGTGATAAATGTAGAAGTATAAGGAGGCACTCCTTTGATTTACCTCGATTATCATCAGCCTGTATTGCACTTGGTTCAAAGACAGCAAGAAAAATAGAGATTGCTTCTGTAGGAGACTACAACAAGGTTAATGATGAAAAAGTTGATCTGATTTTCCATGTAATTGATACTGGCATTGGCATCTCTAAAGAAAAACAGAAAGAGGTTTTTAAAGCATTCTCGCAAGCTGACGGTTCAACAACAAGGCTCTATGGGGGAACTGGTTTGGGATTGAGTATAGTAGAAAGGTGATTTTTATGTTCCATCTACTTTCTGTGTGATTAATTGGTAGCCATGTTGCTTAAGTCCTGATTGTAAAAAAAATTGTAATTGCTTACAATGCTCACTGGTATATTTCTTTGTAATTTGGTAAGTGTATTTCAAATTGGATATGAAATTGTAGAAAATAAACTACACATTTTCCTCATTATATTAAGATACATGAAACAATAATAGAAAAATGTCATAATGCTACCTACCAACATTCTCTAGAATGAAAAACAAAACTTAAGCTTTTGAGATGAACAATTCAACATCCGAAACTACACATTGCTCTTCCAATAGGAAAAGTATAAAACCATATAAGAACATCTTCAACACAGCTGCTTTGCTTTCCCTTGGAAATTTATTTGTCAGAACTGCTTGAATCATTTCTGGAACAAAAGGTAAAATCCTTCAGTTATTTTCTGATTTGAACTTTTCATTTGAATTTGATATGGCATTGTGGCACATAGCCTACATGTTCACCTCGCTATATTAAAATATATGCAAAACAACAAGCAAAAATGTTGTTAGGATACAATCAATATTGTCTAGAACATAAGAAAAAGTTTGGCGTTCACAAAAAATTTAACATCTGAAACTAAAATCCACTGCGTGCCACTTGTATAAATATAAAACATTGTAAGAGTATCTTTAACAGAGCTGCTTCAATCAATCTTAGGATTTAGCTTGTCAAAACTGCTTAAAGTATTTCATTCTTTCTGTAGTGATAAGTTTTTTTTAAAAACCGGACACATATTGTTTTATTGAATTGGCTTTCTGAATGTGTTCAATGAAGCAGCAGACAGGAATCATGTAAAATCCCTGACTACTGAGATAATTCAGTCACTACAAATTCTCTGTTTTATGCTTTCCAACATGTTTACAATTTGAGTAATACACAGCCAACATTCTATATACATCAATGTAAATTACGGAAGCAAATTACTGAATATCAAATGAACAGTTTAAATAACAAGTTCCGCACTACGATATTCCACCTTTTCAGAATTATTGGAATTCAAATCGAAATTGTTTATCAAATCTGAAAATAGTTTGCACCTGTTTAAAGAAATGCGCAACCATGCAGTTTGAATAGTTTCCCGCTGGACTCAGTATCATACATCTGTCTTGGAAATCGACGCTCTGTCTTCACTCAAGCCCGACTCACTGTAATCACAACATGCCGTGCGGCCCTGTCACCAGTCGAAGCTAATATGTCGTGCCTGTTACTTGATCCAAATCATTCGCTTGACGTGCGGATTGCACTGCACTGCTATCCACGTGGAGGTAATGACCCTTCTCCAACTCGCAAATCCCTGCGGAAGATGTTTTATGATAAACGTGGCTGGTTCTCAGCGGCCTTTCCCACTGCACACGGTCAGCCAGCGTTCAATGCGTGGCAACCTCTTCACACCGCTGAAAAATCTGTGACTCCACTAGGTCAGTCATTGATCTGACGAAAGGAGGAAGCGTGTCTCATTCACAACTCAATATTAAGGAAAACTCAGGCATGTCCCCCACCTTCGCAAAGCTTCCAATTTATTGGATGGGTGGAATTCCCGTAAGAGAACTTCCTCACCCGCATCTATTAACACTTGATGTTAATAATGTTTTATTAAAATAAACTAACCGGCATCTATTAACACTTGTTGTTAATAATGCTTTATTAAAATAACAAACTTCAATAAAAAGTGCCTTAATTTTTAGTATTGCACTTATTCAAATTAAATAATGAATTTATTTAATATTACACTTATTAATATTAAATAATGAAAATCATTCATTTATTCCTCCTTCATTGTTTTAGGGGACATTACAAATCATTTATTGAAGATACCATTTGAAACCAAGCATTATCAATCTGATACTCAAAAATTCTAAATATCAACCTGCAGCTGATAATACCGAGCTCTTGACAGTTTATGATATTCGCTACTTGTAACATAGTTATGGAAATCATTATTCTGATATACATCTTTCACATTTTATGGTAGCTTCTGATAGAGATCATATCAAATATGAAAAAAAGGCAGACCATTAGAGAAAAAATCTTGTAATGGCATATCAAACCTGACTGGAAGCCAATTCAAACAAATAATTAACCCCATAATGAAACTCAAAAATTCCCAAGTTCCAGTGCTTCGTGTTAGAATAAAAGAGTTGAAAACTTTGATCAAACAAATATCTACTATAATTTCTTTGTGAAAAGCTAAAAGTTCTAGAGCTGGAGCATAATCTGTTGCTTTATAATACATAATGCAGCATAATATAGGTAAGTGTAAAGACCTGAGCCAATTTTCTTTACCAGATTTTTGCAATTTTCCAAACTTTCAATGTATTGGCATTCCATCAAACAGTTTGCATGCACTCTTTTGAATGGTTTCTGATGGCACTTTGTTATGATAATCAATTTTGTGTTTGAAACAGGTTCACAAACGTTAAAATTCGTAACATCTCAAAGAGTTGTATCGAACATATCTTTTTGTCATTCCATTCCAAAGACTGACAATTAAAAATGAAGGTTTTACAATTTACTGATCACTGTTACAAATACAAAATATTTGTTTTTTCTGACCTTATAAACAGAAGACATAATTCTCAGATATTGGCTGGACAAGAATCATCCTAATGCTATCTTTTTAAATTAGCTATATCCTTCACACTGTCTGCTTAATTTCCAACCCTCATGTCGCTCCACATGGTTCTTGCATCTCTGTATTATCTACTTGTCTCCCTTGGTGAATATTGGCAGCCAACTGTGGGATTTAGAGACACACAATTCCTTTCAATCGCAATGCTTGAAGTGCAGTGAATGTAGCGACCAATATATTATAGTGTTAAAACCCATGACCTGCCTTAGGAATTCTCAACCCAACCTGTCTTTATAAATGAGGGCCAGTATTAGTAATAGAAATTTCCCAAACTGCCTTGAACTTCTACGCCCAGCAGCTTGGAAGACCCGATTTGAAGACCCTATATTTTTTTAAAATTCTTTACAACAGGAAGGAAGAATTTTTAAAATTACCCAGGAAGCCACGCTCCCTGGGAAACTAGCTTACTAGAGAGTAGTAGGGGCGTACCCATCTCCGGGTCCCGGGCTAGGCTAGGAGGTACAGTTAGTGCTCACATTCCGGGGTGGGTCAAACTGAGATGAATGAATGCTTTACGCCAATATAGCCCCCCCCATCCCTGCAGGGGCGACGAGTCCTATAAATGAGAAGGGGGGGGGGGGGTTCACCCCCGCATTACCTATAAGCACCATGGTATTTATAGGGAATATCATTACCATGCCCATGGGGAATGGACCGATACTGTTGGGGAAAGAATAGTAGGGGTCCTGTAGACCAATATAGCATCATAGAGGCACCAACCCTATCTTAGTAACCATTAGCAGAACGGGATTAATGTTGGCATAAATGCCTCAGGGGCCGGTCAGTTCGGCAAAGTGAGCAGCGTCTTATATGGTGGTTTCATTGAATCACGTTAACGGCCAATCTTTTTCATAATTGCATTGCATCGGGCGCATATCCGACAGGCTGCTATCTATCCACAACTCCAATGTGCTTAGGCCTGACACCGAGATATGAAGGCGCGCCCTATCCTGGTGAAGCGGGGGTCCGATCTGTGCCGCTAACACCAAAACCATCAACAACACTGAGCGGGCGGCTGACCTTGTAACTCATTTGAGGTGGGATTCTCACGACACCATTACTCTAACACCCGCCCTACTGGGGCTATGACGTATATGATACCCACATAGGCTGCTATCTATGGATGGTTCCAATCTATTAAGATTTGAAATCCTAGGCCTATCAAAGATGGCTAAAAAGGGGTTGGATGAGGATATCATAGCTCGATTGGCTGGTTCATCTAAAAGGGCAAGGCATGTCCAGGCAGTAGAAATTATGTCAGATAGAGTTGTGGATAAAAATGAGGCTTGTAGGGACACTGTTATCCAAATTCATGGGTGGACTCCATTTAGGTATGGATTCAACAAATGTATGGCCGCCAAGCCTATAAACAACATTTGGAGACTTGACATGGTAGGCTTGCAGTTACAAATGTCTTCATAAATGTAGCCCTAATTAGGGCCATAGCCAGATTTTATGTCCTTGAAAGAGATAAGATAAATTTATTAATGTCCAGCAAGAAACCAGAAAGGGCCAAAGGGACTGCCAAGAACAACAAGAAAATCCAGTCTGCCAAATGGACACCAAACGGTGCCCAAGAAAGAAGCAACAACAACAGAAACAAAAACCAAAACAGCAAGAGGGGTCTGAAAGGAAAGGAAAAACCCCTCCAGATCACCGCTAAGGGTTCTGAACAACCGTGAAAAACCTCAAGACAAAGGGATAATCAATAGGACCAGCCAAAATCTTGACCTGCTTCAGAATGATCCTGGAAGAGGAAGGTCATTGCTAACAGGAGCGAGGGGACGAAGCCAAGCTGACGCTTGGTGCCGCATGTTGTGTGAGGTCCTGTGAAGAAGGAAGTAATGAGCTGGCAAGGGAGGGGAATCTCAAGATGTCGGATTTGGAGTGTGTGGTTCCTGAGCCTAGTGGCCTCTTGTAGATAAAGTGCAAGGCACATCTGGTCCATAAATCTGAAGGTGTCGAGCGACCTCACCTCCCTAAAGAAGTAGTAGAACCTCCCTCTTATCTCGTAGTATATAGGGCAGCGAATTATGAAGTGCTCCTCTGACTCCATTTCCCTGATGCTGCAAAGCTTGCAGACCTTGAGCACTCTATCAATATGGTGGTTAGTCTCGCAACAGGGCCGATGTGAACTTTCTCTTAAAGATCCAAGAGGGATATGTAGGGAGTGTGACCAGTGATGGGATAAGTAGGAAGGACGGATAATGAGTCCATCCTTCAACTCCAGAAAGTTCTTCGCGTAGAAGGGAATCTTAGGGTGGAGACCCTGTAGGGGTTGACCCAAATGGTGTGAATAAATTGCCCGTATATGTCATCTTTGATGTACCTATTCAGCTCCTTCCGTGGAGGAAGAAGATGGGCATGGGCATCAAGAGAATACTGGAAGGGTGGGAGGCGATCTATTTCAATCCCAATTGACCCAAGAAGGGTCGAAGCCTTAGCAAACCAGCCACGAGCCCGACTAGAAGATACAACAGAAGTAGCGATGGACTCCGAAGAACAATAGGCCAGTTTAGATGGAAATCACATATGTGAAGTGTTCAATTTGAACAAAAATGTTTAGCTTCCAATTGATCCTGGGAGTTGCATAGAGAGTATCACAGACCAAAGGATAGCTACAGGGTTGAATGGTTGCCAAATTTAAAGAAACAGGGGACCAAATAAAGAATGAATCAGATTTGAAAGAGATGAGTTGGAACCCTTCTATTATGATATCTTTAAAGACTACTTTGTTAAAACCTATTTTTCTTTGTGTCGTGCTTTGGGTATGGATGTCAAGACACAGATGCCTATCAATTTGATGGTGTTGGCAGCAGATGTTTGGAGTAGAGGTGTGAATATTCAATAGACCTTATGATTATTTCACCCTCATTTCTAATGTCATACATTAGAGTTTATGTAATAATCCCAACGGGTTATGCAACCTCCAACTTGCAAATGTTAGTGTTTTTGAATTATTTGGTTTTGATTTGGAATTTAAAAATAAAAAATAAATCTTTTGCCAGGCAAGATATAATAACATTGCAAATATAAAATATTCTAGAAATGAAATAGAACTGCAATGATTCTTATTGAGCATAATATATAAATATTTACAATGCTTTTCATTAACCATTCATACCCGGAGGTCCTCAAACTTTTATTATAAAATCTGGAATTGTATGGAAACAATGTATGAACCTGTAGATAGCAGCTGGTAATGAATATTTAATGCTGACAATAATTATAATGGCTGCCACAATCGATTATGGGAATACTCTTTAAAAATCTGCACATCAACCCTTGTACCTTTCCATTGAAATGCAAAAACGATTTAACAATTTACTATTCACGGGTTACTGTAACGCAAGTACTGTAGTAGCAAGATTAAAGCTTGCAATCTGCTCTTTATTGGCTGCCAATGATGATCCACAAGTCTGCAATGAATAAGTATAAAATATATGCACAAATCCTTGATATTTCTTCACCTTTGAGTTCAATCATGACCTCTGGTTGAAGCCATAGAATTGGCACAATTCATTGGGCATTTAACCAACTCAAAGTGCTGATAAAACTTGGAAGAATTCACAATTCTTCAAGCTCGAAATCTGAAACCCTTGTTTCAATTTCTTCTTCACACAAACAAAGAAATTGCACAAGTCATAGAATGAATTTTGATTTCTCTCCAAGACTCTTTTATAATATTTCACTATGAATCTTCATTAGCAAGGCTCTTTAATGATTTTGATATTTGCTTTTATAATAATGAGCTGACTTTATAACATATCATTAATAAAGCACACTTTTAATCAATGAGTATTAATTACTCATTACCCTCAACATGGCCCCCACTTTATTATAAAGTCAATTTATAGCTTTATAATATAACTTAAATAATTAACTTCATTAAAGGCCATTAAAATATTAATATCTCATTAAATAGTCATTATTTTGACGAATCATCTGAACTAGGGAGTCAACCACTGCATCCTCTGTCTATATGACTGCCTTACTAAAAATAGAAAGGGCTCTTCTCGATCAACCTTCGTGTTGGCTAAATATTTTGCAAGTCACTAAAACTACAACTTGCAAAATATGTATTTTAGGCAGCAGTGTGTGAGATTACTCTCTCCTCTCAGCAATAGGGGAGGCTCCCTTCTTACCGCAGGTGGCTTCAAGTAGAACTGAACTGTAACCCATACAACTCCCCTTGCAACAATAATACCGGTGGCTCAGAGATTGACTTAAGAACAATTGACCGAGACAGCAGTGAATTTATCTAAAGATGGAGTGATACAAGAGCTCAAAGTCTCTTGTTCTCACTTCAAATAAGTACTCTATGTATCTAAGTTCCAATACTGAAGCCCAAAGTCTTCAGTCCTTGGAGTATTACAGCCACTATTTTCTATTGTAATCCTAATTCCCTGAAGCTCAAAGTCTTCAGACAACTTGGATTAAAGCGCTCAAATGATACATGCAAGATAACTATTAATTTTGAGAAAGGATTAACCAATGCGACATAAGAACACACTCGTTAATTTTCAAAACCAACAACACAAAGTTTGCCAATTCTTGTTCCT
>MU227589.1:18392-34453 GCA_018584345.1 Thuja plicata | reverse complement strand
TTTAGAATGTCTAAAGTATATTTTCCTTGGTTTAGAAGAATCTCATTAGCATGTTGCCAAACTTCTAGGCCTAGGAAGTAATGTAGTAACCCTAAGTCTTTCATCTCAAATTCAGCTGCAAGATCTTTACATTTAGTAATTAGATGATCTTCTCCTGTAATTAGTAAGTCATCTACATAAAGAACCAAAATCAACATATCTCCTTTTTCCACTTTAAAATAGAGATCTGGGTCTGCATCATTTTTAGAGAAGTTAAGTTTAGATAGATAATGATCTATCCTTTCATATCACGCTCGAGGTGCTTGCTTAATCTCATATACTGCCTTCCTTAGTTTGCAGACATGAGTTTGTTGATTCTGAATTATGAATCCTTCTGGTTGTTCTAGATATACTTCTTCTCAATCTCAACATTCAGAAAGGCAGTCTTTACATCCATTTGGTGAATTTTCCAACCCTTGGCAGCAACAATGGCAATAACTGTTCTCACAGAGGTATATCTTGCAACTGGAGCAAATGTCTCTTCATAGTCAATGCCTTCCTTTTGGGAGAATCCTCTTGCAACAAATCTTGCTTTGTATTTATCAATACTTCCATCTGTTGCATGTTTAATTTTGAATAACCACTTGGAGGACACAACTGATTTGTTTACGGGTCTAGGTACAATATCCCAAACATCATTTTGTAATATAGAGTTATACTCTTCTATCATGGCATCCTTCCAAGTTTGATGTTGAAGTGCTTTTTTTGGATTTGAGGGTTCTGAATTTAGAAGTTTACTCATAAGTGCAACATAACTAGAGAATTTATGAGGTCTTTTATTTTCCTTGGTAGTCCCGTTTGGAGCAGCATATTTCTCACCTTCTTCAATAACCTTTCTAGCCCAAAGAGGTCTTTTCTTTCCTACTTCATATTCATTAGTAACATCTAAAGGTTCATAATCTTCAACTTCTTGATTCTCCATTTGAATCTCAGGAGAAGGATCTTCTAGAGAGTCATTATAGTCTTCCTTGGATTTTTTGAGTGCAGTGTCCTCTTCAAATATTACATCTCTACTTAACTCAATATTCCTTTGTCCTGGAATGTAGATTTTGTAGGCTTTGGAATTTTCACTATATCCAACACAAATTCCTTTCTTCCCTGAAGGTTCTAACTTAGTTCTTTTGTCTTTAGGAATGTGAATGTAAACATGACACCCAAAAGTTCTCAAGTGACTTATATTAGGTTTATTACTAGTAAATGCTTCTTCAGGAGTTTTATTTTCAAGGTGAGAGTGAGGACATCTATTTTGAACATATACAACAGTGTTAGAGGCTTCAGCCCAAAGATGAGTTTCTAAGTTTTGGTTATGCATCATTGCTTTTGCAGATTCTACGATAGTTTTATTCTTTCTCTCTGCAACCCCATTTTGTTGTGGGTTGTATGGAATTGTGAACTCCCTCTTGATCCCAACATGTTTACAAAAACTTTGAAATATCTATGAAGTATATTCTTTACCATTGTCTGTTCTTAATATTTTAATACTCTTACCTGATAAATTTTCTACTAGAGCCTTAAATTCTTTGAATTTCATAAGGATTTCTTCTGACTCTTTACATTTTAGAAAATATATCTAGGTCTTGCTAGAGTAGTCATCTACAAAAATAATGTAATACAAATATCCTCCAATGGAGGGAACAGACATAAGGCCACATAAATCGGAGTGAATAAGTTCTAAAACATCCTTGGTTTTACTTTCACTACGATGAACGATGTTTTTAGTATTATTTCCTACTGCACATCCTTTACAAGCTCCTGTATGTTCAGATCTTAGGTTAGGTAGTCCTGTAACCATTTTCTCTAAGGAAGTTAAACCGCGAAAAATGATAGTGCTCTGGTCTCCTATGCCATAACTCGCTTTCATGTGTTGTATGAATAAGGGCTTTATGAGAACGAGCACATAATTTGTAGAGGGTTCCATCTCTAACTCCAATAGTGTGAGCATTCTTTATATTTGAGTTCTTTGACCAAGCTACGATCTTCCCATTCATGAAGGCAATTCTATGTCCCTTGTCTTCTAGTGCTGAAATGGAAACTAAGTTTCTTTTTATGCCATGTACAAATAGGACACCAGTAAGTTGTAGAGATATCCCAGATATATGGTGCAGGTCCCAATACCCATAACTAGATAATCGGTATCATCTCCAATTGTAACTTCTTGTTTAGAACATCCTTCTATAGAGTCTAGATGCTCTTTGAATCCAGTGATATGTCTAGAGGCCCCACTATCAACAACCCAAGTGTTACGATTGTTTGAAACCTGGCTTGATAAGGCGGAGTAGAAAACAAGCTTATCGGAATCCATATTTTCCTTTGCATCATTAGCTTGGGCAAATGTGGCTTGTGCTTTCTTTCTTTTCAGGACACATATGAGCAAGATGACCAAATTTGTCGCATCTATAACATTGTACCTTTGATAGGTCTCTATGTTTGAATGTTGATTTCTTATATGATCCATTTCCTGTTTTCCTTTTGAAGTTGGGCTTCTTTTTCTTTTTGTGTGATTCTGTATTAAGTACTTGAGATATTTCTTTTGGAGTATTTGTATTTATCCCTCTGATTGATAATCGAGACTCTTCTTGAATGCAGTCTGATTTTAATTGGTCATATTTAGGAATTTTGGTTCGAGCACTTACTCCTTGAATGAAAGATTCCCATGTAATGGGAAGTCCATTAAGTGCAATCATTGTTAATTCCTTACTATCAATAGAGTGACCAATTGTGGATAGTTGGTTTCTTAAATCTGTAATCCTCATGAGGTAGCAGGTGATGGTCTCTCCTTGCTTCATCTTTACTTGATGAAGTTGACTCTCAAGTGTAAGTGCTCTGTTTGTGTTATTAATTTCATACATATCTTTTAGTGCTTTAAACAACTGATATGTGGTTTCCAATTTTATGATTATAGGCACTATATGATCTTTAACTCCATCTACCAGCAATTTCTTTGCTTTGGTGTTGTCCTTATCCCATTTAATTAGTTCATCTTTTCCATTCTGTTTAGGCTCGGATTTTTCCACTACGTCTGTTAGTTCATGCTCTTTTAGTGTGAGCATTATTCGCAATTTCCACACCACATAATTCGATGCGCCTTCAAGTTGATCTTCTAATCTCATTCCGTTCACCATTTTGAATGTAGTATTCTTGAATGTATGTGTGAAGTCTTTTACAAATCTGATCTGGATCTTTTATCTTTTATGCCTGCTCTGATACCATGTTAAACTTCGTGAGCAAATGTGATATAATAGATTATGAGTCTTATGTATATAAGACTGGTGTATTATTACTTTTATTCAATATATAAATCTGCACTTGAGAGATCACTGTTGTTTATTTCTGTGTCTTCAAGTGCAGATCTGAAATGCATATAAATATATTAACATGTCTCATGTATAGACATGTCTCTACGTCGTAGAGTCATGTCTCTACATGAGACATGCTTCTCATTCGAACCGTTTCATATTATAACTATCGTAACACATGGTAATACGGTTTCATACGATAGCTATTGTAACACATATGGTAATACCGTTTCATATGATAATACGGTTCCATATAATTGTCGATGCACTGGAGTTCGTAACACATAGTAATATGTGTTACAATACTTACCAAGTATCGTAACACATATATTACTATGTGTTACTAATACCATTCGATATATATGATCATCAACACACATGGCTATGCATAATACCGTCGATAGTATAATACTAAGTTTCGATCGATTTAATAACATTTAATAATAAATATATATATGTATATATATATATCTCAACTATATATATATATATAATATCTCAATTATATATATATATATATATATATATTGTCTCACATATATATAACAAATGAAGTTAATTTAATCGATAATATAATATAATATTATTATTATATCAACTTAGTATGTACATTATAGATCTGACCGAAGCTATAACATTAACATTTATTATCATTTCTCAAATACACATAAGAGCAATCCCCAACTATGAACAACAAATACACATATATGGTAGACCAATGCTGGTTAAGGCTACCAACCATCAAGGACTAACACACATACATACAAAACATAATCATTTATTACATAGCTGACTTTAAAATATTTGTTTCATTTCTTCTTGTCTATATCAGTCCTCGTAAAAGAAAGTTGTCTTCTAGATGACACAAACAAAATTGAGAGTTGCACACTACATAAAGAAAATACTACTAAGGAGAGAGGATGTGAGGACATCCCTAGATGCACCGAGGACGTAGGTGTGGATATAGTAGAGGGCGATTGGTGAAGCCATTGAAGACAGTGATTGGCCACCAACGTTTGCTCCTATGCTCCCTTCACCATGTGAATATCGGAATATCCTCTATCAGCTGGTATTTGGTCTTCTCTTACTCCTGCTCCCTCTCCATGTAACTTGCACTTCTTTTTCTCCAACTCTTGCTCCTCTTGTAACTTACACTCTCACTTTGCTAAATGTTTGTCTCGCTCAGCTAGTTGTGTGTCAAGCTTGGCTAACTATGTATCTCACTTAGCTAGTTTCCTTTATCTCTCAACCATGGTCTCCTCTAGGGCTCCACCCATGTGTGCTCTATTGCTATAAGTCGAGCCATTTTCTCTTGAAACTGTTAGATATGATTGGCCAACTTTGCTCGAGTAGTCCTAGCCTGCCAAAGGGCTCGATCTCTCAACTACGTGGCCTCCTCAATCAAAGCCATTTGTAGGTGCAATTGGAGAAAGATGTCCCTATACCTAATCTCCATCCCATGAAGTGTGGACACCACTTGGTCGTATCTCCCTCTAGGTGTCGGTCTACGTGGATGCCAAGCGGTGAACATCTCAGCGGTCTCCACACCTAGCCATCCATGTGAGATAAAGCACCTAAAGAACTCTTCACATCCAATTTGCATGAACACAAGGATCTTCTTGGCCTCATTCACTACCATGGGATCATAGCCAATGGAAAGCTATTGAGAAATCTCCCCAACCTAATGCGTAGCGTTGGCCATAGGATGGAGCTCTCCAAGATAATGTTATATTGTGCCAAGGGGATCATATGCATTTGATCAACTAATCTCAATAAAAATCCCCTGTGACTTTGCCTCACTCGACCCCTCCTTTCTTGAGGGTTCAACTATAGGTAATTGAGGGGCCTTCGAAAGTGTCTGTGGAACTATCTTTGACGCTATGTCTATAACTAAATCTATAGTCGACCGAATTGACTGTGAGGGCTCTGAAGGGCCTAGATGAGTGTCAACTGCCAAGGCGACAACCTCTATCTCTAGTGGCTCTAGACTCTTGGTCAGGATCCTTGGCGAATCTGGTAGAGGGACATTCGCTGGTACCCCCCAATATGCCAAACTAGTCATCAATCTTGGTGGCTTCTTTAATCACCGTAGTGCCTTTAGCCAAAGGTGGCGGTGTGGCAGTGTTGATATTGTTGTGATGGAACTACGGCTGCTAGTGGCGATGTTGGTGGTGATGGTGGTGGTATTGTTGGTTGTGGCAGTGTTGATATTGTTGTTCGTGGTGGGACTACAACCAACAATGGTACTGCTAGTGGTGGTGGGACTACAGTTGGTGGTGGTACTAGTGGCGGTGGTGGGACTACAGTTGGTGGTGGTATTATTGTCAGTGTTGGCAATTGAGTATAGTGCACAGGAATGGCTTCCTCAACATCTACTTGAGAACAAGCATCCACTGCAAGTGATACCTCTATAGTTGACTTCATTGCTAAAGATGGTCCAATGTCCTTGTAGTCATCGCCACTCTTCAAAGCATCTCTCTGCTTCCTCTTCTTCTGGGTAGGTGTGTAATGTACCTGTTGATGTGTGTTTAATGACCGCACCAACAATAGAATAAAATACCAAGGTATTTTATCCTCTCTTGAGCAAAATCCTGTGTATGCTAAGATTGCAAAAGATCATACATGTGACTCCTGTTAGACAACAGTTTATTAATGTGTCATTGATGACCAAATCAGATTGGAAACAATAACCTGAGTTTATCCGATTTGTATAACAATGTTCTTTGAACAGGTATTGCAGATTGAAATAGTTATCTGTGTCAAATAAACACTTTGTATAAGTATAAATTCACGTAAACAAATAAAGATTTCATACAAAGTGGTCACCTATGTATAAGGAAACATTTCACAGCATCAGAGAATTTATTTGCTGGTTGTATCGGTCTTATCATTGTTGTATGGCATTTATCAATGATGAAACTCCTTGATGACCAGTATTTGATATGAATACTGGTGAAATGTATTGTAACTCTCCGGTTCGGTTGTATTACAAACTCTACGTGCCGTGTCTGCAAAAATCATGTTAATAATGTCACATTAAACCTAGCAACTTGTACCCGATGGATCCTCGCTGGAAGTCTCTGTTTAAATTATTTTATATGGCTGAAGGAATTGACGGTAAAGACTATATTTTCAGTCACGGTGAGAAATATATAAGACTACATATTCAGGTCTATGCTCAAAACGAAATATGCAGATATTTGTGGTGGACGGTACTATATATTGAGGTTGAAATATGCAAGGAATTTCGATAACGTATGAAATATGTGTTTGGACATTTGGTTATCGGGCTGGACATTTTTATTTACACTCTGTTTTGCCATCTGTACAAACCAACAGCAGTTGGTTGTCTAACGTCTTAGATTAATGAAGATTAAAACAACAAACATATGTGATCTTTGTTTTATTCGGTACTTGTTTTGTTCAGCACTCACAATTCTAAAAGGGAATAGTGGTAGTTAGAAGTAGAACACATGAATATGAAGCCACGTTGGAGACGGTTGCAACCAAACTTGAACCAATTCAAACTTCTATATATCTTTGTGTATTCGAATGTTGTGGTGTGAATGGGCGTGTCAGATGTCTGATATATATGAGAGGAAATATAGAAGATATTAATATTTTAAGACTCGATTCCTTGTAAAGGAAAACGACAGCATAGTGTGTCAAGTGCGCTGCTAAGAAGAGGACTATATGAAGTTTATGTCTTTCGTTCTGAAGGTTTCTTTGAAAAGGAATCTGTTACTCCAAAGGCAGTTTCAAGGATAATTTGCAGACTTTCAGGTATACAGAGAATCATTTTATTTTCAGATTGCAGCAATATAGATATCGATGTCTAATTGAAATCTGAGAAAACTTGATTTTGATATCTAAATTGTTTAATATGCCATACATCAGAACTCAGTAATGTTTTCAAAAGGAATAGGTTGCAGTATTGAAATAACATCAGACATTTTGAAAGTTGATTCAACATCAATATGTTGTGGTTCAGATCTTTTGAAATGCTAACAGATTAGTACAGAGAAAATTCAAATTGTTAAAAATATTCAATCTGTTTAGTCAGACTTCACTCTATATTAAATCATCATAAAATGAATGTTTTGTTTAGAATATTGAGTTGGTGCTCAGAGAAAATTGAGTTGGTGCTCAGAGAAAAGTAAGTTGGTGCTCAAAGACTGAATTGCATTCAGATTGTACAGGCTACTTAGTGCCTTGGGTTGTTGCCCTAAAAGACATTGTAACACTTTTAATTGCGAGGCTGGATTAGGACAGTAGATCCTAGCAGCCTTACTCACCTTGGTTTTTCCCATTCTGGGTTTCCACGTCATATTCTTGTGCAATGTGTTCTTCTCAAATGGTGCTTCTCTCCTTTCCAATTTGGTTTTTTCATTTCGTTATGTAGTTGACAGTAATCAACTAAAAATTGAATTGAAAAAGATTAAAGTTTAATTTACTACTAATAAACCCCCCTCTTAGTAATAAAATTGTGTTTACAACTCCAAGGTTATTTTCTGTCAGGTCTTGACTTGTGGATAAGCTCAATGATTGATGTGATATGCTGGTATCATAAAAGGACTTACGTTTGAATTGTTCTTCACCTCTGCTGGCTGGAACTCCTTCATCAGATATTGTAGTCTCGTGATGTTTCTTCTTTGAATAGACACAACTGAAGGATCTAAATCTACTCCTAAGGACTGATGTCAATGGATAGCGCTCCAGTGGCCAAACAACCAAATACCAAGCTCTGCTTCGCCAAGATCAACTACAACTCCGCAAGAACTGGTGCAATCTTCTAAGGGTTATGCAAAGAATTTTCATATCACAATGAACACCATCATAATGAACAATGCACATTTAATGATAGAAGTTAAGCATCCATAAAAAAGGGTGCTTAGGCTAACTTTACAAGAAAGTTTACAATCAACAAACTACCAAAAGTATGAGCAAAGAAAATTCATCAAACACTATTACATTTCTCCATTGAAATCAAATCACTTTATCTAACTAATCTACTCTAAGTGAGGGAACAATGAAACCATGCAAGCACCAAAATACATCAAGTAATCACCATGCAACCAACAATGAAAACTTTAATATCTTTCTAGCTCTTAGCAACAATCTCAAAATTTGCTCCTTTACAAATGAAAAGTGAGCCCTTTATATAGGTCTCAGATTACGATGGGTGGCCAGGATTGAAACAAAATAAACGACCTAGATTTTGCCACCTCAACCCTAATTAGGGTTAGGGAAAGAAGAGAGACTCTACAATTAATGAGTGGGTCCACATGGACCAATAGAAGTACACATGTACAACAAGGTGGAATATTAAGAGCCCATTATCTAAGTCCACTAAGAAGGAGAGGAGTGAGTTTTGAAATGAAAGCCCACTATGTATTAAATGTCTTCCTTGAATAGATTATTCTTGATTCCCTTCCTTAAATGTAATGAACTTTGATTGGGAGACCTTTGATTAACTAGTAGAGATGACTGGGCACCACGTTAGCATGCTGAGTGTCATGTAGGCTTGGGTCTTTTCTAATTGCATCATTTTGCAACCCAGATCCAATTTTGATCACTTCTTTTTAGTTTAACCCAGGGACGCATTCCCCCTGTAAACCCCCTCGCACCTGGGTTGGGGAGGTCTCCGAGATAGGGACTTGGCATTCCCAAGTCCCTCCACCACCGCCTTCCCGCCACCGGAACAGCTCTAGAATGCTGCTGAGACGTGCAGACATCCCTGGGACATCCGGGGGATGCCCAGGCGTCCCTCAATTGTCTCGGGGACGTCTTGTAAGAACCCCAACAAATTCTAACTCTGACATTGTAATATCCCTCACATTTCTTCTCTTAACTTTTTAGTTTTGTATCAATTGCATTTCGTCAATCAGTTGGTGTGCAAAGTCTGAACTAAATTTTCTGAGTTCTCGCACCACAAACACAATACAAATGACAAGTACTTTGCATAGAAATTCTGTCAAACACTTGTATGGCAATAGTAATCTGATATATTCACTTGCAACATGAAGACATGAACTTAAACACTTAGCACTCAAACGTAACTTCACCAAAGGATAAATCTTTATGCTTCAACATTTTAACAAACACTTGGCATGCAACATGGATATGAACAATTCATCAAATACTTGCCATGCAATTTATCATTTCTTATTAATGGCCAATTACAATGCTGATATAAACATGAATTTCCAAACATATATGCAACTAATAAAATCTGAAATAAATGTATGATTGAAATCTGAAATATATTGCAGCTTAGGAAAACCTGGCACCACGTATGGCTTGACACCGTGTATGGCCTGTGAAGAGATGAATTTCTTCAAATTAAATATGCAAACCCTTTGAATGATGAAGATTGATAAAATCTGAAACCAAAATAGCTTGAAACCCTAGGTCTCACATGGGCAATGGGAAGAGTAGGACAGCCTCCCATTCACAATTTCCAACAACCAAATTGCAATTAATTGCAGCCACTAATCAGCTATGGATATTTCTTGTGAATTCTTTGAATTTCAAAAACTAGTTTTGCACAAGTAGAACTCTTGTATGAAGCTCTCACAAGCAATAATATCAGTTGGTCTTTCACAGCCTAAGAATTGCAAACACATTGAAGAATTGTCGCCCTCCAATGCAGATGAATTGCAAAAACCCTTGTTTCTCTCGATGCCCAAAAACAAACTTCAAGCCAAGTCCAAAAACAATAATCACATAATGAAATCCATTTCTTGAAGAGGCTTTATATACTTTTTCCCACTTGGTTCGATTTCCTTCATGTGCATTTTGAATCATTTAAAATGATATAAATTCTTTTCTTTCCAACTTCATTGAATGCTTTAATAAATGGCCCCTCAAAAGTAATGTTTTTAATAATCATTTAAAACATATTTTATATTTTCTTTTTTACTTTATAAAGTGCATCAATAAATGGGCCTCAAATATTGAAATCATTAATTGCACTTTAAGTCACTTAAATGAAGGGTCATGGCCCCATTGAATATAAAGTGTACATAAGACTTTATATTATGCCTTTAAAGATTAATTATTAATAAAGTACTACTTTATTAATAATTAGAATAGCCTAACTCCATAAATACTCATTATTTCTCGATTTTGTTAGAACCAGGAGGTCAACAACTGCATCCTCTGTCCATATGACTACCTTACGAAAAATAGAAAGGGCCCTTCTCGATCAACCTTTGACTTACTATAAATAGTAAGTATATGAAACTGAGCCCAAACGAAGTCCAATCTGAACCAAACGAAGACCAAATTGGAACATATTGAATTTTGGAGAAGACAAGAACCTCCATTAAACAAGCCTCTGCCTCAGAAGACCCTCTATCCACAATAATTAGCCTATACGGGTCAAAATAATAGGCCAATCCCTCAAACTTTGATGCTCATGAAAATGGGGACATTACATGTCTGCATGTCCCCCGTCGTCAGACGACGTTAAAAGCGATTTTAAATTAATCTTTTTAAATTTTAACTTTTCTAATTCGAACCCTAAAAGGAGGTGGGTCCCATTTGGCCACTCCAAGCCTAAATAAGCCCCTCCAAACTTCATTTTTTCCTCACAATTGGATTTCAACTTGTTTGCTACATCTGATAGAGAAGAACGAAAAGGAGTGCAAGAAGTGATGGCAAGTGAAAGAGGAGCAAGAAGAGGAAGAGGAGGCAGATTCTACACCTTTGAAGAGATTCATCAAGCACAAGGCAGGGTTTTTAGAATTTTTTTGTTTTATTATTTCTAAAATTAAAAGTAAACTTTAAATTTCAAGTTCTTTTGAAATGTTGAATGTTGTTTCTTTTTCATTGTTTCCTGTTGAAAGTGTTTTCATTTCCGTTGTTTCTTGTGTTTTCATTTCTGTTATTTCTTGTGTTTTCATTTTTGTTGTTTCTTGTGTTTTCATTTTTGTAACTTGTTTTTTGTTGTTTCTTGTTATTTCTAAAGTAGGGCCTAGGCTGATACTAGTTTCTTAATAATTTATTTAAATTTTTAAATTACTAATTAGGCTGGAATTTTTTCATTTTCTGAAATGTAGTGTCAAAATAAGCTCTCATAGTCATAATATTAGTGGAGATGAGATGAAAATTCATTATGAGGGTGCAAGTCTATTAGAGTATGAACCTGAGCATGATGTTGAGCCTGAGACAAGTGACCATGGGGCTGATCCGGAAGCCCAATCTAGTTACATTGCTAGTGGACCACCTTCTATAGATTGCCCCTCCTAGCTTTTGGCAAAGTTTGCTAGGGGTCCTTTTGATCACAAGTCTCCTCTCAAACACTTTGCAACAAGAGTAACAACCCCAATGCGACCAACTGGTGGCACAAGAAAATAGAAATGCAATTTTTGTGGCGAAGAATGATTTGGAAGCATCACTGGAGTTAATGCACACTTGCTCTTTTGGACAGGATATGGTGTGAGTGCGATTAAATTTTTGATGGAAGCACCAAATGTCAAGTATAGAATTGAGATAAACAAGCTTTGGGGTGTTCCTGACGATAGTGCAGTTCCAGTGCCTACTACTTTGTCTACTAGGCAATAGGTTCAAGCAATTTAGCAGTTACAGGGGCAATGACATACTTCTACTTGTGTCATGCATCGAAGACTAGGAACAGTGTCAGAGTCAACTTTAGGACCTTATTCCATTCAAAGTTCAGTAGGGGAGGGCAGCAACAAGGGGAAACGCAAGGCAGGAAGTAACCCCATAGCTGATTTGTTTAATGTGTAGCTGAGGGATCAGATAGAGGATTCTATTGGTAGGTTCTTCTTTGTCAATGACATACCATTGCATGTAGCTCGATCTCCTTATTATAAGGAGATGATGTCCATGATGGCGAAGGGGGGACCATCATTTGTGCCACCAGGTGAGCACAAATTGAGGACCATGATCTTGGATAAGTAGTATAACAAGATCAATATTTTGATGGAGCAGATGAAGGCATGTTGGATAGAGTCTGGATGCAACATAGTTATGGATGGGTGGACGAACATTAGCTATTGTTAACTCATCAACATCATGGTTACATGCATAGAGGGCCCATACTTTCTGAGGGCAGTTGATTGTTCATGGCATCACAAAGATGTTGATTTTCAGTTTCAGGTTCTTAGGGAGACTATTGAGGAGGTTGGGCCACAAAATGTGGTCCAAGTAGTGACAGATGCAACACATGTGTGCAGAGTTGTAGGGAAGCTTATTGAGACAACCTTTAGACATATTTAGTGGATTCCATGTTGTGTGCATGCCATGAACAATGCCCTCAAGGAGATGGGGAAGATTGACTGGATTAGATGAGTGGTCAACGATGTGAGAGACGTGCATATGTTTATCTGCAACCACCACACTTCACATGCACTCTTCAAGAGCTTCACGAAGGAGTTCTTGAAACCAGTTGAGACCAGATATGCATCTTATTACATTCTCTTGGAGAGAATGCTTGATTTGCAAGAGCTTTTGCAAATCATGGTTATGATGCAAGAATGGAATCAGTGGGCTGAGGTCAAGACAAAGCAGAGGAAGAGGGTGAAGGAGAGAGTGAAGAGTGACCAATTTTGGAGTGATGCAAAATACATAGCCTCTATCATTACTCCGGTTTTCCAGGTGATCAGATATGGTGATGGGGATACACCTACCCTTGGAGAGGCGTATGAGTACATTGATTCTATGCTTGACCATATGAGGGCTATTGTGTGACAAAGGACCCCACTTTAGCATTCTACAATGAGCACATTCAACCAATCATTCAGCGCAGATGGGACAAGCTGAATACTCCTTTGCACATGGTTGCTTATGCATTGAATCAAAAGTGGTACATGGCTAGGCCTGGTAGAGTTACACCACTTCAGGATGATGAGGTGAAGGTAGGGTTCTTTAGGTGCATTGGTAAGATGTATGGAAATGATACTACTGGCGAGATTTGCACTGAGCGGACAAAAATCTCCACCTTTACAGGTTACTTGGATGCGACAAAGATGGATATCAAAACTATGGCATAGAAGCATCCGATTTTGTGGTGGAAATATCATGGATTACAGAGGTCAAAGATTACCACACTAGCAATTTGTTTTCTATCTCAGGTTTCTAGTTCTTCAGCTGCAGAGAGGAACTGGTCTACTCATAGCTTCATCCACTCTCTTAAGAGGAACAAACTTTTGTCTAGGAGAGCAGAGAAGCTAGTGGTTGTACACAGTGCCTTGTGTATCATGGACCACAGGGCATGCGTGTACAAGGAGAGCCCAACAACACGATGAGATGTAGAGCTAGAGGAGCCATCTCAAATTGATGAGGATGAGACTACAACAACTACAGATGTAGGGCTAGTTGGTGTTCCTTTTGCAGATCTTGACCGTGAGGAGTCCAGTAGTTCCAGTGATGAGGAGTTTTCCTTGGGGGATGATTAAAGGCCTCCCTTCACTACATTTTGTCATGATTTTGTACTCAAGTCTCATTTTGATATCATGCTACTCATTGTAATCATCTTTATGATATTTTTGATAGAATATAAATCAGGATGTTCTATTTGCTGATAATTTGAATTTCTAACAGTAATTGGTATTTTAATATTTTGTATTGGGTATGTTACTATGTGGAATGTTCAATGGTTCATGTTGCAATTTTTCTATGTTCAAGTATTTGGTATTATTAGTTCTTATATTGTTATACATCATTTAATAACTAGCATTTCAAGTACTTCATGTGTAGTATATTACAACACCCCCTCCCTCTGCCATTGTCTCGAAATTGAAGCCCTTTGTCCCCCATCCCGTAAAGCCATCCCGACGTCCACCGGTGCCTATGTTACATTGCTTCTTTTGAAATTATCTCCCTTTGATCATTTCCTTCCTTCCATGTACCTGCTTAGGAATTCATTGTCTTGAGATAGATTGGACCTTCTGACTTTTTATCTTGGGTTTCCAGATGAAATTCAAGATGCACATGAACTTTGATCTTTGAAGTCCTAAACCTAAATGCCTTGAACTTGATCACTTGAAAACTGGAATTGGAATTTTGGGACTTGAATGTCTTCCTTGAACATCTGGGACTGGAATTCTTCATCCTCCAAAATAAAATAATTGACATAAGAATTGCGCAAGAAATTAAAAATACAACACGCAAAAACTCTTCCATATTTTCTCTCTAAAAATCCTCTCTAAAAATCTTCTTCTTCAGAATTAGTTCTCTTCGGAATTCCTCTTTGATTTTTCTGCCTCCTTGCAAATGCACCTCTTCCTTCTTAAAAGCTTAGGCCCTCTCTCCAAAAACTCTCTCTAGAAACTCTTTCTCTCTCTTCAAAATTCTCGTGCTTTCCTCTTGATTTTTCAAATCTGCTTTAGAATTCGTTTTCTTCAAAATTCCCTCTCTCTAGAAATCATACATCTTTGTATAAATTCTCTCTTCAAAATTCGCATGCCTTTCGCTTATAATTTTTCCAAAAAAATCCCTTCAAGGCATTTAGCTTCACCAACAAGCTTCATTCATGGGCGCACACTTGGAGAGGTGGAGTTCAAATATGTAGGCAATTAAGTTATTTCCAACTTCTGATTAAATTCCACCATCTTACCTTGGACTTCCCACATTTAACCAATTTCAAATCAATCTTTGCAATTTAAATCTTTGATTTTCCACGCTTGGTCCAATTCTAAATCCATCTTTGCAATTTCTCCCATGTGTGCTAATGAACATAGGAATATAGTTCCTGTTGTCCTCAATTTTGCATTCCCCAAAATTGGGGCAACCCTACGCAATTCTCAATGGTTGCTAGGAGTTTTTCTCTAAGGGTGTTGAGGTTTTGCAAGAAGTTATATTTGGCGGTATCAGTCATCCCTTGGTCCTGTTCCGTTTTACTTCTTATAAAGCGTCCAGTCTTTTGTTTCTCTTTTTCGCTTTGTTTGGCGTTTTGTTTTTGTTTCCAGTTTAGTTGGCGACTTTGTGTTTCAGTTGCTTTGCAAGCAGTTTTCCACATCCTTCCAAGGTCAGTAAAGAAATGGTCTTTTTCTGGTCGAGCGCATAAAGTTTATTTTGTATGAGTGATAGATTTTAAACTCTATCTTAAAATTTTGCGCCACTCTGCAAAGTTTTGCTTAGAAATTTTAATGATAGCGTCATCTTGAATTGAATCCGCAAATCAAATCGTTAAAATTTTAACACATACAAACATTTTAAGTTCTTTAGCGTTTAAAATAGATTCTAAAAAACAATTATCGGATGTGCATATATTGTTAAAAGAAATTTATTTTAAAAAAAAACGACGAAGATAAAGATGAGATTTATGAAAAAGAGTCTTCTGATTTATAAATCTTATAATTCATTGAGAATTACTATTTAATTAAAAACAATTTATTATTATTATTTTAAAATAGTAATAATAATAATATCAAATATTAAAATAATAGCTAATTATAATACGTATTATAATAAGTTTTATTTTAATATTAACACATTGTTTTTAAAATAAATAAAGCATATGGTCTTCTTTAATTAAGGTTTGATTTTTAAATAAAAGTGTATTATCTTTTATTTTAAAAAAAAATCTTATTTAAAGAAGACGATATGCTTTATTTATTTTAAAAACAATGTGTTAATATTAAAATAAAACTTATTATAATATGTATTATAATTAGCTATTATTTTAATATTCAATATTATTATTATTACTATTTTAAAATAATAATAATAAATTGTTTTTAATTAAATAGTAATTCT
>MU227588.1:484085-502033 GCA_018584345.1 Thuja plicata | reverse complement strand
AGCCTCAATCTACTGTCAATCACATGACTTAACGTATATCGTGGTTAATTTTCTTACTGGACATTGCTTTCTAACCCACGTTTGTAGAGAAATTTTGAGGCTAACAGAGATATATCATGTATCAATTTATTTAATTGGTCGTGTTTTTATCCGGACAAGCATCATTCGTTCAGGTAAGAATCGAAGGAGGCCAATGAAGGTAATATAATTGATAAGTTTTTTTTTTTTAATTCATACAAAAGTTAGGAGTTGAATGTACTTCATTAAGGGTTACGATTTATATGTTTTTTTTTTTCTTTTAAATATTACGAAAATTATGGTACTAACAAAAGCGCAAAGTACTGGTATGCTCTATGTATGCAGGGTCCATAGACAAAAAATGAGAATTCGGGCATGAAAGAGCGTCAAAAACTCACCAGACTATATATATTTTAACATTGCATTATGTAAATGAGGAATGCCTCATTAATTTGGTTGTAATTTCAAATCTGCATTATGTAATGAAGAATGTTTCATCCATTTATTTGTAATCTTATCAAGTTTTCTTTTTAGGGCTAGACCGGAGGTTTTCTCCACCCGGCTCTTTCCTACCGGTGCCCCTAGTGAGCTAGGTTGTAGGCAACATTTTGAAAAAAATAATTAATAAAAGAGATGACTTGTTTATATTGATGCCTTGTGTATTTTGAAGTTTTTTTATTTTACAAAATAAAAAAATATAAAAACAAATTATAAAAAATGTTAAAATTTAAAAATACTTGTAAACACAATTTTATATGAAAATATTATAAAATGAACCAAATAAAAAAATATGTTTGTTTTTAGTGGCCATAGAAAAAATAAAATAATAATTAAAAAACTACTACAAAATGTCAAAAACATAATTACATTTTTCCAAAATTTATAAACTAACTATATATACAAAGAAATTAAATAATAAAATAAATCGTTATTCAAAGTATATTCCAATTTCAAGGCATATTCCAATTATAGATTGTGGCACCCAAACGCAGAAAATGCATCTTCCCAGTCATCTTCCGGGTGAACCAAACAGGTCCAACCCATATTCTGGATATCATTTTGAGGATATGTATCTTCCAGAATTGCATAATCTTCCAGAATTGACCATAGCCAGGATATGGTATTCCTGCTGCCAAACGGGCCCTAAAAGATATATTGGAAGACTTGGAATAGGGATTTTCTTCTCCAAGACTAAAAGATTCACGTAACACGCACAAAATTAAGTGTTTGAATTGCACCTTATAAATTCAGCATACAACACAGTCAATGAAGCATGATTGAAGTTAGTCAATAATATACGACTTAATTGTTTCTCTCTTAAGTTACACTTAGATAACAAGTGTATACTTTTACACTGAAGAAAAATGTATTGATGTAAATATTTCTCACGAGTCGTCCTGAAATTATGTATAATCCCATAAACATAAAATTTTAGTACAGAACACAAACAACATCAAATAAGATGATTCTATAACATTGGCTTTTTTAAAACCACGTCTTAAAACAATCTAAGGTAGCATCCCAGCCAAAATACATCTTCAAAGGGCATGTTTCTGGTCATAATGATTTAGAGTTTGCAGCACGTCATATTACTGAAAATTGCCATCATTCCTCTTACACTGCCTGGCAGAATTATATGCAAATTTACAATCACCTCCAAAAGATATTAAAAAGGGAAAGAAAGCGTATTTTTCATTAGACGAACAGTTGTAAAGTGAAGAATTGTGAAAAATACATCTCTTTCATATTTAACATATCATATAGTTCTTCCTATAATCGTAGCACTTAAGTCCATCTCACCTCACTGATGTTGAAAGCGTGTAAATACAAATGAATTAGTTAATGTCCACTAAGACATTTTTAGGATATGCATATTCTTCAATCAGAAATCTGAACATATCTACAAGGCTCACAGGTGAATACATACAAGTGACTTGTGCAATTAATAACACAAAATTATCAAAGCAAAATCAGGCTGGTAGAGCAAAGCTTTCTTGTATCCAATGTGGGACATCGACTACTGCACAAGGGTCTGATTTCTTAAAATCTGCAACCTGTAATCAGAGATTCAGAACCAGATGAAATTAAAAGCTTGTAATAAATTGGCAATTAAAAAATACCATGCAATAGCAAGTTGATTGAAAGATATTGGCAAATGAAAAGAACCTTTTCCCCGCAATTTGGACAATAATGTTCCTTGTGCCAAAGACAATCCATTGCTGGGCACAGAAAGCATACCCCAAGCATAAAAGGCATCATGCATGCCACACAAGCTGCAACACTAGGCTTTGACCTGTCAGGAGAACCACCTAATATTTTAGTTATCTTTAGCAAACCCTTTCCCACTCTTCTACACATCCTATAAATTCGCGTTCAAAAGGCCATTTCTTTTTCTACATTCTAATTCATGCATGCATTAACGGGATCATCGATGCGCTTGATGAGGGCATGAATGGCGGACCCACTTTTCTTATGATAATATACTAGCTAAACAGTACGCAGATATAGTTGTCGTCACCATTTCTTGATGAAATGATATTAAATAGCAAAATACTAACCAAGTATAGACTGCAACCATAACAAAATTCTCATATAATGACCAGAATTTATAGAAAAGTAATTGCTCACGATGCAAGTGTACATTTTTATAATGTCTGCGCTTTAGTTAAGTTTGATATCATCATAGTTTCCCTAGAATAACTAGAATGCCCTGCGTTTGAACACCCTAAATGTCTAAAGATCACAGTATTTTTCATTTGAAGATAATTATCAACTCTAGAAGAACCTCTAGGAAAGCCTTGTTCAACGCCCTAAAGAAAATTAACAATTCATTTACATGCATAATATACAATTGTAGCCCAGAAATAAAATCTGGCCATGTTTTGCCAGTTTCCACTATTTGGCTGAAAGTTGGAAATACCATTCTGCTAATTCACTTTTAGATCTATAGAAAATCATAACCAGATATATCAACTCCAAATGAGCGTCAAGAAAAACCTTTTACTTGATCAATGCATGATATGGAAGTAGAGATTGGGAATCCGATACAAAACATTATACCATCTTCATTAAAAAATCTGATCCAAGTATCAAACCATACGTTCATAAATATTAATAATATTGACCCAAAAAGTCTAAACATAGTTTGTCAGCTTTCCGCTATATGGCTGAAAGTTGGAACTACCATCCTATCAAATCCGCTTTTAAATGTATACAAAATAATAATAATTGCACCTTTTTTTAATAAATCAAGAATTTGGCTAAAGCAATGTAATTTTCACTGACATTAATGCAAAGGGAGCGACCCCCTCTAGTAGCAATTTGTCTAAAAATAAATCAAAAAATAAATCAAGTATTTGGTGTGCGCCATATTCCTCAAAACCTCTTTAATATGCTTAATCGCTCTTCATAAGATTGTCATATGTTTTGCTTACATTACCTTTAAAACAATTGATCAAAAATGTTAAAACAATGGTGTCATAAGAACATTTGAAAAATGATCGGAGTATAGCTAAGATTTTCAAATCCAAATCCATCATGCGGATAATGCAACAACAAAAAATCAGTTTAACTGTCCTTAAGAGAGTCAGTCCTTGATTCAGACCCAAACCATCAAGGTCGTGAGCTAGATGACATCAAAAGGATTGTTGTGACACCATCACACGTTAAATTGTTCAGCTAATTCCTTGTGAGTTTGATTGAATAATACACACACACACTGATGCGCTAGTCATAGACTTATCAAATTATACCCTATAAGAATTCAAAATTTGTATGCTTAAGTCCCCAAGACCCGGATACAGTATGCACAAAATTGACGACTCTTCTAGTTAATAAGAAAAGTCCCATGATCAGTACATACCTAATAACATACAGTACAGAGATCTACTTTGTCTTACAGGATCCAACTGATCACGAGATTGCTATTCTTTGTATGACCCACATCCCAGTGGATCCCAATGAAGGATTTGCCAGCTACCATGTACATGGACTAAATTTTCTACCCTCATTAACATATACCTATTCGCTTAGTCAACAAACTCCAATCCACTTGGCAAGAAAATGAGCTCTCAATTGAGAATACCATACATCCAACTACTAAATCTTTGGGTCTTGTACCCTATATCATCCACCAACCAAATAAACATTTTGAGCTAAAAGAATATATCTTCTCTTTATACTAAGCTTCTGAGCCGATTCCTCAAAAAAAGCAAATATTTGCATGATCTAATGGAACTGTTATCTTATATAGCCCGCATTTTTGACAGAACGCATGCAAAATCTTTATTCCAGCTAAGGTCTTCTACCATTTCACAATCAATGAATGGACTATCATATGCTAATAATATTTCACTTCACGTCATTTTTGTAGATGCTATAAACATATTTTATTCTCTCCTCTGATCTCTAAGTCCTTCAATACCATTTTAGCAAACCTCTATCATACCATCTAGAATTTCAAAGTCGTCTCACAATAAAGGTGATTATGTGTTTAACTTTAACTCTCTAATTGCCTCATTACGATAGTCCCATTACAAGATTCTAGACCCCCAAAAGAAGCCAATATCAAAGTACGTGTTGAACCTTTTCTTCCTATTTTCCATTAATAATAAGGTACAAATTCCTTTTTTTATATTTTTTTTTTGTAAATTATCATCTATTCTGAATAATGATAAAATAGAATAAATGCATGCATTGTATCCATCAGTTTTGGACAGTAACGTTACATATGTATCCACAAGGGATATATAATCATTAGAAATATACGTCTTCACAAACCTGGCATCTATAACCTGGTCAAAATCCAGCAACTCTTTCCTACATCCATTGTTCAATATATGCGTCAAACGTGGCATTCAAATAAAGTTTCAATTACATTTTCCCTCCAGAAATTGTCAAGACTAACAAATAGGCTTTGCGTCTTTAAGTACTTGCACAGTATCCAATATATAGCCCCCTCAACAGAATCAATTTCTTTTACTCTCGAGAGAAATCCATGGAATTCAAGAAGTGCAAAGTATCCACTGAAGTTACAGATATGCTTGGGAAGGTATATAAACACGAAATTTGCATATTATTGGCCCCAAGCTTAGGGATGTGTGTGGTATCATTCTTTAAATTTTAGGTCTTGATGAGCCACCTTTAGGATTAGCCTGATCTATTTGGATCATTGCATTTCCAATGACAGCCCAACTAACCACTCATGCACCTTATAGCACTAAGGAGTATTGAGGACAATAAAGAATGATAGTTTTTCTTGTATGACCTGTCCTTGCATTGATTTAAATTTTACTCAGCACAATCTCTTGATATAAAAGGAACAAACGATTCTCCTCTTGCAATCTATGTTGGGAAGTAGTGTTCACAAAGGTGGTTAGGTTAGCTATTAAGTTGTTGACAAACAACAAAACATTATTATAGAATAATAATATTTTGTCATTGTGGTTTGTTAGAATATCATAGGATGCATAAAATAATTATTTGTTAGGTTTGTTAAAATGGTTAGTATAATACTGTTACGAATGTATTGAGCTGTTAAAACAACTCAATATATTTAGAAAAGTTGTTTGGGGAGTTCCCTATAATATAGGAAATAGAAATCTTATATATATGTCAATGCATTGAATGAAAAAACATGGAGGCACGGTATTATTTGTGTTAAATTTTCGCAACTCCCATTTATGTTTTCCCATATTTCTAATAATCTATCTCTCATAGTGGTAAGCATATTGTTTGGTGTGTTTATTGTTTGCCTCCTGTTAGATGTCTAGTTGGGCTATTCAAATCACATTCCACTGCAACAAAGCAAATAAATTTCAGCATAGTCTGTTTATGGATACTCAGACCTACAATATCCTCAGTTTGTTGCAAATTTACCAGTGCCTATGATGTCCTAAGTCAATATATCATAATAAGATGTGCTAGAAATAATAAAATGAATTTCATTAGCATCATCAGCAATTGCATCTTCAAATTTTCTCCATTGTCGAAACTCAAAAAGTTGAGAATCTACACATTGACTCCAGAATGTGGGGCTTCTTGTAGGCCTACAAAAGGCAAACACCAGCACTTGAGAGAGTAAATTATCTTAATAACTGAGTTGCATCGATCACCTTTTTTGTTTAATCTTCAGAAGGACAAGATATTTCAAGATGCAAGACCCGTTAATTCATGTATCTCACTTCAAACTCCTTTACTAGCTCAGGCTAAGTTTCCTTTCTCAAATGCTGAATAACTTGTTTCTGAAATTCCTGGAAGCTCCTAAATGCAAAAATTAAACATAAACAAATGGCTACCAGATTTAGTTTTAGGCATCTGTTTAGGCTAATTCATATCTTTAATGGTATTATTCTGTTTATAATGCTCACACTGATCTTAGGACCGGCATCTGTGTTTGATTACATGATGTGATCTAATCCATAACAGATGAATTAAAAAACTAAATTTGATCAATGGCTCTTAAATATTACATGAATCACATGATCAAAAATACTAAAAAAAATCTAATGTTCAGAAAGACCTAAAAATCAGATTGGTCCCCTTCTTTTTCACTTCTGCCAAATGCAAATGTCAAAATGCATCTCCTTGTTATTGCTTCTCTGATGATACCCTTTCCTCATAGCTGCTGCTCTCTTTTGCCTCCTTGCTGCTGCTATCTCTTGTCACTTGTTTGTTATCCTTTGTTCTTTGCATCATATGTGGTTTTCCTTTCTCGAATTTTTCAATGGTGATTTAAGATTTTAATGCCTTCAGCTCATTTTAGGGTCGGTTGAGAAAATGTTTTCATTTAAGAGTGTGATTATTTTTAGCTTGATAAAAAAAATCTTGACTTCCTTGTCTGTGTAATGGTTTTGATAGTAAAAACCCTACCCTTCAGCAACCAGAGATGGTTTTCAGGCTCCATAGTTCTATAATATCTATCGTGCAGGTGAGATAAAAAAAATCAAGGCTCATTTCTCAGTAAAACATTATTTTTTAAAAGAAACATTTCTCACTCCTGAGAGGAGGTTGTCCAGACTGCTCAACCAATGAAATATCAGATTGCAGCTTAAAAACATTTCCAAATTTAGAAGCACGGTTTCTAAACCATTAAATCAAACTTTTGAAAAATGTTCTCAATTACCTTTTTACGTCATATGTTAGATGTTATCAATCAATTAAATGATTGGAAATTGTGGTTTCATACAACTACACAGATAAACTCCCTTGACTTGAAGCTCAAATTTGATTCGGGGAATGTGCTTAGCTTCTGGATACTCAACTTCCAGCTTATATCCCTGACATATGACACTTCAATGGATCTAGTCATGAAAGCAAAACACTCTTTGTTGATCCATTTACAAGCACTTCTTTTAAACACATTTGAGTTCTACTTCACAAAATCCCCCTGCTACAAGGATTACGAAAAAAAAAATGGATCCTCTACTAAATGGGGGCCTCCAGACCAAGGGACTTCGAAACCAAACCTTAATTGGCCATCCACGGTTAATCTGGGAGAGCAGGGGAGGAGGCTTCATTCAGAACTAGGTTGAAAATATGAATAATGGTCACTCCATAGACATCCTGTAACACACAAAGTGGCAGAAGCAAACAGAAGAAAGGTTGTTAAGCTAATTGTAGAAGGCAATTTGTTGTTGGATATGAAAGCTATCCAAATTGGAATTTAAATGGGATCACCTTGAAAGCTCAAATATTCACCATGAGATTCAACACTACCTCTTACCAACATTGTTTCCAGCAAGACAATAAGATGGCAGACTTCCTTACTGCCACAGGCAATTGTGGGTCGTGACTTGGACGTACAGGAGATTCCGTAGCTCTATCATATTGACAGAACATTATTTAAATAAGGTGATGGGGAATGAAAAATTATTGGAGAAATTGAAGTGCGAGAATAATTCCAAATCAATTGTTTTGGTTAAGATGGCAGTGATGGCAACAGATAGATATAATTTGACAGTAGCCAGGAGCCATCATTTATTAAGGTGATTCTTTATTCTTTGTCACCCTCACCCTCATTCTCTCTGTTCATATCTTAGTATTTTGTTCAAATTCAATCTTGGCTTGTCTTTGCAATGGACCAATGATATGAAAATTTGTTAGACCAGCTGTTTGAAGGAGCTCATCTCAGGCTCAGGCCCACAAAACCCATCAAAAAAGCTCAAAGAAAGAATGCTATTGTAAATTATCTAAGTTGCTGAATTGTGGGATTTTTCGGGCGATTCTGGGTACGAAACGTACCAGAATCAGATTCTGAAACGAATCTCCTGTGGGCGCGTCCAGAGTTCATGTTTTTAGATGCTGAAATGTTTAGAGATTCTAGTTTGATCTTTTTGATATTGAAACCTAAATTTAATTTAGAATGTTATGTTTCAAAATTTGAAATTTGTAATGGTTTTGTTTAGCATATGTATTGGTATATGACATTCTAAATTTAATCCTATTTTTAAGCTGTGTATGCATACATACACATACACATACACAAACATAAATACATACATACATGCATAGATATGTATATGTGTGTGTGTGTGTGTGTTTGTATGAATGTACTGAAAACGTACCCAACCCCCAAAAAGATTTCTGCCGTACCAGCGTTTCGTACCACATAGCCATTCTTGTTCCTGTACCCGATTCGGCAACTCGGTAAATTATTAGTCAATAACCTCATATATGTCTTTGATTCTTCCTGTCCCCTTGCAATAGGCTATGTAAAGAAAATAATAAGATACTAGCTCAACCTAGAAATTTGGTGGTTTAAAGTTTAAACTGCAGGACAGATAAGGAAGAATTTTAGAGAATATATGGCTATGGTTGTTACCCACAAATTTTCAAGAATTAATTAGCTTCTCTGTTAAGAACAAATAGAAGGGTTCAAACAAATCCCCAGTTTCAATTAACATTTCTGTCTTCGCCAGCCTACAGAAGCCGGAAGATGCAATTGGATTTCAAAGGATCTTGTAGTTTTGCTGATAGGCAAATTTGGTGGGCGGCAGAGTGGTCCAGCAACACTCCCTCCTGCCACAACATTTTATTCCCTGAGGTCTAGCAGTGGCTTTAATAGTGGAGAAGTGGAATTGGTGATGGTCATTGAAGCTACAAAGGTGATTCTTTTAGGAGAGATGCTGATAAAATGTAAAACCTAAACCTTGGAAAGACTAGCTAATATGCTAGTGATTTCAGCTTGATATATGAGATGATTGGGCTCAAAGATGATGCCTACTATTTTAAGGAAATACAGTGATAAGCAAAAGGCAGTGGGAGGCCGACAAGGGTCCCTGGCAAGGCCCTGTTCAAGAAAACAGAAGAGACAACATGTGTCTTAATAGGGAAGATAATGCTCTACTGTAGGTCGATTTTTTTAACTGGGGCTCAGGACATGCTATGCAACACATAGCACCTCCCAAAGGGCCAAAAAAAAACTCTAGAAGTGTGTTACTTATGCAAGCTTGACTAGTGAAAAACAGCCCACCTGATTAACTCCAAGAGTGAATGATATTGGGCTTATGCAAGCGACCTGTAAATGAAAAAGTAAAAACCAATTGTGCTGAGAAGATAATATCTGGCCGTTTGAACACAGATCTGTTAGTGGTCCAAAATTCTGAATTTTGTGTTTTATAATTTATTTACTATCCTCGAGTTAATTGTATTTATAGGGTAGATTTCAATTTTCTTAGTTCAGTGAACCGGTTGTAAGTTGGGATGTCTGCATTTTTTCATGGCTGCATCGTGCTTTAACTCATAGTTCTCAGAATTGATTAATTTTATTTTTTATCTTTATTTCCAGTAATTTGACCTGTGTTATAATTTTTCCTGTAGCTAGGGGACCTTGATAAAACCTAGCTATCTACTAAATAATTGCATAAATCACAAGGTCAAAATTCAGTTTTGAGTTCAGCTAACATTAATGTTTTAAGAAAAAATTATTGTGCAACAAACAATAAACGTTTTGCATAACAATTTGTCAACATAAAATAAATTAAATGTTGAGTTAGCATACTAAAACAAAATTTGTATAAATTTACATTATCTGTTTCGTGCTTCAAATGCGAGTCCTTTGCCTGTCACTCATAAAACCAAAAAAAAGGATAAATTTATATTATCTGTTTCGTGCTTCAAATGCGAGTCCTTTGCCTGTCACTCATAAAACCAAAAAAAAGGATATGCTCGTGAAGAGGCAATTCTGATTGTCTGTTTATAAGTTATCCTAAATCAAAACCTAAACTGAATAATATTAAAGAGCATTTTACATATACTAAAATATATGAGCTTTATCATAAGATAAACAGATAATTAAAGATAACACTCGATCAAGAATATATAGACTCTATAAAACTAGCTAATCTGAGTTCAAATTTACTTCTACGGCACATTTTAAACGTAGCATCATAAAAAAGATGTCCAGCATTGCAAAGAAGAAAGCTTAATATGGTACCTTATTATATTTTCAGAGATATTATTTGAGATCTATTTTCAGAGATATTATTTGAGATCCTATTAGCATTTAGGGAAACAAAAGTTGCTTCCATCATTTTTTAGATTCTCTTTCATCTAACAATCATATTTTAGTATTTTACAGAGCAAATACTTCGCAAGAAAGGTGACAAGGAAATGTAATAGATAATCAAATATTTTTCTATTAAACATGACATAATTTAACATTAGATTGCTTCTGGTAAAAAGTGCATGAATATTTTTCAATTGGCGATTCAGATCAAACTACATGATCTATTATCAGGAAGAGGAAGCAAATGATTAGATTGCAGACTTACCAAGAGCTAAATAGATGTGGAGGTTGGTGAGAGCAAGGAGGGAGTGAAAAACAAAAGGCAAGAGGTAATAGATTGAAAGATAACCAGCTATTGGGTAACAAGGTTCAAAAATAATAGAAAAAGCTACTAAATAGTTAGTAGGTTTCAAGGAGGATGTAAAATAGTTGAAGAGTTAAACCAAAAAGAAAACACCAAAGATAGAATCTAAGTAACTTTAGCAAAAGAATTATAACAAACAAAATCAAAATAGACATAGGATTGAGATTGAGAGAGACTAATGGAATTAGGATAAGAAGAAATTTTATCATGAATTTTTTACCACAAGCAATCTAATGTTACCTACAATGGGCTGTGGAAATGTAATGTCAATGAATAACCTATACGTTACATCTAATCACTGAGTAATCAAACAACCAGTTTAAATTTTATCATCGCAATCTATTTAATTAATTTTAGCTTGTTTTAAGGAGATTTCAAACCTCCATTTTTTATCCATAACAAGGATAGCCATCCATAAAATGTTAAAAATCTATGTTCTGCAAAGACAATTCCCAACTCCTCAGTGTCTTGTTTCCATCCCATCCCCATTCTGTTTTCCTAATCAAACAATGATATTTAAAGGCAACCCCTTTCTGTGTTCTTGCATTATCCCATGCTGACCCAAAAGGAGACTCAATGGAACATAAATAGACGTGCTTGCTATATCTGAGCATACGCTTGCTTGCACTATACACATTCTATATCTGAATACAAACATGCACAGAGATACGCATATGCATTCATTTTTTTAATGAGTATTCATCCCTTGTCTGCATAACAAATCTTTTACTACAGTTGTTAAATCAATTTTTGAAGTGATATAACTACTTGCAATTGTATATAGAAGCGTGTCAACCAAATCCAATTTTACTTATGATACTCCAGTGAAATGGGAAACATTAAGCGCTACTATTGGCTAATTTTCTAATTTACCTTTTCTTAAAAAATAGATTCATCAATTCATATTTCATACTTAAGCTGACAATCATCCCCTAAAATTTAAACATATAGTTGTAATACCTGGTATGCTATTTTTTATTTGTTCACATATTGTATTTGCATTTCTTATTTTCTGATATGGAAAGATACATAATAAACTTCTCTCTATTCATAACTTATAAAAATTTCTCTCTTAAATTTTTCATGGAATGAACATCAATCGTAAGCACTACCAATCCCTCCAAAACCCCAATGAACTCTAAAATTATAATTAATCTTTTCCGGTCATTGTTGCCACGGTTTTTCATCAAAATTGTACCCTCGAGTATATTAATCATAAATCCCAATGATCACCCAAGGGCCAATATTGTATTATTTGGAGGGTAATGAAATTATTCTTCCAACTAGAAAAGAGAATTATAAAGAAAGATTTCAAGTAGTGAATGCAAAATTCATGTGCAGAGAGAGACGAAAAAAAAAACTAATAAAGTAAACATCTTAAATGGCCTTAATTCAAATCTAAGAGATCAAATAAATTGTTAAATGGAAGCTTCAGAAGAATGAAGCAGTAATTGCAAAAAATAAATGCTTAAGAGCATGCACTGTATGAAAAAAATTATGGGGTTATCATTCTCATACAAAAATATAGGAGAAAGTTATAAGAGGCGGAAATCATTATGGATAATGAATAATTGGTAAAACTTTCTGTTTCGAAATATATGTAGGTTACTATTGAGGAAAACATATAACTTATCACACGGACTTTCTATGGTAGAAATTTCAAACAAAATATAAGGTAAAGCATAAAGTTCCCTTGTTCCCCAGCGGCATCTCAAATGGCCGTAAGGTATGAGTCAGGCTGTGGCATAAAACATCACCTTACCCTACCTATTTTTTGTGTGTGATTTCTGTTGACTCTAATAAGTTGCATTTTGCATAAAATCTGCCAATACCATTTGAAAAAAATTAATGGATCTTACTAAGAATTTTTTTGTGAAAAGTTAACTAATTGCAGTGCACAAAGAAAATCTAAAAATGTCTGGGAAATAGGGTTCAAATATCTGGAGAAAGAAAAGTGATATTAAAGGCCTCTGTGTTTGAATTTTGCATTCATTAGGGGCTGCATGAATCTGCTTAGTCCCTGTTTCCCAGATTTGGACTCAAAACAAGGACAGGTTACAATTGACCTAAGAATGTGAATAGGTCTCGACAATAGCAAGAGACTATAATTTCAAAAGGAACCGTACTCCAAGACAAAAATAAATAAAACTAGGCTTAAAAAGAATGGGTAAAGACATAAAACGTGTGGACCCAATAGTAGAGAGAGATGAATGCCCATATAGATGCCCCACAAGCTAATGAAAATCAACCGTAAAAATCTAAAGCAGGGGCGGCAATGTCATGCATCACAAGCTGAGGCTGAAGATCACTGGTATCATTATCATCAGATGCCTGATAATGTCCATGGCAAAGCACCTTAGGACTTAGGGGATCAAGCTGGAATATTGAAATATTCCAAATAAATTACAATTAGTAACCCTTGATTTAAAATATTGAAGAGCAAGAATTCAACAACATTCACCACACGAAAATAGTATATGGCACCATTAAATTAAAAAAGCTTTCCGATACAGTTTTCATTGTTTGAGAATGAGTAGGTACAAGAGCCATTAAAGCCTCATTTGCGAAGATGGATCTTTTATTGCTACAAAGAGGAGCCTCAGGTTCAAATCCCAGGCAGGATACATATAAAATCTCCCAATTGGATAGAATATTACATTTAAAAAATAATTCATTTCTACAAGGAGGAGCCTCGGGTTCAAATCCCAGGAGCCATAATAAATTGTCAAAATTGCATAAAAATATTACATCAAAGCCAATCCGTTGTTACTTGGGTTCAAATTCCAGAAAACATACTATAATACAGAATTAAATAAAATATCACATCTAAGACCCAATTCATAGCTACAAAGACAGGCCTCGGGTTCCAATCATGGAAAACATTAAAAAATGTCGAAATTGGATAAATATAACATCTAAAGTCTATTTTGTCTTCGATCCCCAGAAAAATAAGCACAAAAACAGGATAAAATATCACATCTAAGACCCAATTCGCTGTGTGTGGCCTCCGGTTCAGATCCCCAGAAAAATAAGCATCAAAATTGGATAAAATATCACATCTAACATCCAACTCGACACCCAATTGATGAATCAGAAGATTCAGAACGCAATTGTCAAGTCAAGTTCGAGATTAATTTCACAGATCGATTTTGTCAACTAAGCCACATGTTTCTCCAAAAAGGGAATTTTTTCCAATGAAAAGAAACAGCTTCGTGATGCAGGTTACTCCAAAAAGGCAATTTTAGCATTTTACCCAATCTTTTAAAACAGCCTTGATTGAAGAATTCGAAAATTCCAGGAAGATCAAGAGGCCTAAACAGGGGCTACTGCTGGTCTTTATGGAGAATGGATCTTCTGCTACCCATTTTATTTTAATTTTTTTAAATCATTTCACTTATCATAAAACAAAACAACAGAAACGATAAAATTTCAAGAAAAAGAGAGGAGGGTAATGATGTAATAACCTGATTGTGGTTAGCCCAGATTTGGAGCAATGGGGGCACTCAAAAGGAGCAGGGGTATCCCTGTAAACAGTCTCCCGCAATGGAATGCCTTCTGAATAGCCAACAATTGCATTGGGCGGTATCATACCTGCCTGGTAAGGATTCGAATAGTAAAACTGCTGAGGCGGCGGCGTCATCACCGTCTGCATTGGCTTTGCTGGATATGCATACGGAATTCCCACTGCCGGTTCCTCCATTGTTTTCGATTGCTTATTTTCCTCACCCATTACTTAGATCGCACCAAAAATGAAAATTATTATGTTTATTGCGCGCTTGAACAGATCTGAAAGACAAGACGAAGAACCCGCATGTTTGTTGAAATCTTCCCCTATTTAAAAATATTATGTAACTAGAAATCCGTAAATTTGTCTTTATCACGTTAGATTGAATGTAAGAAAATCGAAACGTAAGACTGGGAGCATCGTAACCAGCGCAGTTAGGCTTTTGTTGACGAGGGAGCCTATAGATGCTTCCAGAATGTTCAAAACGCGGACAGACGAGTCAAACGTTTCAGCCCTTCACGATGTACGCGGTTTGCCCTATTCAATTGTTCCACCTGACTTAATTGAAGGCATTCATTGAATTTTATTATTTTTCAAGTGACCAAGGGAATGTTGATTTTTCTTTGTTGATTTTTCTTTTCAACTAATGTTTAAAGGTTATCTTTGTTAGTATAATAATTATTACATTGTTTAGTCATTAATGAATGTGGTTATTACGGAATAGTTTGTACAACTAGCAAAATGGTTTACAATTGTATGTTACTATTGTTGTCATTTTGTAATCTTTTAAATGCATTCTTTCATATAAATCTTGTGAAGATTAATAAAATTGTATACATTTTTTATAACAATTGGTATCAGAGTCACATCTATCCATGTGCGTGATGGAAAGATGAGTATTTTTGCTATATAAGTGATCAAGCGTTTGGTATTTCAAATTTCTGGAAGCCAATGCTCTATAGAAGGTGATTGATTGGATGCAGAAACTGAGTGTGGGTGAAGGGCATGGTACAGTGTATGTAATTTTGTTATTTTCTTCATTTTTATCTATAGATTGAAAACTTTGAATGTAGTCAATGTGTTCCAGATTAAAATTGTCCTCAATAAAATTGATAGTATAAAAGTTGTGTAGAAGTCTGAATGCAAGGAGAAGTTAGGGTTTAGAAACAATATTGGAATTTTTGTGAAGTAATTAAAGGAAAATAAAAGGGTTATTCCATTATGGATATTGTAGTTGACAAGCTAGATAAGTATTATGGTTTTAATTTTCATACCTGGAAAATGAAAATTCAAATGCAATTAATGAATAAAAATTTATGGGGATGTTAGGGTCTATTTGAGTCGCCATGATCAAAGAAGTTTTACCCTTTGATGTTTTCCTTGAAGTCTTACTTGATCCCCCCTTTATGAAGAAGAAGTCCAAGTTAAAAAGCTTTGAAATGTCAGTTTTCCCTCTGAACTTATTCTTTAAAGGTGTTGTGAACTCATCTCGTGAGAACCGGTTCTCTCGGTCAAGTGTTGGTATCAATTTTTCCTTCATGAACCACTTTGAACCTCAGTTCAAAGTAGTTCAAAGTAGTTCAATCAAAAGTTTTTGGCCTAATATCGGTGATTGCAGGTAGGACCCGGGGCACGTCATCAAACCGCTTTGAACCTCAGTTCAAAGTAGTTCAAAGCAGTTCAACGGAGGATTTAGTATAGCGCGAAGGTGATGTGACATCTGAGTTAATGGTTGATATGACACATCAGAGCGTATCCACCGAAATAATGGTACGACAATTTGGAAAAGTAGTTGGTCACGTGGGAAGAGTCAGGCTGGCAATGCGGGTGAAGGCAGATGTTTTTTCGACACGAACAAAGGGATAGCATTTAATATGGCAATAATGATTAAAGAGGGTTTAATTAAGTGAAGTAATAGTTAGATGTCACATCAACAGCTTCATCTTATTTTGGCTTATGCGCGACATTTAATTATCATGTCTTGGGTGATTTTCCCTGCACAGTGAGTTTCTTTAAATTTCCTCTCTTAAGCTCATTTCTTTCAAATGCTAAGTTGTGGAGTCTCAGCTGTGGAGGACAGAAGTGTGGGTTTTTCAGTTCAGCAAAAAGCAGGTAACGCCCAATAAGCCCTCCATTTGCTTCATTGTTTTATGCCTAGTTATCCCCTTTTCTCAAAGAATTGTAGTCTTTTATTTACTTGGGTAGAGGTAGAAAAGATGAGGTCTAGCATGCATTTCCTTGGAAAACACTTCAAGCCTAGTGTGTAGAACTCCAATCATTACAGATACAGATTTGTTGGGGGTCGAGGTAGAAAAATTAGTTGAAGTGTTGAAAGACTCAGTGGAGAAGGAGCATACTGTAGAGTTTTTGTCCAGTGGTTTACTCCAAGCTGCTGCTTTTCCCCCAGCTGTGATATGTCTGGAACTTATTCAACAATGTATATACCACTATGACGTCAAGTCCAAGGGTGTGTTGAATAATGAGGGTAAGAGTATCTTAACCATAAACAGAGAAACGATAATGTCCATCTTCAAAATCCCAGATGAAGCTTTTGCTAGTTTTACTCCCACTCAGTCGCTGGCACAATTTTGAGAAAGGAGTGACAAGAAGCTCAGTAACATAGCTCGAAAATGGACTATATCAAACTACAAGGGTGGTTCTAGATTACCCAAGGTTCTAACCAAGGACCATATGAAGACCCACATCCATAATATCATGGTTTTGTTGCATAGGATAAGAGGTTCAGAACAAGTACTTCTCTTTGAAGATTGGATGTATCATTTTATAGAAATTGTTTTAGAAGGTAAACAAAATCTGGACTGGGCCAAAATAAGCACGAGCTCACTGATCAACTCAAATAGGCACTGATGACATGTAACTGATTAAATGGTTGACTATATTGAGTTGAATATAATGCAAGACATTAAATCAGTTAATGGTTTGTATTGTCATTGATGTCAACTTGATATCATCTGTATGGTCATATACATAATGCCAGAGACTTGAAAGAATCAATGGAATAGAGGTTATGCTTTCAGCAATGCATAAAAGTCAAGTATTCACTAAGTGACAAAATACACCGGCGGAGTGCACACCATCGGTAAAGACAGAGATTAAAGTCACAGTGATGCCCGACGAGCAGAAGACAGTATTGCCCAACGAAGCAGATTCAAAGGATGCCCGACGAGCTAAAAATAGTGTTGCCTGACGAGCAAGATCCAATGATGCCCGACGGATGGAGATCCTAAAGCTAACTGAAGTGACACTGACAGAACTGGCAGTTGTCACCGGCGACGAACTGCAGAATTGACCGACAGAACAGAGAGATCAGAAAATGACAAAATATCTAGCTGGCAGAGCTAAAAGATAGACTTAATTGGTTGTTTGATTTGTTTTATTCGACCACTGTTAAGTAAGTGATTTGTAAAGTTGGCAAGAAGATAACTACGAGATAAATCAGGAGTTAAAGCCATAAATCAATTTGGCTGGATTGTTTTTCACGCCAAGAATCAAGAATCAAGAATCAAGAACCTAGAATTAAGGAAAAACATGTC
>MU227588.1:454179-483482 GCA_018584345.1 Thuja plicata | reverse complement strand
AATAGTGTGTTTGTAACCTTTAACAGGGTTGGCTCCTAACAGGGCTCACTTCAGAAGAGTGAAAATTTGGGGTACCGGTCCCAGTGGTTTTTTCCCTTAATAGGGTTTCCACGTTAAAATCCTTGTGCTATATGTGTGTATGGTTCATTACTTTATTGTTTTACATTATACATATGCATTTATGGATTGACTGGTATACTCTGCATATTTACTGAGTATCGGTAAATACAGTTTACTACTTATCGGTTATCAAGGAGAATAAGGACTAACAAGGTAAATCGACATACAGTTATTTATTTTAAGTATTTCAAAGGCATGCATCTTGTTAGGACTTAATAATTTGAGAAGTATTGATTGGTGGATTCAAGTTTAAATTGGATAAATTTCTTGAGGCCACTGATTAACCCCCCCCCCCCTCTAAGTTATTACTAACAGGAACAAGCTATGCAAAAGGAATTCTATATGTCCTCCTATTTGACCTATTGCCTTGCATGTACCCAAGATCTTACCGGGATTCCTCATGAGACATGGAATGGAGACAACCATTTTTTAGTATTGTCCTTTGCTAAGGAAAGACAGAGTTCTAGAAGAATATAGGAGGGTTCATGATGTTTTTCTCGGGAGATTTTGTAACCAGTTAGCTGGAACCCCAAATCAGAGAATTTCTCCAGAAGCGCAAAGGTTGGTTCAAATTTTTGAGAGTTTCTATATCTAGTTTCCTCGGTTCACCTGTTTAAGAGTCGGTGGTTTTGCTGAAGAACCTCTCAGATTGCCTAGGTTCTGCTTTGATTGTTTCATCTTAGCAGACATCTGTAGACAAATGTTCACAGTAATAAAGAATAATCTATCGGAAGATAAGTAGGGTTCGATGTTTCCAATAAGACTTGGAAATTTGGTGTGCAAGAGTATGATAGATGCATCAGTGATAGATAGCAATCTAGTTGGCTTTCACATGTTGTTTTACGAGTCGAGAAAGGGATTTGACAATAAAAGGTTTGCCATGATGGCGTTCAGTTTGAAAAAGCAGGTGGACTTGAGCCCGCATTTGGAAGATTTATGGGAGGATATAGGAGATGAAAGGGCAATTCAGATAAGAGATCATTCCAGGTTGTTGATCCCCCAAATTAGAAGTCTGCAGCTGAAGCTTGAGATTTCTGATGTGATTAAAGATGAGTTAGAAGTCATTGAACTTGGTTTTACTAAACCCAGTGCAGAAACTTCGTTGAAGATAGATTGGACAAGGAACGAAGAAGAAAACATCAAACTAAGAGCTAGGTTCATTCTGGCCTGCACAGATGACTGGCTAAAAAGAAGGAAATCAAACAAGAAGAGGGTCACCTCTCCTAAAGAAACTGGTGTCAAATCGATCTCAATTGAAGTTCAGCCTGATCCTTCTAACGTTTCTTCCTTGACTCCTAATGCAGGTAATTTTCCTTCAAATAAGAAAAGAGTTGCGCCCAATGGACATCCCACTGCACCTCAAACGAGATCTAGAGCTAGATTTGAAAGTCATTCTCGGATGGCTTCTCCTAACTCCATCTTCGTTGACATTGATGTCAATGATGATGATCTCTCTTTTTCACCAGAACATGACAAAGAGATTCAAGATGCAATATTGAATAAGTCTAAGGTTCAACAAGAAGAAGTGACTCTCGCCAAGAATGTTGAAAACAAGATGGTTTCTAATTCAGTTCCTCCTTGGCTAACTGAATCGGTAAGCAAGAAACGCAGTTTCAAACCTGTTTCTTTACCAATTAAAGACATTGTTACCAAATATGTTGCCCATACCCCAAAAATAAAGAAAGCCAAAAGCAATGCAAGGTTGACTACAGACCTCGTAACAGGCAAAGTGACCGTTGAGATAGCTACTTTCAAATAGAAAGAGGGTATTCTTGAACCCGTAGTGGAAGATTTCAAAATTATAAAATGGAGTTCGAGGTGCTGAACAGAGATACTTGAGATCATCTTTTCAAGTTCTCAATGGACCATATGCTTGGTCAATCTCAGAAGGACGACAAGGAGAAATGTGAGCTCAAACAGCTTGTAATCACGATGTCGAGTTCCTTAGTTCACTCAGCAAAGTTGGGGCCCTTCCTCTAGCCCAATCTCTACAAGATTTTGACCCTAACTCTACGGATAGTAAACAAATGCTAAAACAAATGCATCAAGGTAGAACCTTGATGGTGGCTGTGAAAGACTGGGTCGATGGCATCATTTTTTTTAGAAGGAAATAAATTCATTCAGGAGTTTGTAGTAGCCTTTGCAGACGAAGAAACTTTGATTGGGGAGATCAATACCTTGATACCAACTTGGGAATCAGATGAGGAAAATTGTGTTGTTATGTCCCAGATTATTGAGATAGAAGGATATGGACTTGAGAGGTTCCTGGCAGAGAACCCTATGAAAATGATAGATGCATGTATGCTCTTCATTCTTAAAAGGAATATAAATTGGAAAAGCGGCCTATTTAAAGCAGCAATCTCGAGCTTGCGTGCCATAGAGGAAGAGGTCAAGGAAATGCATACTAATGCGCTGAAAGACTTTAAGGTTGTGAACCCGTCAAGTATCCTTCAGTTCAACGAGGGAAATATAGATGCAGAGGCTATGACCAAGAGTTTTGGAGATGCGATGAATTATATTAAAGAAAAATAGGAGATTACAGCTGAAGATTTCACCAGGGTGCTAATGTTGATTTCATGTTGTACTTGAATCGGAGGCAGTTACCTAGACAGTTAGAGAAGGTTCAGAACTTCAAATGGGAAAAGAGTGCATGTCGTGTGAAGCTAAATGGCATGAAGAATCTCCACTCTCATCTGATCCAAGAGCTCATGAGCACATTTCGGAGCTGGAAGATGGTTCGAGGAGCCACGTCTAGCGATAATAACTAAAGACGCATGATCGCGTGATGATTTTCATGCCTATGTTTGGGGCATTTTTTTATGTTTTAACTGTTGTCAAAAAATTATACTCTATTTGTATTTACTGGTTGAAAACTATTTCTTTTTGGTTAGATTGAGAGGCTGAGTTTTAAGGGAAGCCTCTCGAACCTGTTAAACTATATATGCTGGGGCATTAAACTGGAAAAGGGATGAGGAAATTTTGGAATATGTTAGACTTAGTTTGACATTTTCTAATTTTGTTAAGATTTTATATTTTCTAAGGGAATTGAATAGAAAGATATTTGAATCGGATTAATCTCAGACTTTGTTATATGTGATCACGTTATTTTGATGCACGCTAAATTTAAATCTGTGAATTTAGATTTATGATATGTCAATTACTTTGTGAATTGGTATATTTCTCATTACTGGTTTATGGTGAATGCATGGTATTTATCTGCCTCTCTGAACAATTCTCTTCCTTATTTCCATTCAAGATCATTGTTTTCCAAATCAAAGAAGTTGTGTCTTTCTTTGTTTCTGTTCTTTATTCATTTTATCTGAATTTGCCTCAATACCTAAGAGTATCTGAGAGATCCTTATGTGCTTTCAAGTTAAAAGTACAGCTGTTGGTTTTAAGTTCATAATTTCATTAGATATTTCTGATAGGGAGTTGTACCTCAAACAATTCAGAGGGAAGCAATTATGTCATGCTTACCCAATTGTTGTAGGATAGTTTGTTTCCAAAGAGGCATAAAGTTAGCACAATTTGCAATTAACACGGAGACAAATCTGTTCACCAACAGATTTTTGGTGACTCTACTGGGGAGTGCACTATCAGAAGGCTAATAAGCAGTTGCATTTTCCATGAATGAATAAAATATGGTGTTGCCTACTGTTGTGATCCCTCGGAAGGAAGAAGTTCCCTTAGTGTTGCAACCTGATTTTTTTTCTTAGATACCCAAGAAGATATAATAGCAGATCTTAATTCCTTGGCGTGGAAGTTGAAGGAGAACAATCAACAGTACCAACAAGTCTGCCTCATCATAGAAGAAGAAGAAGAAATTGGGGAGTGGTTGAGAGGACTTCCCATTGTTCAGGAAGACGAGATCGTAGACAGGGTGACACAAGGTCCTTAAGAGAAATTAGGCGTGATCCTAATAGGCAAAGCTAGCTGAGAAAAGATACACAAGAGGTGATCAAAGCAAGGGTTTAATCGATGCAGATTTTGATGCCCTAAAGAATTTGTCCTTTTTCCCTGATTTTAATACCCTAAAGAAAAGAAGGACCAAGACCTCTAGCAGACCCCCTTCACCTTCTAGTAGGCCCATCGTATTAGCAATTGTCCAAGATGTTATTCCACCAGGTATTGTAATACCCTCAGTTTCAACACTCAACCTTTAAACTTCCAACCCCCACTCATGGCCGCCAATTAGCCCTGGGGTCAAAATATAGGCCCTTTGAACTTAGGAGTTAATGCACCCGCTGCTCTTCCAAAGGGAGCTAATCAAGTTTTGCCTAAATTCAATGGAGACGGAAAAATGACAATTGGAGATCATTTGAGTGCTTTTCATATAGCATGAGGTATTCTCAGTGTTCCCACTCAAGAGGTCACTGTGAGGCTTTTTGTAAGAAATTTGACTGACGCTGCAGCTGATTGGTTCAACCATTTACCTCATAGCTCTATTACAAGCTGGGATGATATGAAGGATGTGTTTGAAGCAAGGTTCAAAACCCCTGATAATGAGATCTCACTATTGCTTCAATTGAGCCAACTAAAGAAAGAGATGCATGAACCTATGCGATAATTTGTGGCTAAGTTTAACAGGATTTTGCAAAGGATTCCTACCAACTCCACCCCTAGCGATGAAAATAAGAAAATATTATTTCTCAATGCAGTACCTCCTGATATAAGCTTTCACCTACTGAAGGACGGAGCAACCAATTTGAATGTCGCACAAAGGCAAGCCATTGAACTTGAGGATACATTCATCACGGTGGGAAAGTGGAAAAGAGAAGTTCGGTTCGCGGGTCCCTCCTCATCTGCTACGACTGATCCTTTATTGCAGAGGTTGATGAATGACATGGTGATGCTTAAAAGACAACAAAATAAGTCAAGTTCCCCATATCAATCTCCCTATCAAGATGTTAACCAGAAATAGTTTGGTCAGGCCCACAGTAAAGTTCCACTCTTAATAGGCTCGCAACCTAGGCTATAGATTGAAAAAGCACCTAAGGAAACCATGTGTTCTTTCCATTTGACAACTGATCATGATGGGGAAACTTGTATGGACTGGCTCAGATGTCTTCAGCTAAATTCAACCAAAGATACTATTGGGATTGAGGTATATAGAGAAGAAAAAACTTCTTCTGAAATAGGACAATCAAGTTCTTTTTATCTAGAGTATGATTCTGACTCTGAAAGAGGCGAAGATGCACTGGCAACTCTGCAAGACCCTTCATGTGCATTCCTCACCAGAAATTAGAGGAATCAAAAATTCACTCCTGGCGCGGGTACGTCTGATGCTTTTCCAAGGAATAAAGAAGCTAGAAGTGGTGAGCCCTCTTCTACTCCGAAGAGCTCAGGGATTAAAATATTACAAAAAGGTAATGTGGTTCGTACTCCTCTTGCCTTTAATTTCGTGGAATTTTGTAAAACAACTTCCATTACTATCTCTCCAGCTGAATATTTGAAGATGAATCCTAAAGAGTTACACAGGTTAGTTAAATATGTGAAAGGAGATCCGAGCCCAAATACCCAACCAAGTAGACCACTTATTGGAGAGACAACCACTGTGGAGGAACCTCCTATTTTTGTGTCTGAAGATACCCCACAGATACCGGATGATTGCCCTTATGTCAACTCTGTAGAGAATGAGATAGAATAAAATAAGCCAAATCCTTTCTACATTTCTTTGCTTTTGAATGGATAGAAACTCAGTAATTGTATCATTGACTCTGGGGCCTCTAACAATATAAAGCCTGCTCCAGTCGCCAAAGCCCTCGGCCTTACCTTGACAAAATATTTTGGTCGATGCTACTCTATGGATGGGAAGCAAGTACCTTTGATGGGGCAAGTGAAAGATGCGCAAGTTGTCCTCACTGCGTATCCAGATAAATGGTTGAAGCTAACAATCCTAGTAGCCGACATTCCCACCAGTTACGGTATGCTGCTTAGCAGAACTTTCTATAAAGACATGGGAGGCAACATAAAAATAGATTGGTCTGAAGAAGTTATTTCGGTAGGCAATAAGAGGATAAAACTTGAGCCAGAACCTAAAAACAAATACACTGTAGTCCCCTCAGATAATCCCAAAGCTCAGATCCTCTTTCAAGAATGTCATTTCGGTAATTATGTAGCTTTATCCGATGATGAAACTGAACCTATTACTGTCGAACCATAAAATGATTCTTTATGGAAAATGGAGTTCGATGGTAGTTGTTCTAATTCTGGATCAGGAGCCGGAGTAGTGCTTTTTCCCCCTGTTAGGGAGTGCATCCCCTTGTCTTTTAAGCTGGATTTCAGAAACACCAATAATACGGTGTAATACGAAGCACTATTGTTAGGTTTGGAAGAAGAAAAACTAAGAGGATTTAAGAAGTTGATTGCCCGAGGAGATGCTGACCTGATTGTGAAACAGGTAAGGGGACAGTTCTCAGTCAAAAATGAAAAGTTAAAACACTATAGGAATTTAGTGTGGGACGAGCTCGAATCTTTTGATGCTTTTTCTATTGAGTTCATACCCAGGACCTTGAATACTAAAGCAGACTCCTTAGCAGTTTTAGCTTCATTACTTTTGCCACATCCAGATTTCAAAACTCAAAGCTACATGATTGAAATGGTATACCAACCCAAAGTACCAGATAATGTAGAGCATTGGAAAGTATTTGATGGTGATTCTCAGCTCAGTGATTTTTTGGGGTGTATTAACAACTTTGCAAATGTCTATTTTGAAGGTTCAGAAAATGAGTGCAAGGAAACCTGTGAAGGTTCAGTGGAAGATGACGGAATTATACAGCTCAAAGGAAATAAAATTCCTAAAGGATTGGTCTCTTTAAAACATTTGTTGTTATGTATGTGGAGCCTAATCAGACTCAGTTTCTTTCGGCGCAGTTTCCCCCCAGACATATCTATATGGGCCCCAAGCTCGAGGTCAAGGGGCAGAGCCCCTTGCGGGGTCCTGGGGCAGCAGCCTAGGTGGGGTCAAGGGGCAGCAATGGGCAGCAATGACTTAATAATATTGTAAAGGGTCGACCATTGATTTTCTATTAGTCGAAGTATTTTTTGCCCTAATTAGGTTAGGTCAAATATGCTTGTGAAAAGGGCTTAGGGTTTCAAGATTTTGATTATATGAGGGATTTTCGTAGCTTCCTATGGCTGTATTGAGTTGTAGGTTTCAGATTGTAATTACTGGATAATAATAAAGATATTGGACTCGCTGTTGGTGGATGTAGCCTAGGGATTGGGTGAACCACGTTAAATCTCTATGTCTTTGTGTTCTCTTCCGTGCATTAATATTTGCAATTTTTCTGCTTATTATTCTAACATTTGTTTCAGAGAAAAGATGACAGTACAGTTAAGGAAAAAGTGTCTCATACACATAATCCTAAGGAATATGATAAAATCAATATAGGTGACGATATTGATCCAAAATGGATTCCTACAGGGAAGACTTGTTCCCAACAGGAAAGAGATGACCTCAAGAAATTATTAACAGAATATAAGGATGTTTTTGCCTGGGGATACGAGGATCTTAAAAGTTTTAGAGGTGGCCAATTCAGACACCACATTCCTTTGAAAATAGATGCTAAGCCTTTTCGCCAAAAATTGAGAAACTATAATACGAAAGTATCTGAAGCCATATTAAAAGAAGTAGAAAAGATGTTGCAAGCCAGAATTATCTACCCTATTCATCACTCAACCTGGATCGCCAATATAGTTCTTGTAAGGAAAAAGAATGGTGAAATTAGGATTTGTGTAGATTTTTGAAACTTAAATCAGGCCAGCCTCAAAGACAACTATGCATTGCCAGTAATGGAACATGTGCTTCAGCTAGTATCAGGATTAGAAGTAATGTCTATGCTGGATGGTTATTCTAGATATAACCAAATTAGTGTAGCAAAGGAAGACCATCATAAGGCGACCTTTATAACACCTTGGGGTACTTTCGCATATAGCAGAATTCCATTTGGGTTAATCAATGCTAGTGCCACTTTTCAGAGGGCAATGAATTCTTCATTTGGAGATCTTCGCAATAGGATCATTGTGATTTATCTGGATGATTTGACCGTATTTTCAAAAATAAGGAGTTGTCATCTGAAGGATATTGAGACAGTATTATAAAGGTGCAGGAGTCATGGCATATCCTTGAATCTGAAGAAGTCAATCTTCTTTGTTGAAGAAGGTAAGCTGTTAGGACATATTGTTTCAAAGAAGGGTGTCAAGATTGATCCAGATAGGGTCAAGGCAATTCAACAACTAAGTTTACCTTTCAGTCGAAGTAGCTTGAAGTCCTTTTTCAGCCAGGTAAACTTTTTAAGAGCTTTTGTCCCTGAATTTTCAGAAATAACTAAGCATATGGTAGATATGTTGAGTGAGAAGGTTCCATTTAAATGGAATGAAGAAGGGAAAGGAGATTTCAATGAGGTTAAAGCAGCAATAGCCCAAGCTCCAGTTCTGGTAAGCCTAGATTTTAAAAAGGACTTCAATATCTATTGTTATGCATCAAAACATACTCTATTTGGTATTTTAACGCAGAAAGATGATCTGGGACGGGAGGCACCCATTGCTTTCATGATCAATCCGATGAAGAAACATGAACTCGAGTACTCCCAAATTGAGAAACATGTCTTCACTGTAGTAAAGACAGTAAAACAATTTAGATATTACATATTACACTCCATGCTACAGTATATGTCCCAGAGATGGCGGTCAAAAGTGTCTTGACTCAGAAAGAAATAGAAATGAATAATAGAGCAGTGTGGATAGCCAAAATTCAGGAATATGATCTGACCATCAAGCCAACTAATTTGGTGAGGGGACGGGGATTGTGTAAACTTTTGGCTGAAGATAGAGGATCGGCAATAGGATAAGCTAATGAAACCCCTACAGTACTGCTAGTAAGTTTAACTAACCCATGGTTTTCAAATATAACATACTTTCTCACCTATGGGGAATGCCCTGAACATTTAAGTCCTCAAGAGAAGCATAACTTAAAATTGAAGGCTTCTAAGTATGTGATTTCACAAGATGTGTTGTATAAAAAGAGCATTGATGGGACCTTCTTGAGGTGTGTGGATGTTGCACAATAGAAAGAACTGCTAAGGGATTTTCATGATGAAGCTTGTGGAGGTCACTTTTCCTCTACTGTTACAGCTTTCAAGATTCTGCATAATCATTTCTATTGGCCAAGAATGTTCAAGGATGTGTATCACTATGTTAAGAATTGTGAGAAATGTTAGTTATTTAGTAGGCGCCCACAACTTGCGGCATTACCCCTCAAGCCTGTGATCGTTGAAGAACCTTTCAAACAATGGGGTATAGATTTTGTTGGGCCTTTGAACCCCCCGTCTAGTGCAGGGCATGCATACATTCTAACAACTACTGATTACTTCACCAACTGGGTGGAAGCGGTCCCAACCAAAAGGACAAACTCTCAGGTTGTATGTGACTTTCTATTGAACTATATCTTTATAAGGTTTAGGATCCCAGTCAAGATAGTGGTGGATAATGCTACATACTTTTCTTCGGAAGAGATTTCAGTTGTTTGTTATGAACATGGGATATCACTAGCTCACTCATCGGATTACTTTCCACAGGGAAATGGCCATGCGGAGTCCAGCAATAAGAATCTGGTAGCTATAATGAAAAAATTGATGAATGATAACCCTCGTGACTGGCACAGGAAGTTATATGAAGCATTATGGGCCAATAGAACTACTCCAAAAAGGGCTATAGGCATGTCCCCTTTTGAGCTTGTGTATGGGATAGGGGCTCATGTGTCTTTACCCCTGGAATTATCCACAGCTAAGCTGTAAGCAATAATTGAAGACCAATATTTTCAAAGTTCACTAGAGAAGCGCATCATGTACCTGAATAAACTGGAAGAGGAAAGGGATGACTTGGTGGATCATATTACAGAGCATCAGCTGAAAGTCAAGAAGATTTTTGGTATGAGGGCTCGTACCAGGAAATTCATGGAGGGAGATGAAGTGATATTATGGGATAAAAGAAAGGCACCCAAGGGTTCACATGGGAAATTCAAATCTTTTTTGAAAGGCCCATTTATTATCACAAAAACAATTGGTTCTAATGCTTTTCGTTTGTCTTACCCAGATGGTGTCAGTCTTTTGTTCACCTACAATGGGCAAGACCTAAAGTTATTCAAGTTGTAATGGTGTTCCCATGTCCTTCTATACATAGTAGTTAATTTCCCTTGCCTTCTTTAGTCGTAGTTCAGTTGTTTTGTCATTTTTCCCTTCGTGTTCTAGTTTTGCGAAACCAGTATCTAGAGTTCTCTGCAGTTTTGACAACTTGCAGTCCCCAGACAAAGCCAGTGTTAGGGTCTATTTGAGTCACCATGATCAAAGAAGTTTTACCCTTTGATGTTTTCCTTGAATTATTACCTGATCCCCCCTTTATGAAGAAGAAGTCCAAGTTAAAAAGCTTTGAAATGTCAATTTTCCCTCCGAACTTATTCTTTAAAGGTGTTGTGAACTCATCTCGTGAAAACCGGTTCTCTTGGTCAAGTGTTGGTATCAATTTTTCCTTCATGAACCACTTTGAACTACTTTAAACATCAGTTTAAAGTAGTTCAATCAAAAAAATTTGGCCTAATATCGGTGATTGCAGGAAGGACCTGGGACACGTCATTGAACCGCTTCAAACTGCTTTGAACCTCAGTTCAAAGTAGTTCAAAGCATTTCAATGGAGGATTTAATAAAGTGTGAAGGTGATGTGACATCTGATTTAATGGTTGAGATGACACGTCAGAGTGTATCCACCATAATAATGGTACGGTGATTTGGAAAAGTAGTCGGCCATGTGGGAAGAGTCAGGTTGGCAATGCGGGTTAAGGAAGATGTCTTTTCGGCATGAACAAAGGGATATCATTTAATATGGCAATAATGACTAAAGAGAAAGGGATAGCATTTAATATGGCAATAATGATTTAAGAGGGTCTAATTAAGTGAAGTAATGGTTAGATGTCACGTCAACAGCTTCATCTTATTTTGGCTTACGCACGACATTTAATTATCATGTCTTAGGTGATTTTCCCTGCACAGTGAGTTTCTTTAAATTTCCTCTCTTAAGCTCATTTCTTTCAAATGCTAAGTTGTGGAGTCTCGGCTACGGAGGACAGTAGTGTGGGTTTTTCAATTCAGCAGAAAGCAGGTAACGCCCAATAAGCCCTCCATTTGCTTCACTATTTTATGCCTGGTTATCCCCTTTTCTCAAAGAATTGTAGTCTTTTATTTACTTGGGTAGAGGTAGAAAAGATGAGGTCTAGCATGCATTTCCTTGGAAAACACTGCAAGCCTAGTGTGTAGAACTCCAATCATTACATATACAAATTTGTTGGGGGTCGAGGTAGAAAAATTAGTTGAAGTGTTGAAAGACTCAGTGAAGAAGGAGCATACTATAGAGTTTTTGTCCAGTGGTTTACTCCAAGCTGCTGCTTTTCCCCCAGTTGTGATATGTCCGGAACTTATTCAACAATGTATATACCGCTATGATGTCAAGTCCAAGTGTGTGTTGAATAATGAGGGTAAGAGTATCTTAACCATAAACAGAGAAACGATAATGTCTGTCTTCAAAATCCCAGATGAATCTTTCGCTAGTTTTACTCCCACTCAGTCGCTGGCACAATTCCGAGAAAGGAGTGACAAGAAGCTCAGTAACATAGCCCGAAAATGGACTATATCAAACTACAAGGGCGGTTCTATATTGCCCAAGGTTCTAACCAAGGACCATATGAAGACCCACATCCATAATATCATGGTTTTGTTGCATAGGATAAGAGGTTCAGAACAAGTACTTCTCTTTGAAGTTTGGATGTATCATTTTATAGAAATTGTGTTAGAAGGTAAAAAAAATCTAGACTGGGCCGAAATAATTGCGAGCTCACTAAGAGATCAGCTCAAACAAGCACAAGCTACGCAAAAGGAATTCTATATGTCCTCCTATTTGACCTATTGCCTTGCATGTACCCAAGATCTTACCGGGATTCCTCATGAGCCATGGAATGGAGACATAACCATTTTTTAGTATTGTCCTTTGCTAAGGAAAGACAAAGTTCTAGAAGAATATAGGAGGGTTCATGATGTTTTTCTTGAGAGATTGGGTAACCAGTTAGCTGGAACCCCAAATCAAAGAATTTCTACAGAAGTGCAAAGGTTGGTTCAAAGTTTCAGGATTTTCTATATCCAGTTTCCTCGGTTCACCTATTTAAGAGTCGGCGGTTTTGATGAAGAACCTCTCAGATTGCCTAGGTTCTGCTTTGATTGTTTCATCTTAGCAGAAATCTATAGACAAATGTTCGCAATAATAAAGAATAATCTGTCGAAAGATAAGTGGGATTCGATGTTTCCAATAAGACTTGGAAATTTGGTATGCAAGAGTATGATAGATGCATCAGTGATAGGTAGCAATCTAGTTGGCTTTCACATGCAGTTATACGAGTAGAGAAGGGGATTCGACAATAAAGGGTTTGCCATGAAGGCGTTCAATTTGAAAAAGTAGGTGGACCTAAGCCCACATTTGGAAGATTTATGGGAGGATATAGGAGATGAAAGGGAAATTCAGATAAGAGACCATTCTAGGTTGTTGATCCCCCAAATTAGAAGTCTGCAGCTAAAGCTTGAGATTTTTGATGTGATTGAAGATGAGTCAGAAGTCATTGAACCTAGTTTTACTGAACCCAGTGCAGAAACTTCGTCGAAGGTATATTGGACAAGGAATGAAGAAGAAAACATCAAACAGAGAGCTAGGTTCATTCTGGCATGCATAGAGGATTGGCTAAAAAGAAGGAAATCAAACAAGAAGAGGGTCACCTCTCCTAAAGAAACTGGTGTCAAATCGATCTCAATTGAAGTTTAGCCTGATCCTTCTAACATTTATTCCTTGACTCCTCATGAAGGTAATTTTCCTTCAAATAAGAAAAGAGTTGTGCCCAACGGACATCCCACTACACCTCAAACAAGATCTAGAACTAGAGCTAAAAGTCATTCTCGGATGGCTTCTCCTGACTCTAGCTTCGTTGACATTGATGTCAATGATGATGATCTCTCTTTTTCACTAGAATAGGACAAAGAGATTCAAGATGCAATATTGATTAAGTCTGAGGTTCAGCAAGAAGAAGTGACTCCCACCAAGAATGTTGAAAACAGGATGGTTTCTAATTTAGTTCCCCCTTGGCTAACTGAATCGGTAAGCAAGAAACACAGTTTCAAACCTATTTCTTTACCAGTTAAAGATATTGTTACCAAATATGTTGCTTGTACCCAAAAAATAAAGAAAGCCAAAAGCAATGCAAGGTTGACTACAGACCTCGTAATAGGCAAAGTGACCACTAAAATAGCTACTTTCAAACAGAAAGAGGGTATTCTTGAACCTACAACAGAAGATTTCAAAATTACAAAAATGGAGTTCGGGGTGCTGAATAGAGATACTCGAGATCATCTTTTCAAGTTCTTAGCGGACCATATGCTTGGTTAGTCTCAGAAGGACGACAAGGAGAAACATGAGCTCAAACAACTTTTAATCACGATGGTTGAGTTCCTTAGTTCACTCAGTGAAGTTGGGGCCCTGCCTCTAGCCCAATCTCTACAAGATTTTGACCCTAACTCTATGGATAGTAAACAAATGTTGAAACAAATGCATCAAGGTAGAACCTTGATGGTGGCTATGAAAGACTGGGTCGGTGGCATCATTTTAGAAGGAAATAAATTCATTCAGGAGTTTGTAGCAAAATTTGCAGATGGAGAAGCTTTGGTTGGGGAGATCAATACCTTGATACCAACTTGGGAATCAGATGAGGAAAATGTGTTGTTGTTATGTCCCAGATTATTGAGATAGAAAGATATGGAGTTGAGAGGTTCCTGGCAGAGAACCCTATGAAAATGATAGATGCTTGTATTCTCTTCATTCTTAAAAGGAATATAAATTGGAAAAGTGGCATGTTTAAAGCAACGATCTTGAGCTTGTGTGCCATAGAGGAAGAGGTCGAGGAAATGCATACTAATATACTGAAAGACTTTAAGGTTGTGAACCCATCGGGTATCCTTCAGTTCAATGAGGGAAATATAGATGTAGAGGCTATGACCAAGAGTTTTGGAGACGCAATGAATGATATTAAAGAAAAAGAGGAGATTACAACCGAAGATTTCACCAGCATTGCTAATGTGGAGTCCATGTTGTACCTGAATCGGGGGCAGTTACCTAGATAGTTAGAGAAGGTTTAGAACTTCAAATGGGAAAAGAGCGCATGTCGCGCGAAGCTGAATGGCATGAAGAATCTCCACTCTCATCCGATCCAAGAGCTCATGAAAACATTTCAGAGCTGGAAGTTGATCCGAGGAGCCACATTTGGTGATAATAACTGAAGATGCATGATCATGTGATGATTTTCATGCCTATGTTTGGGGAATTTTGTTTATATTTTAACTATTGTCAAAAAAATTTACTCTATCTGTATTTACTGGTTGGAAACCATTTCTTTTCGGTTAGGTTGAGAGGTCGAGTTTTAAGGGAAGCCTCTCGAACCTGTTAAACTATATATGCTAGGGCATTAAACTGGAAAATGGATGATGAAATTTTGGAATCTGTTAGACTTAGTTCGACATTTTCTAATTTTGTTAAGATTTTATATATTTTCTAAGGGAATTGAATAGAAAGATATTTGAATCGGATTAATCTCAGACTTTGTTTTGTGTGATCACATTATTCTGATGCATGCTAAATTTAAATCTATGAAATTACATTTATGATATGTCAATTACTTTGTGAATTGGTATATTTCTCGTTACTGGTTTATGGTGAATGCATGGTATTTATCTGCCTCTCTGAACAATTCTCTTTCTTATTTCCATTCAAGATCATTTTTTTCCAAATCAAAGAAGCTATGCCTTTCTTTGTTTATGTTCTTTATTCATTTTATCTAAATTTGCCTCGATACCTAAGAGTATCTGAGAGATCCTTATGTGCTTTCAGGTTAAAAGTACAGTTGTTGGTTTTAAGTTCAAAATTTCATTAGATATTTTTGATAGGGAGTTGTACCTCAAACAATTCAGAGGGAAGCAATTATCTCATGCTTACCCAACTGTTGTAGGATAGTTTGTTTTCAAAGAGGCATAGAGTTAGCACAGTTTGCAATTAACATGGAGACAAATCTGTTCACCAACAGGGGAATAGTAAATGGAAAAGAAAGTCCACCTACAGATACAAATAAGTTATTAGATTAGATTAGCAGAGATGATAAAGCCAAGGCTATTATCGGTCTTGCACTTTCTAATTCTGAGTTACATCACATAGATTTAGACAAAAAAATCAAGTGAAATTTGGGATGATGTGAATAAGTTGTTTGGAGCAAAAGCGCTTAATGTAAAGTTTTCTTTAAAACTTCAACTATTCATATTTAAAATAGAAGATGGAATCACAATGTCAAATCCCATAAGTAATTTGAGGTCTCTTCTCAAACAACTAGCAAAATTCAAGGCTCTTGTAGATGACAATGACGCTAGAGCTATATTGTTAAACAACCTGCCTACAAAACACAGTAATGTTATTTTTACACTTAGTCAAATAACCTCTCAAAACTTAGAAGATATATTTTCAGCTCTTTTATCAGAAGAAACGAGAATAAATGCAAAAGGTTCAGAAGGTGTTTCTCAACTAGAAAATGTGTTATATGTTGGCATTTCTGATGTAGTGATGGTAAGCGTATTTTGGTGATGACATAGTGGTTTGATTATAGGATGATCAGATATTATATTGGCATTGATGTCAACTATTGACTTTGTGCTCTTAGTATGTTGTCAAGCATATTTGTGATGAATTGTGATTTTTAGTGGTTGTTATCTTTAAGGGAGACCTAGGTATGTCTCCAGATGTCAAATGCATACCGCTACTATTGAAGTAATTTTATGTGAGAGTGATAATCGAATGAAGTATAACAGTAAAACTGCTAGAACAATTGATGATAGGTGATAGATGATTTGAATGTCTTGTTAAATCTATAATGTATCTTGTGATGTGGTCATGAGATATGGTGATCAACAGTGTTTAGATGCTACAGTTGAAATTGCAACTAATTTGAGTGATTGGTAAGAAGGTTAAGTAATCGATGAACATAAACAGTGTTATTCAATAGGTTAAGTATTTATGTTCTTGAGATACCGATGACAGATCTTGTATCGGTATCGATGCAGTGATGATCAACGATGAATAATTTATGATCTGATGACATGTATGCATGATTGGAGGTGATGATCTGGCATCACATTGATCAATGTTATCACGTGGTGAAGATTCTTGAGGAAGTTTAATTATAGTCAAAACGTGTTTGACTCTTTGGCTCAATTTCATGTATAAATCGTTGTATAGGTCAGCGCGGTCTTGGAAATATGTTTTGTGTATTTAATTTTGGTGTTTGGCTCATTGGATTTGAGTGGGATGCTTTTTTATTTCAATTTAGGGTTTGATCTAGGTGGTGGACTTAATAGTTCATTATATAATGGTTGAAGTTCAATGCACAGTGTGTTGATCATGTGTATTGTGCAAGTGCGGTGTAAGATGCATGTTTCAATCAAGCCAAGGAAGAGTTAAGTATACTCAAAAGAGATTGTGTGCTTCAGTGGATCTAATCAAGCAGAGGTAGTGCTATTTTGCAGATCATTATTGTTGTTGTTCGCTAATAGTTACAATAGTTGAAATCCCCTAATAGGGTAGATCCTAATAGATCTTCATTGTAAATCCTATAACAAGGTGACACATTAGGTTCTGTTTTTAAGTCCTCTTACAAGGCTACTCTTAATAGGGTAAATTTTCTAACAGGTCTAAGGTAAATCCCTTAACTGGGTAACACCTAACAGTGTTGTTGTAAACTCCTAACAGGGTTAAGCTCCTCATAGGGCATACTTCAGAAGAGTACATCATTTAGTGGGTACTAATCCCCACCATGTTTTTTTTCCCTATTTAGGTTTTCATGAGATAAAAATATGTGGGTCAATTTTGTGGATGATCTTGGATGCTTAAGTTTTTCATTTACTGTAATTAAGACTAATCTTGTGAATGGTGATTAAAGTTTAAGTGATTGTAAAGTTGGTTGATTTGGTAGATTATTGATTCACCCCTAATCTCTCAATAATCTAATCTTAGGTCTAACAATTGGTATCAGAGCTTTGGTCCTTTGTTGTGGTGAAGCTTAATAGCTTGAGGTAAAGATCTAAGATGATGCGAAAGGAAGGTCCTAAATTCACAAGAGAGAACCACTCCATATGGTGCAGTCGAATGAAGCTCTATCTTAAGGGCTTGGGCGATCAGTATTGGGATCATTTGGAAAATAAGTATATTGTCCCTCCAGGAACCCTAACTCTAGATAAGTTGAAGATTAAGCAAGAACATGTTGCTACCATGGAATCTATTGTAAGTACTCTTTCAGATGTAGAGTATGTTAATATTAAAGACTTAGATACTGCCTATGAAATGTGGGAGAAGTTGAAAAATCTCTTTGGTGGAGATCCACATGTGCAAAAGGTAAAGGTTGATAGCTTAAGAGGAAAGTATAATGAGATCAGAATGCAAGACAATGAGAACATTGAGCTATATAGTCATAAAATCAAATAAGTTGTAGCTGTTAGCTAAGGTACTGGTGGTAATCTTCTTGAGGAGGATGTGGTAAGCGAAATGTTAAGAACTTTATTACCTCAATATGCTATTAGGGTTTCAACTATTCAAGAGCTCAGACCTTTAGGAACTTTTATTGTTACTCTAGATGCATTAAAAGGGAAATTAATTGTAGTTTGAGTTAAGTAATTATGATAATAGCATGCCTAAAGTTGAAGCTACTTTCAAGTCATCATTGACTCTTGTATCATCTAGGAAAGGAAAAGAGATGTCTAACCATTCTTCAAAATATCTCTAATTATTATGAATCTATCTTTTCTAAAGAAAGAGATCAGGAGGATCTAGAAGCCTTGATTGCTAGAAGGATGCCTAGAGGAAAGGGTAAATACAAGGGTAAGTTGCCTTTGAAGTGCTTTGCTTGTAACAAAATTGTTCATATTGCATCTAGATGCCCTGAAAGTGACAAGAAGGAGAAACCAAGAAGATTCAAGGATAGGATAAGAAAAAAAAATTCTTAGCTGAGGAAGGTGTTACCGATGAGGAATCTGATGGAAGAGATGAAGAATAAATTGTGTTTGTTGCAGTGAAGGAAGATTCTTCAAAAGAAGGTGAGAGAGATTTATTTTCTAACATGAATCACAATGGTAATTGGATTATTTCCAGTGGATGCACTCATCACATGACCGATGATAAAAACAAGTTCATAAAGTTGGAGGAAGGTGATGGAGGCTCAGTAAGGTTTGGGAATGATGCTCCTTGTTTAGTGAAAAGTAAAGGATCCATTAAGTTTTTAATGATAAAACTATTTGTGATGGTGTTTACTGGGTTGATGATTTAAGATACAATTTGTTAAGTGTTTCTCAATTAAATAACAAAGGTTTCATATTAGAGTTCAATGGAGGTATGTGCAGAATAATTGGAAAATCGGGAGAACTGATTGCTATCGGTGAACAAACAAGAGGTAACTTGTTTCATCTGAATTATACTATTAAGAGTTGTTTGCTAAATAAGGTTGAAGATTTTTGGTTGTGGCATAAGAGATTCTATCATGTAAATTTTGAGATCAAGGCAAGTAAGATGAAGTTAGTGAGAGGTTTTCCCAACCTAGTGAAACCAAACAATGTAATGTGCAAAGAATGTCAGCTTGGAAAGTTAACTAGTTCTAGTTTCATCAGTGAAAAAGACTCTTATAAAAATATCTTAGATTTGGTTCATACCGATCTGTCTGGTCCTATGAGAACTAGGATTTACTATGGTGATAGATACTTCATTTTGTTTGTTAATAATTTTTCTAGAATGATGTGGGTTATTTTCTTAAAGGAAAAATTTGAAGCTTTTCACTTGTTTAATATCTACAAAGATAGAGTGGAGAAGGAGACTGGTAAGACTTTTAAATGTTTTAGATCTGATAGAGGAAGGCAATTTTACTTCACATGGGTTTACTACTTATTGTGAAGATCAGGGAATTCAGAGACAAATATCCGCTCCAAGAACACCTCAGCAGAATGGTATTGTTGAAAGAAGAAACAAATTAATCATTGATTGTGCTAGGACATTAATGATTCATAAAGGTGTTGTTCAGACCTATTGGAGAGAAGCGGTGAGCACTACAATTTATACATTAAACATAGTTCAGCTAAAGAAAGGTACAAACAAAACTCCCTATGAGTTGTGGTATGGTAGAACACCATGTGTTAATTATTTCAAAATCTTTGGAAGTAGATGCTACATTAAAAGAGATGAAAATTATGGAAAGTTTGATCCAAGAAGTGATGAAGGGATGTTCTTAGGATATTCCTCTAAGAGTAAAGCTTACAAGTGCCTGAACAAAAGAACAAATAAGATAGTGGAAAGTGCTAGTGTTAGAATAGATGAATTTTCTGAAAAGAATGATGAATCCAACAAGAAGGAACCTGAAGTTTATCATGGGTTTGTTTATGTGTAATCAGTGGATCATGACACTTGAGTAGAACCGATGGAGAGATAGATCAATGATCAGGAATAGATGCAAATAGATGAAGATATTCCTAGAATTGAACCGGTATTTCCTAAGTATGTGAAGTTGAATCACTTACTTGATCAAATTATTGGAGACAAAAATGCAGGTGTGTTAACTAGAAGGAAGGCAAGAGAAGGTACATGTTTTTTTATATCAAAATTCGAGCCCAAAATAGTAAAAGAAGCATTAAAAGAAGAAGATTGGGTGAAAGCTATGGATGAAGGATTGGAACAAATTGAGAGGAACAAAATCTGGACATTAGTGCCCAGATCGGTGGACAAGAATCTGATTGGTACGAAATGGATTTTCAGGAACAAGATGGATGAGACTGGTGAAGTGGTAAGAAATAAGGCAAGGTTGGTATGTAAAGGATATGCACAAAAGGAAGCCTTGGACTATGGTGAAACATTTGTACCTATGGCCAGACTTGAAGGTGTAAGAATATTCCTTGCTTATGCTACTTACAAAGGATTCAAGGTATATCAAATGGATGTCAAGTCAACTTTTCTTAATGGTATTTTGGAAGAAGAGGTATACATTGAACAACCTGAAGGATTTACTAATTCAGAAGGCAAGAATATGGTGTGTAGTCTACAAAAAGATTTGTATGGATTGAAACAAGCATCTAGAGCATGGTATGCGAGGTTGCACTCATATATAATTAAAATTGGTTTTGTCAGGACAAGTGACAATAGCAATGTGTATTTGAAGACAGAGAAAGATGACAGATTGCTTATTGCAGAGATATTTGTAGATGATATCATTTTTTGTGGTAATGAAGAGTTGAGCAGATCATTTGCCAATGAGATGAGGAAAGAATTTGAGATGTCTATGATTGGTGAGATTCTTCATTGCATTGCAATTTCAACAGATGAAAGATGGTATCTACATAAGTTAGTCTGAGTATATAAGAAAAATACTAAAGAATTTTGGACTAGAGGACTCAAAACCAATTGATACCCCTATTGTAGCTGGTTACAAATTGTCAAAGGAAGATGATTCTAAAGAAGTGGATGAGACACTTTATAGTTCCATAATCGGTAAGCTATAGTATGTTGTACATAATAGACCAGATATAGCATAGGCAATTGGATTGGTAGCCAAATTTTCTTCTAATCCTAAGGAATCTCATATGGTTGTAGTGAAGAGAATCTTCAGATATCTTAAGGGGACTAAAGATTATGGTCTTTGGTATGGACATAAAGGTGATTTCTCTTTGAATGTGTATATTGATGTTGATTGGGCATGTAATGTTGATGATCGAAAGAGCACAAGTGGTGGTTCATTCTTTCTTGGAGAGAGACTTGTATCCTAGACAAGTAAGAAGCATAATTGTATATCATAGTCAACAGCTGAAGCTGAGTATGTTGTTGTTGCAATTAACTGTACTCAGATTGTTTGGATTAAGTAGATTCTGGAAGGAATACAGGAGAAGGTAACTGAACCGGTGGTTATCTATTGTGACAATACAGGTGCTATTAACATTTCTTAAAACCCGGTGATGCACTCTAAGACTAAGCACATAGCTATCAAATATCATTTCTTTAGAGAACAAATATAGGAAAAGGAAGTAAGGTTGGAGTATGTGCCAACTAAGGAGCAAGTTGTTGATATCTTTAATAAGTAATTTCCTAAGGATAATTTTGAGTACCTAAGAAGTAGGTTAGGGGTCATTACCCTATCTGATATTAATTAAGAGAAGATGCAATTGCATAAGTCCAAGTGTATTCATTGAATATTCTTATGTGTGGATTGATGTTTTGAGGCTACTCCTTAGGGGGAACAACCTAGGAAGTTATGTTCTTTGGTTATTCAAGTACTGTAGAGGTGATATTAGGTGTATTTGGCACCTTTGGCATTGTTTTCAAAGGGGAGAATATGTATACATATGCAAAGGAGGAAAATATGTATGTAAAAGATGTGAAGATGTATGAGAGAAGTCTAGTGAAAGGGAGAGTAAATGTCGAACATGTGAAAGACAAAAGTGAAAATATTTTTCTTCATTTTTCATGTTTGATGAAGAGAGTGTTGCCATCATTGATGAAGCATAGAGTGTTTCTATCAATGCCAAAGGGAGAGATTGTTGGCATATCTGATGCAGTGATGGTAAGTGTGTTTTGGTGATGACATAGTGATTTGATTACAAGATGATCATATATTATATTATCATTGATGCCAACTATTGACTTTGTGTTCTTAGTATGTTGTCAAGCATATTTGTGATGAATTATGATTTTTAGTGATTGTTATCTTTAAGGGAGACCTGGGTATGTCTTTAGATGTCAAATGCATGACCGCTATTGTTCAAGTAAATTTATGTGAGAGTGGTAATTGAATGAAGTATAAAAGTATAGCTGCTAGAACAATTGATGACAGGTGATAGATTATTTGAATATCTTGTCAAATCTATAATGTATCTTGTGACACAGTCATAGGATATGGTGATCAATAGTGTTTAGATGCTACAATTGCAATCACAACTACTTGAGTGATCGATAAGAAGGTTAACTGATCGGTGAACAGAAACAATGTTATTAAACAGGTTAAGTGTTTATGTTCTTGAGCTACTGATGACAGATCTTGTATCAGTAATTGGTATCGATGCAGAGGTGATTAATGATGAATGAGTTATGATCTGATGATGTGTATTCATAATTGGAGGTGATGATCTAAAATCACATTGATTGATGTTATCTTGTGGAGAATATTCTTGAGGAAGAATCTTTGGTTCAATTTAATATGCAAATCATTGTATAGATCGACACAGAAATATGTTTTGTGTATTTAATTTGGGTGTTCGGATCATTGGATTTGAGCGAGATGCTTTGTGATTTCATTTTAGGGTTTGATCTAGGTAGTGGACTTAATAGTTCATTTTATAATGGTTGGATTTCAATGAAAAGTGTGTTGATAATGTGTATTGTACAAGTGTGGTGTAAGATGCATGTTGCGATCAAGCTAGGGAACAGTTAAGTATAATCAGAAGAGATTGTGTGCTTCAGTGGATCTGATCAAGCATAGGTAGTGCTATTTTATAGATCATTATTGTTGTTGTTGTTCCCTGATAGTTACAACTGTTGAAATCCCCTAATAGGGTGGATCCTAACATATCTTCATTGTAAATCCTCTAACAAGGTGACACATTAGCTTGTGTTTTTTAGTCCTCTAACAAGGCTACTCTTAACAAGGTAAAGGTTCTAACAGGCCTAAGTTAAATCCCTTAACTGGGTAGCACCTAACAGTGCTGTTGTAAACTCCTAACAGGGTTGATCTCCTCGCAGGGCATACTTTAGAAGAGTACATCATTTAGTGGGTACTAATCCCCACCGTGGTTTTTCCCTATTTGGGTTTCCATGAGATAAATATGTGTGTCAAATATGTGGATGATCTTGGATGCTTAAGTTTTTATGTTTTTGCAATTAAGGTTAATCTTGTGAATGGTGATTAAAGTTTAAGTGATTGTAAAGTTGGTTGATTTGGTAGATTACCGATTACNCCCGATTCCCCCCCCCCCCCCCCTCTCAGTTATCTGAAGATATGATTTCAGCTCTTTTAGCAGAATAAACAAGAACAAATGCAAAAGATTCGGAAGGTGTTTCTCAACTAGAAAATGTGTTATATGTTGAAAATCATAATAAAAGATCAAGTGCAAGCAATGAGGAAATCAAATGTTATTATTGTAAGAAAAAGGGTCACATAGCTTGGTCGTGCAAAAACCTGAGCTAGAGATGTTCTTAAAAGAAATCTCAAAGATGAAGGTAATATTACTTGTGTTGAGAATGAGGATTCATCAAATGATGAAGCTATTATTTATGAATTTTTTAGTGATCCTAGAGAAGTACTATAAGCCTTCACTTTATGGAGGTTGGTGGCACTGGAGGCTAGAGGAAATTCCATCATCTCAAGTTAGCTTCTCACTTTGAGATGGTGCTTGGCATGAGAAGCATTTTTGCTTTAATTTCTTGTTTTGTTCTTGCTAATAAATTTTAAAAATATATATGTTGTGAAGTTTGATTTGTGGAGGCAGGTAAGGGGTTTCGTGTAGAGTTTGAGATGGATGGTTGTCTAGTAGCTTATGAGGCTATGGTTCAGGAGTTATGGAGGAAGAACTCGAGAATCTCTGATAGGGAGCTACACCTTCCCAAGGGTTACAAGATAATTTGATGGAACTCCACTTGATTCAGGATTTGCTTCTTCAGCGAAGATTTTCACAAAGATGTGTATACATCGTGTATTCAACAAAATTTAACATGTAAACCTTAAGGAGGGGTTTCTTAAAAGATGATTTATATGATTTTAGGGATACAGTTGTAGGAACAATGTAATAAGGGTAGAATGCTAGTATAATAATTATTACATTGTTTAGTCATTAATGAATGTGGTTATAATGAAACAGTTTGTACAATTGCTATAACGGTTTACAATTGTATGTTATAACAATTTGTAATTTTGTAATCTTTTAAATGTATCCATTCATACGAATCTTGTGATGATTAATAAAATTATATACATTTTTATAACAATCTTATTAGTGAATGAATTAAAGAGAGTTACGAGTGAAAATGGATCTCCCAAATGGTCTGAAAGCTACGGGGCCTGGACCTAGGGTTTCTTTGGTCTCTCCCAAAAATAGGGTCAAGCTTCCCCATCTGGGTTGCTCGCTTCCACCATGGAATCATGGAAAGTTTCCTGGACTGTTGAGGGAGAATGGAACATTATTGCAGCAAATGAAACGACAAGAATGTTTGTTCAAAAATGACACTTTCTCAAGTTTTTCACCTTCACAAAAGGACTTGAAGCCTAAGATGACACAGTTTGTTGAAAGACACCAGGTTTTAATTGTTAGTAATAACTGAGAGGGGGGCTGAATCAGTGGCCTAAAAAATTAATCCTTAAATCAACCCTTTAAACTTATAACCGCAAATTATATCTCAAGTTATCTTCTGTCCTACAAGATGAATACCTTGAATAACTTACATCAATTTACTACTTGTCGGATTGCTCTGTTAAACCTTCTTCTATATGTTCACCGATAAGCAGTCCTATATTTACTGAAATACAGTAAATATGTAGAGTATATCGATAAATCTAGAATGAATTATGTAAGATACAAAATAATAAAGAAATGAATCATACACACATAACACATGGATTTTAACGTGGAAACCATGTTAAGGGAAAAAACCACTGGGATCGGTGCCCAAAATTTTCATTCTTTTGAAGTGAGTCCTGTTAGGAGCCAATCCTATTAAAGGTTACAAACACACTTTTAGGTGTGACCTTGTTAGAGGATTTTATACATAGAGGTTGTCACTTAGTATCAGGCATCTAATGTTGTCATCCTTGAATCAGCCTCTCTCTTAGACTGTTAATAGGCATCGGGCATATCCAATGCTACTTTCATGAATCAACCTTTTTGGCACTCCTTGAGATGTACCTCAATATATAGAAGATTGTTAAGTCCTGCTCAGTTAAGAGACTTGATGCTTCAATGGTTAAACTGAAACACTATGAACTGTTCATATTGCAACTTAAATTACAGATTTTCAGATCTATTTAAGTACATTACCTCTCCGATCAATGTATCAATTCAATCCTTGTGCTCCACACTTTCTTCTCTGTGATGTTGTGCTCAATGTTCGTCGGTATCTGCAGAATTCCTCAGCTCTCCCTTCAGCTTGTTTGATCAAGACTGCATGAAGTTGTTCTTCATCAGTTTCTCTTTAGCATCCTCTTTTTCTTCACTCCCTTTAATCCTCTTTTAAAATGAATTAATCTCGTCTCTTATATAGACACAATATTCAGTGTTCCTTAGTTCTTGATTCTTGGTGTGATAAACAATCCAACCAATTTGATTTAAAGCATAACTCCTTATTTGTCTTGCAGATATCTTCTTGCCAACTGTACAAATCAACTTTAAATCAATTACTTATCTCTGACTTTATCTTGATGATTAAAACAATGATAAGTATCTGTTAACTCTATCTTTAGCTTCTTGCCAGCTAAGCATTTTGTCATTTTCTGAATTCTCTGTTCTGTCGATCAATGCTTCAGTTAGTCATCGGTGATAACTGACTGTTCCGTCGGTGTGACTTCAGTTGTCATCGGGATCTTTGTCCTTGTCTTTTCCGTCGGGAAACACTGAAATTATGTTTGTTGGGTTACTCTGTGTTTTTCTCATTGGGTAACATTGTAACTCTGCTCATTGGTAATTATGTTTATTTCTTCATCGGGTAACACTGTGACTTTGTTCTTTTTACTCTGACTGTCGGGTGCACCTCATTGGTGTATGCAGTCACTTAGTGAATACTTGACTTGTATGCATTACTGATTAGCATAGCCTTGATTCGTGAGTTCTCTGAAGTCTTTGGCAGTATCTCCATGACCATACAGATTATATCAAGTTGACATCAATGACAATATAATACATTAATAGATTTAATGCCTTGCATGATCATCAACTTAACATCTTCAAACATTTAATCAGTTACATGTCATCAATCTCTCCCTTTGGCATTGATGGCAACATACTACATTATCATACTATACTATTGCTAATACAATATGAAATATATAGTTTCATCGAGATTTTCTAATGTAACTATTACAAATGTCTAGTTGTTAGTAAGCTCAAACAACTTTGATTTGATTCTTGCAGCTTTTTATCTTCTAATGTGTTGTGTTCTTTCCCTGTGTCAATTCCTCTCCCTTGATTGTTCTTTTCTTTTGATGTTTTCTCTTGTCAGCAATTCTCCCTTTGTATCAGCAACTCTCCCTGTGTATAATCTGTCCATATAATCTCTCTCCCTAAGGATATAATCTCTCCCTGTTGGAGTAATGTGATAATGGATAATCTCTCTCCCTTTCCAGAAGGATGTGATAATATGGATAATATCTCTCCCTTTGACAACAATGCCAAACAAATATCTGACATCAATGTCAAGCAATCTTTTCTCTTCATCCATAATATAGTCCTTGAATTTCCCTTATCCATCAGCAATACAACAATATGCTATGGTGCTTGGTGATGATATATACCTGTCTGTATATAGATGTAACTTTGAAGTTCATCTCTTTGCTTGCATCAACATGAATGATATTCTAATAATATGTAGGATGATGCATCCTTCTAGTCAACTTACTGACCAGTAGACAAGGGTCTGACCCCTAGTCTCTTTCTCAAGTACTCAAATGCATCATTGGGTAGTGGTTTGGTGAAGATATCGACCAATTGTTCCTTTGATTGCACATACTCAAGTATCACCTCCTTTGCCTGAACTTTTTCTCTTAAATAATGATACTTGATGGCAATATGCTTTGTTTTAGCATGCATGACTAGATTTTTGGAAATTTTTATTGCACTTGTATTATCACAGTAGACAATTACTGGTTCTAGAATTTGCATATGCATACCTTCTAGTAACTGTTTGATCCATGCAATATTTGAGCAGTTTGCAACAGCAGCAACATATTTTGCCTCTGCAATAGATTGTGAGATGCATCCTTGTTTCTTGTTGATCCATGTGACAATTTTTTCACCCATGAAGAATGCTCCTCCAGTTGTGCTCTTCTGGTCATCAATATTTCCAGCCCAATCAGCGTCGGTAAAGACCTGAAGTTCAAATTTGTCTTCTCTTCTATACCATAAGCCATATTCCTTGGTATTTTTTAGATATCTTAGGATTCTTTTCATAGTAGTCATATGTGATTCCCTAGGATTAGCAGAAAATCTAGCAACTATTCCTACTACATGTGCAATATCTGGTCTAGTATGTACAATATACATGAGTTTTCCAATCATTGATTTGTACAAAGTCTGATTTACCTCTAACGACTTGTCTTCCTTTTTTAGTTTGCATCCGGTTTCCATCAGTGCTCCAACTGGTTTGGATTCTTCCATCTTGAATGTTTTTAGTACTTCTTTGATGTACTTGGACTGTGTAATGAAAATACCTTCTTCTTGTTGCATGATCTATAGACCAAGAAAGAACTTGATCTCTCCAAACATAGACATCTCAAATTCTTTGCTCATCTCATTTGCAAATGATTTACATAGCATATCATTGCCTCCAAATATGATGTCATCAACAAATATCTCAGCAATCAAAATGTTAGCATCAATATCTTCCTTCAAGTAAAGATTACTGTTTTCACTAGTTCTTACAAATCCAATACTTATAAGATAGGAATGAAGTCTTTCATACCAGGCTTGGGGTGCTTGTTTCAATCCATATAGGGATTTGTGTAGTCTACATACCATGTCCCTCTTGTCTGGATCAACAAACCCTTCTGGTTGTTCAATGTAGACCTCTTCTTCAAGTATTCCATTCAGGAATGCAGACTTGACATCCATTTGATATACCTTGAATCCTTTATATGCAACATAAGAAAGCAATATTCTTACTCCTTCTAGTCTAGAAATTGGTGCAAAGGTTTCTCCATAGTCAATTCCTTCTTCTTGTGCATACCCCTTGCATACTAGTCTTGCTTTATTTCTTGTGACTTCTCCATTCTCATTCAACTTATTCCTGAATATCCATTTTGTACCAATGACATTCTTGTCATTTAGTCTTGGTACAAGTTTCCATGTCTTGTTTTTCTCTATCTATTCAATCTCTTCATTCATTGCACTTATCCATTCATCATTATCTAGTGCAACATTGACAAATTTGGGTTCATACTCACAAATAAGACATCTTGTATTTAGAGACTTACTTCTAATTCTCATACCAACCTTCTTGTCTCCAATGACCTGGTTCTGTGGATGGTTCCTTCTGACATATCTTGCAAGTACATGGTCATCTCTTTGTTTATCATCTTGATCATCATTTTGTTCTTCATCAAGTTGTACATCATCTTGAGCAATATTCTAATCGTCGGTATTTGCAACCTGATGCTCTGGTGCAATGATTTTTTGCTCGGGAGCTCTACATTATTGGTAGGGTAGAGTGTCAGGTTCCTCATTGTAAGTAAACTTACTGTAGTCCTCTGGTTCCTTAGTGCTTTCCTGTTCATTCTTCTCTACAAATTCATCTATCTTTACATTTGCACTTTCAACAATTTTGTTAGAGGCTTTGTTTAGACATTTATAAGCCTTTCTCTTGGTAGAATACCCTAGAAAAATTCCTTCATCACTCTTGGTTTCAAGTTTTCCATTTCTATCATCTTGTAAGATATAACATTGACTGCCAAAGATTTTGAAGTAACTTACATTAGGTGTGTATCCATACCATAGCTCATAAGGTGTCTTTTTGGTGTCTTTCTTTAATTGTACTCTGTTTAGTGTGTAAACAATAGTACTGAAAGCTTCCCTCCAAAAGATTTGGGTGATGCCTTTCTCTATCATCAGTGTCCTTGCACAATCAACTATGGATCTGTTCCTTCTTTTAGCAATTCCATTCTGTTGTGGTGTTCTCGATGCAGAGAGTTGTCTTTTGATTCCATGCTCATTAAAAAAGTTAGTGAATTCATCTGAAATAAATTCCCCTCCTCTATCTAACCTTAAGCATTTTAACTCCTTACCACTTTTCTTCTCAACCATTGCTTTGTACCATTTAAACATCTTAAATGCTTCTGATTT
>MU227588.1:400102-452796 GCA_018584345.1 Thuja plicata | reverse complement strand
CTGTACTGAGTGATGTTTTCACCTTCTTTCATTTTGAGGTCATCAAACTTTCCTCTAAGGCTTTCTACCTTGGCTCTCAAATTTTTTTTGTCACCACCATGTACAAGCTTTAATTTGTCCCACATCTACTTTGCAGTTTTGAATTCTTTGACATCTTCAAATTCAACATCAGAGAGTGAGGAAGCAAGCTCTATCATCATGTCATTGTGTTCATGCTTCTCTCTCATTTGTTCAACTATTGGTGCTCCTGTGGGCAATACATATTCAGTTTCTAAGAATTGAGTAACATCATTACCAATACATGATAAGTGGAGTCTTATCCGGCTCTGCCATGAAGCAAAATTATCTTTGTTCAACTTGGGCACATCTTGTCTATTCATCTTGTGATCTTTGGCTTAGGTCTTGAAACCTTCCTTCTAAGAACACAAGCTATGATACCAATTGTTAGTAATAACTGAGAGGGGAGGGTGAACCAGTGGCCTCAAAAATTAATCCTTAAATCAACCCTTTAAACTTATAACCACAAATTATATCTCAAGTTATCTTCTGTCCTACAAGATGAATGCCTTGAATAACTTATATCAATTTACTACTTGTTGGATTGCTTTGTTAAACCTTCTTATGTATGTTCACCGATAAGCAATCCTATATTTACCAAAATATAGTAAATATGTAGAGTATACCAATAAATCCAGAATGAATTATGTAAGATACAAAACAGTAAAGAAATGAATCATACACACATAACACATAGATTTTAACATGGAAACCCTGTTAAGGGAAAAAACCACTGGGACCGGTACCCCAAATTTTCACTCTTCTGAAGTGAGCCCTGTTAGGAGCCAACCCTGTTAAAGGTTACAAACACATTGTAAGGTGTGACCTTGTTAGAGGATTTTATACATAGAGGTTGTCACTTAGTATCGGGCATCTAATGCTGCTATCCTTGAATCAACCACTTTCTTAGACTGTCAATAGGCATCGGGCATATCCAATGCTACTTTCATGAATCAACCTTTTTGGCACTCCTTGAGATGTACCTCAAAATATAGAAGACTGTTAAGTCCTGCTCGGTTAAGAGACTTGATGCTTCAATGGTTAAACTGAAACACTATGACTTGTTCATATTTCAACTTAAATTGCAGATTTTCATATCTATTTAAGTACATTACCTCTCTAACCAATGTATCAATTCAATCCTTGTGCTCCACACTTTCTGCTCTGTGATGTTGTGCTCACTGTTCGTCAGTGTCTGCAGAATTCCTTAGCTCTCCCTTCAGCTTGTTTGATCAGGACTGCATGAATTTTTTCTTCATCAGTTTCTCTTCAGCATCCTCTTTTTCTTCACTCCCCTTAATCCTCTTTTAAAATGAATTAAGCTCGTCTCTTATATAGACACAATATTCATTATTCCTTGGTTCTTGATTCTTGGCATGATAAACAATCTAGCCAATTTGATTTAAAGCATAACTCCTAATTTGTCTCGCAGATATCTTCTTGCCAACTATACAAATCAGCTTTAAATTAATTACTTATCTCTGACTTTATCTGGATAATTAAAACAATGATAAGTATCTGTTAACTCTATCTTTAGCTTCTTGCCAGCTAAGCATTTTGTCATTTCTGAATTCTTTGTTATGTTGGTCAATACTTTAGTTAGTCATCGATGATAACTGACTGTTCCACCAGTGTGACTTCAGTTGTCATCGGGATCTCCGTCCTTGTCTTTTCCGTTAGGCAACACTAAAATTTTTTCTGTCAGGTTACTCTGTGTTTTGCTCGTCGGGCAACAATGTAACTCTGCTCGTCGGTTATTTTGTGTATTTCTTCGTTGGGAAACACTGTGACTTTGTTCTTTTTACTCTGACTGTCGGGTGCACTTCGTTGGTATATGCAGTCACTTAGTGAATACTTGACTTGTATGCATTACTGATTAGCATAGCCTTGATTCATGAGTTCTTTGAAGTCTTTGGCAGTATCTCCATGACCATACATATTATATCAAGTTGACATCAATGACAATACAATATATTAACTGATTTAATGCCTTGCATGATCATCAACTTAACATCTTCAAACATTTAATCAGTTACATGTCATCATTAATGACTCCCTTCTTGTGAGTGCTAAGATAACAACGTTGGTGGAGATAGGGCCTAAGTATTCCTTTGGGAAGAATGTTTAGCGTGAGCTGTGCCAGGGCAGGTGTCATGGTGGGACGGAGGGATCACAGATAGGCACCATTACGATGGGTTCTGGGGGTCGCAACCAAAGGGCCCCCGACATTTTGATAAGAAGCGACAAGCTCTTTTTATGTCGAGAATCTCAGGAGAAGTATCTGTGCTCCCTACTACCAAGAAAATCTTAGTGGATTTGAATGTAGAGGCAAAAGATGAAGTTGCCCATAGCTTAAAGGTATTCTTTACTCTGGGATTAATTGGTCAGTTTAGGGGCCTCTGGCCAAGTTTGTTGGATTTGCATACATGGATATTTGATAACTAGGAGCTAGTGCTTGGTGGTGGCATCCAAATTTATCTTGCTACGAAGGGGTTTTTCATTGTGGTTTTTGAAAAGCCTAAAGATAGAAAAAGGGTTTTGTGTGAATATGTCTGGTGCTAGAAAGAGAAGTACCCATTAATTTTGAAACCTTGGCACCCAAATTTTGTCCAAAGACTGACATTTTTGAAAAAATTCTTCTTTGGGTAAGGCTCCCTAATCTCCCTCCTCACTTATGGTTTGAATCATGCCTTGAGGCAATTGGGGATTCATTGGGGAGTTTTCTGCTAATGATTGAAGATTCCTCTAACCTTCTTCATTCCATTTTTTCTCGTATTTTAGTGGAAATGGGTATCTCTGAAGGGTTTCTTGCAGAAATCGCTATCAATACTTCCAAAGGTTGTTGGGTGCAGAAATTGGATTACGAAGGGATCCCATTTAGGTGTAGAAGGTGCTTCCAAATGGTCACATGGCTATGAAGTGCGATGAGGTGAGAATACAGATGAAAGCTTCCAGGTGGAAAGGTGTTTCCCAAAAGAATTATACACTTGATAAAAAGGGGGAGAAGCAACATAGCTTCTCCCAAGTTGTGTTGGGGGAGCAGTCACCGAAAGATACTGAAGCGATAGTGAAGGAAGGGAAACAACCCTTGCTAGTTAAAAATACTATTTTGGCTAGGGAAGGTGAGACTTTTCAACCAAATAACAATGCTCCTACTCCAGAGGGCAGAGAGAAAATGAGAATTTTGGGTTTCAAGGAGGCATAACTATTTGTTGTCGTAGAAGGCCAGCTCTAACCAGAGGTACCTGACACAGTGGATCCTTTGCAGCCCACCTGTACGGGCTTCAAATTAATTTCTATACGACACAATATAATCTTAATGCCAAAATAGTTTGATCCTTAAACCTTAGTATGATTACTCTTATTATGAAATGTCTATCACCTTATAGGATATGAAATCACTTAGAATGTAAGATCACATCTGAACTACTTTCTACCATTTTATATTATATTATATTATAATTTTGATTGTAAGATTTGATATCTATAAGTTACAATTTATTTAGATTGAGTGAAATATATATTATGTTTGATTCATTTTTAGAACATAATGAAAATATTAATATGTTATATGTTATATCTATAAATGCACACACACACACACACACACACACACACACACACACCATGTGTGTATGTATGTATACACTTACATATACATATATGTGAGATTTTTTGTTTGATAAACTGCTACTACCAAGGAGTAACTCTGATTATATTGAAATCAAGGAAAATAAATTGACAATAATGTCCTAATTGCAAAGAGAGAAAACTAGGATTGTGATACCTTCAATAACCTTGTGGGTTCTCTCATGAGCTAGAGATAACAATTTTTTATTAAAATTAATGAGGTATGAATAAGTCTCTATATTGTTCCTAGTAAGGTTGTCCCCGAGTATGGTAATGGCTTCATACAATAAATTTTCCCAGTCCAGGTAAAGTCGATACACCAGATGTCGAGTTAACTATTTATAAGTTAATGGCCTTTTCTATCCAAGCATGGTTGCCCGAGGTGTAGATAATATTGTAAATGAAACACTCCAATATTTTGTGTTGAGAGTATGGGAATGTCTGAGGTTTTAATAAATTCGCCTTCCAGAAAAATTAAGTGCTTCCTTAGTATGAAGGTTAATGGGGGATATTTTCTTTGTTGGGAGGATATTTTTTGTGCCATTTGTTTACTGATTTGAACACATAAAAGCATATAAATTGGAATGGTAACAATCACCACCTTTAGCATGGTGATCTTGCATCCAAGTAAAAGCCATCGACCTTTCCAACTTTCCATTTTCCTTCTATACTTATTTGTCATATCATCCCACAATTTGGTTGACCCATTAAAGAGGGGGGGGGGGTTAAGATATGAAAAGGGGAATTTTTCAATATTGAATCCAAGTGACTGAGCAACCCTACACAGGCCAGCATTCCCTATATTGAAGAATTTTCTTGGACTTGTCTCTATTAAGTATTTGATCTGTCATGCTAGAATAAAGTATTTGATCTATCATGCTAGAATAATCCTAGACCACATTATTGACAATCTCTTCTTCCTCTAAAATGGAATTGTCAAATAATAAGGTATGATATGTGAAGAATTTATGAGTGAAGGTTGACAATGCCTTGATTGCACTAATATATTTCCATCTTCACTCCTATTCAACATACAAGATCTTCTGACTTGGTGCATCTTCCATCAGAATGAATAAGAAAGGATATAGAAGATCCCCTTTTCTGAATCCACAAGCACTACCAAAAACAAGTAGGGAGTTCCATTGTTCATCACAAAATATCTTGGAGATGAAATGTAACCATATATTTGTTTGATCCATTTTTCACACAAGCTATACTTCTATAAATCCTTGATGAGGAAGCATCATTGCACTTGGTCTTGTTCTTGCTTGTATCCAACTTTAGTAACATTCCTTTCATTTTGTTTCAGCAACATTATAATTTTTTTGGTACCAATATTCTTTTTTGGTAAGGAAACCACTTTGGTCTTGAGAAAACAACTTGGGAAGAATTCATTTTAGTATATTTTATGTAACCTTGGCTATAATTTTATAAATTCCATTGCATAATTAAATGGGCAAACAATTTGCAAATGATTTTTTTTTTTAAATGGTGATATTGATATTGTTCAGATTCTTTAAAATATTTCCTCATTCCTTGATTCCTTTGACCACTTCCCATATCTTCATCCCTAGTGTTTCCTAACACATTTGAAATAATGAAGTTGGGATCCTATCAGGTCGTGGCAATTTTTCAAGTGCAAATGGAATATTGCAACTTCAACTTCATCTATGGATGTGGGGGAGATCAAAAATCCATTCTTCTGTCAAGATCAAGCAAGGAAAACATTTTGCAAGACTAATGAAAATAGGCTTTGCAACCCCTTTTCCACCAAGTAGATCTCTAAAGAATAAAACCCCCTTCATCTGTATATCTTTGGTTTCAATCAGGAGACATCCATTAAAGCCTGAACTTAAGTTATTATGTTTAGCTTATTTGCATCTTTCTCGTATTATTTTGAGTTAAGAACACCCTCTTTCAACCAAACTTTCCTTGACTTGGACCTCCAATAACACCCTTCTCTTGAAATTTTTTTACTATAATCTTCTAGTCTCTTTTCTTTGATGTATTCCACATGTGTCATGTCATTTCTAGCTACCAATTTGCTCAATATCTCCATTTCATTTATGATCCTCTACTTTTCTTTGAAAATATTATAAAAAGACTCCTTATTCCATTGTTTCAACTTGTCCTTCAAAAATTGTATTCATTTATTGAATGTGAACATTTGGGTGCTTGAGTAGACGTTTGACTCAATGTACCATTCTTTCATGAGCTCCTTTAGATCATGCCTTCTGTAACATATCTTCTCAAATCAAAATTGGCATTTTGGTGGCGGAGAATCCTCACTCATGTTAAACACTATTGAAAAATGATCTGATATGGGAATTATTTTAATATGAGATGTTGTTTGGAGGAAAGACTATTGAACAAGTTGAATAATTGAGAGGGGGTGAATTAGTTATTCCCATACAACTTATAAAACTTTTCCTCTGTCACTCAACTCCCAAAAAAGAGTATTAACAACTTTAGATTTGTCAGTTAAGCACATCAAACATCCCCATAAAATCTAAGCATTAAGAATACAGAAACATCGATGTAGAGAACACCAAGATTTTACGTGGAAATCCAAGATGGGAAAAACCACAAAGAAGATAATTCTCACAAAATGTAAAACACCTCTTAAGGTGACATCGATATGGTGATTTTTACAAGGTTTCACTGCCAAATGCACAAAGGCACACTGTCGATACACAAAGGATCATTGTTGATACACAAAGACTCACTGCCAATACACAAAGGTTCATTATCGATACACAAGGGCTTACTACCAGAAGATATGAAAAGAGATAGGATCCACCACTAAGATCATCATACTTATCTACATGAACACGAATCTCCTTCACATGGATTTATAGTCACTTCACATACAACCTAAATAAGCCACTTACTGTAACATAAACTATACACTTCTACACATAGATACAAAGAAATTGTTCTTTATTTATATCAGAATCTGATCTTACATATGTCGGCTTCACACCAAGTGTGTGACAACACCGATGCAACAAATATTTCATTAAATTTAATGCAAAGCATTGATCCTAAATCTAGGACATACATAAGAACACACTATAATATAACCAATAGATAGGTCAGGATTAAGGTATTACAATCCATTTTACCAAAGCCATATGAATACCACAAGCAAGTCCAAAAGATGAAGACATAAGATAACAGTTACCACCAAAAAAAGATGTACATAGTATGTTGTAGCCGAAGCACCGAAAAACTGTTTGATGAACTGCACATCTGCAATAAATAGAAGCTGAGCCAAACACCAAAACCATGCAAGAGTACATATGTATAACACCAAAACCACAAAGAAGATAATTCTGACGAAATGTAAAAAACCTCTTAAGGTGACACCGGTATGGTGATTTTTATAAGGGTTCACTGCTAGATGCACAAAGGCACACTATCGATACACAAAGGATCATTGTTGATACACAAAGACTCACTGCCAATACATAAAGGTTCATTGTCGATACCCAAGGGCTTACTACCAGAAGATATGAAAAGAGATAGGATCCACCACTAAGTTCACCATACTTCTCTGCATGAACACGAATCTCCTTCACATGGATTTGTAGTCACTTCACATACAACCTACATAAGCCACTTACTGTGACATAAAATATACATTTCTACACATAGATACAAAGAATTTCTTCTTTATTTATATTAGTATCTGATCTTACATATGTCGGCTTCACACCAAGTGTGTGACAACACCGATGCAACAAATATTTTATTTAAATTTAATGCAAAGCATTGATCCTAAATCTAGGAAATACATAAGAACACACTACAATATAACCCATAGATAGGTCAGGATTAAGGTATTACAATCTATTTTACCGAATCTATCTAAATACCACAACCAAGTTCAAAAGATGAAGACATAAGATAATAGTTACCACCAAACAAAAGATGTCCATAGGATGTTGTAGTCGTAGCACCAAAAACCTGTTTGATGAACTACACATCTGCAATTAATAGAAGCTGAGCCAAACACCAAAACCATACAAGAGTACTGATGTATATGAAGCACTAATAGAACACAATATGATTGTCCTTGAAGCACTACTGAACATAAAAAAATTCTCAACCAAAATTCTTGTTCACATACCGATGAACAAAAAGATATACCCCATACTTCCAACAACCAATCGAGTAAGTGCACCAAGATGCTAGTCCAAAAAGTGGCCACATGATGAAAAAACTCAAATTTTCACAAAACCCATGCGCGTTATTCAAAATTTAAAATCAATTGGCTCGGGGAAACTAAGCCTAAACTGAGCCAATTTAAAAATACTGAAAGTTTTTCATAACTTGCATAGGTTATGAAGAACTATTTAAGTTCTCCATAACTCGCACGGGTTATGAAGAACTAAAAGTTCTTCATAACTCATACAAGTTATGAGGAACTTTTTGTTTTTATTTTAATGGACTTAAATGCACCATTCCCATAGTTTTACAAAACCCGTACGTGTTTTTCTTATGTAAAAATGTTTGGTCTTAAGTGATCAAGAATAGAGAGAGAGGACCCAAAAATATCATACAGGTTATGAGCACCTAAACGTATCGTCCATATTTCCTCATAACTTGTATGGGTTTTGAGGACCCAAACATACTTTCCATATTTCCCCATAACCCGTATGGGTTATGTAGTAATAAAACTTATGACTTTAGTTCTACATAACCATCACAAGTTATGTAGACCTATGAGAGAGAGAGAGAGATGTCTACAAACATATATACATATAAAGTATATATAACTATAGATATGCATAAATGCATATAGAAACACAAATTAAAAATGTATGTCAATACATATGTGTAGTAAATTCTAAGTTTACAAGCATACATTCTGGTGTCTTCATAACCCATACGGGTTATGTAAAACTCAAAATTATGGTTTTAGTTCTACATTTAACCCGTATGGGTTATGTAAAACTATGCATGGTAATTTTTAATTTTCAAAACCTGAGCAGGTTATTTTGCATATCAAAACTCGTGCTGGTTTTGGCTTGGTAAGAGGGTTGGAAAATGATCCTAAGGCTTGCAAGCCCATTTCCCTCCATTTTTGTCCTTTCACATGTTTTTTCATCTTCCAACATGATTTCTCAACTTCTTCATCATCAACTTTACAAACGATCAAGTGGGTATCTCTAAATTTAGCACGATCATCTCACACGTCTTCTCAGCTTTCTGACCATATAAATTTTTCTATTTTTGGACAACATTAGTATAGTAAACTTTAATTTTCTTTATTAGTGTCTTGACAGTCCTCGCATACATATGTCTACCATTTTTTTAATAAATTTTATCTACTTAATCAAATTCAAAACAAATTACATATTATTGTTCTACACTAGATTCTATACAATTCTAAAAAAAAATTGCATTTTCGATTATTTTGATGCAAGTTATGTCCAGCGCACGAACATGTACCAAATTTTTAGGATTCGGTCACGTCAAAAAATCATAAATAAAAAATACTCAACAGAAAATTACAAAATAATACACAACTTCTAGATTTCACTCTTTTTTTTTGAATGGTAATGTATAATTTTATTGATATTTTAAAAACAGAGATTACATTGTTGCCCAGCATGGCTACAAAATGAAATCATTTCAAATTTCAAACCCAAAAGAGGCTGCATACACTTCAAAATTCCCCTCAAATATTATTGGAGACCATAAACGGCTATGACTATACAAAAAGACGGCCCAAAAAAACCCAACATAGACACTTAACCAAACTAGGCCGCTACCTCCTCCTTGGAAAAGTTCTGAAAGCCTCTGCCACCATCCACCAAGTCTGCATCCTACTCGCAGCCCGTGCCACCTTCACCAACTTCATCGCCCAACTCCTGAGCTATGTGCTTCGCTTTGGGTGCCTTCCTCCCCAGTTTTGTTGTGATTTGCCTCCGCACCTGAGGTCTTCCGTCTTCGCCCACCGCTACGGTGGACTTAATTGGGGTGCAATTGCATTTCCTTCTCCCAAGCCCGTCGCCTTCTTGCACCTCCAATTTCTTCTTTGCCAACACCTCCTTCAGATCCTTCTAGCCAGTGCGCGCTTGTGTGAGGTGGGTATCCTCGGGGCTGGCCGATGACCAGACAACTAGAAGCTGTAGCTCACGCTGCCCATGGCCTATCATACAGATAGGGTTGTTTCCTTTGTGCAGGCCGACACCCACCTCGGTCTTTTGCAACACCTCTTCAATGCCATCAATCCATTTGATGGTCATACATTGTTTGACCACAACCCGCACATCATCTTTGGATTCCGCCACCATTAGGCCCAGGGCCACGAACAATGAGGACACATCAAGATTGGTGCAGGGTTTCCACCAAATTTGCAGGTAGTGCTCCCCAAAAATTTCACCGAGTGCAGACCATAAATTGTCCCCATCCTCAGTGAAAATATTTCCAAGCCTTTTCACCGTGATCGGTCCCACAAAGGCAGGACTTTGTCCATCCGTTTGCATAGAGAAATTGGCCTCCATCTTACTATACTCTGCGGGCTTCCTATTGATGCTCTGTGTTTCTCTCTGCCTCGACTTTGACTTAAAAAGGTTGTCGAAGCCTCTCAAAACATGACATTCAAATGCCATCATTCAAAAATAAATCTCTCTGGCAGTTCATTACTATGCCTTGTCATTTCGCATCCTTCACTTACCATGAAATCCCCTGATTTCAAGATTGCATCATCACCTCCCGGATTGTGATACAAAAAGGCTCCACATCACTTCTCCCACCGTCATCAAGGCCGAATCATCATGTGCCAGCCAACATTGAGGCCTTTCTCAATGTAGTGTGAATTTCAAATCTAGTGTATAGTCTATGGGCTCCAAAAAACATTAAAAAAATTATTTAGGGGTTGATTCTCAAGTCTTCGAACACTTCAAAATTATCCTCTAGGGACCCATCAACACCCACATTTGATAATTTATCTACCAAATCATTTGCAGCTTTCTCCAAATGTGTAATTTTAAAATCTTCAAACCCGACCATCAGTGCATGAATCCTCTTTATGTGTTTGTTCAGGTACCATGTATCCATCTGGCCCTTTGCAATCCCATTCATGACAAGAAGCGAATCCCCTTCAAGATGGACTCACCTTAGTTCTAATTTTCTTTCCATTAGGGTGGCCTTAACATCTGCAGAGCATTCGGCCTCATTATTGGTCCCATCTTTCAGTCGTTTGGCCCCAAGTGCCAGAACGTTACCTCTCTCATCCTGAGCAACAAAACCAATTCCTGAGACACTTGGATTGCCCTGAGAGGTGCCATCAAAGTTGATTTTGACCCATCCAAGAGATGGGGGTTGCCAGGAGCTCGGTTTGTCCCTCTGCTTTCCCGCCAAAGGTTGAACCCTTCTAGTCCCATTAACGGGTTTCTAGATCTCACTCTTACCTATCATCCTACCAAAGGGTTTTACAAAATACTAAATCTAACTATATATTTTGTGAAGCGCACGGAAACAACTATGTTATGTTTTTCTAAAAAAATCAGTATTAATTTTTCGTGCGCGAGAAGTTTGACCCTCTTAATCTTATCCATTTTTTAAAAACTTTAGTAGCTTAGAAACTAGATTTAGAGTACAGTGAATTCTTATTCTTTGCACAACTCCTAGTTTTGAGTGCATGACCCTCAAATGTATCTGTGAAGTTCAGGTTTCCCTGATTTCAAAAAAAAGTGGCCACTTATACCCCCCTTTTGTTCACCATCTTGGTGCACTTACCCAACCGATACCGCCAGAGTGTCAGTATAGAGGTTTTGACATCAATGATATAATCAATTCTAGAAACAATACTAACAAAGACCCCATCCACATGTTCGATATAAGAAATTGAAACAACCTTTTTGCAATATTAGTGAAGCCATATCTCTTATTATTCTATGTGTATTTCCCATTTCCTAAAACAACATAACATATTCCATTTGTGTGCACAAAGGAGAAGTATAATTGTGTTTGTGCCACCCATCCTAATCCCCCAACCTTTTCACTTGGGTCCATAATTGTGTTAACTCCCCAACCAAGATGACTTTGTTAACTGTTAATTGAAGATCTTGTCTTAAAGTAACACATAATGTTTTTTTATCTAGATTCTCCTAACAACACCATATACATTATAGATTAAAAAAATAAAAATAAGAGGAGAAAATATTTTATGCTTACATTCATCCAATTTTGATACACTATTAGAGGATCCACTAAACCCTTAGTTGGATTCCACATTACTCCACTGCCACCAAAAGCCCCAACTGAATAATCAAACATCTCATTCCATACCTTGCATTTTTTAATAATTTTGTTTGCACTGATCTTACTAAGTGCTTCAATTCTTGTATGATAACTAAGTTGATCAATTTTGGTCATGTAGTTGATGCTTGATCATGTGTTGCTTGTTAAGGGCATTTAAGCCCCTAACATTCTATGTTAGGATTTTCATTGGTTTCTAAGGGAGGGCTCTCATCTACTAGATCTCAACATATAATATTTAATTGAAGTCTTCTCTTGAAGTGTGCCATCATATACCCTATTATGTTTATTAGTTTTCCTCTTAGTCTTTGGCTTAATCAACTTTGATTTTAATATTTTAGCAACATATTGATTAATGTTCCTCATGTCAATGATGTTTTTTTTTTATCTTCCTCAATTTTCTATTTTGAAAATGCTCCCTCAACCCCATTGAAATATCCTTCTCTAAACCATCCTTATAATTTCCTTTAAAACATCCTCATTTGGATATTGAGTATCCAAATTAAATAAGAGGGCTCTTTCTAGATTCAAAGTGATGCATTCAAGGTTGGAGTTTCCCCAATGGAGATGGTCCAGCCATGCAACAAGATTCAACACAATGGAAACAAACACGACAAGATCATAAACAACTCAACAATGAACAACAAAATTGCCTCGTAGGCCTTCATATTATCATATAATCAAGATTTACATCATACATGCCCAACTACATGCCAACTTACATTCCAAGGCACACATGTCTGATTACATACATAAATCCAGGTCCATGCTGGATGCTAACTTCTCAAAGGCTAATTACTAAAAGCTACCTACTAAGAAACCAAAACCACAAATATATACAAGATCACAAGCCACAAGTTGGCTATAAAGATCACATTATCCAAGGCAAGAAAATATAACATGCCAAATAGGACATGACTCAAATAATTGAACAAAACCTCCAAATGAATATAAAATGAATCACGATCACACAAGGAGGTTGACCATGAGCATAAGATCATCGAAAGATGCACCAATTAGGATCGCAAGAAATGGGAAGCTTTGCAAGATCCAACAACTCAGATTAAGCCATTATCATGAAGAACAGACATGTCCAACCTAAATCATAAGAAATCTCCACCAAGAAAGAATGTATCAAGATATGAACCCATAAATAAAATTTAAATTATGTCTACAACATGCCACAAGGATCGCAAAAGCCAATGTGCTAACTTGAAGGATTGCAACACAAAACACATGAACATGAAATTAGGAACAAATTGAAAGGAAATATTTTTTTGGTTGATGCAAGATTTCCAAGATCCCAAGATGCTCCAACATCACAAAGAATCATTTTCTATGTCACTGGTAGGGATAACATCATTTATTTTATGGGTTGTGTTGGTTTCCTCACGATTTCCCATAGATCTTATTAACCATCATTTGGAGGGACAATCAAATCTAAAACCTTGGATGTTTACTTTTCTGGGGTCCATAGTTTGAGTGAGGGTGTATACACCTAGATTCAAAGTGAGATCTACTACCACATCTGAGGGAGAAACCTCCTTTCTTCTATTTCAATATTTTGAGTCCCAACCCCTCTACATGTGAGGAGTTGAATAGATGAAGGTATTTTTTGGATTGAAATTATTTATATTTGTGCATAAATGGTCAAGTTATAATCTCTCATGTAGATGTATGGGGTTTGTCCAAGTTGATTGCCATTTTTTCTCAAACAATCCTCCAACCAATATTTGAATGGTAAATTGTAAGATTTGATTTAGTAGGATCCATTTGATGGGCACATTGCCCTGAGATTGAATTTTAAGGTCTATTTTTACACAAATACATGAAAATCATTAATTCACCATTGTTGTCTAAAACTACATCTCTATCCTCCAAGTTATTAAAATCCACCACAAAGAAATGTTTTGGCAGAAAGTATATTTTTCCAACACTCTTCCAATTGCCTTTAATCCTACGTCTCATGATCTCTCTAGACTTAAACCCCCCAAAACTCTACCAATTATGGTCGTTTGTTAGATAACTACCACAACATAATCTATAATGTGAGATACATCAATATCCACTATATTGTTACTGATTTCCTTTGAATAGGGACGTCATACATGGGTTGCATCAACATTCTATTCGATTTTGCATAAATCTAGGTCTTTTCAATATTTTATAAATATGTGTGTGTATAAACACACATATAGTATGTATGTAAATATGTGTAGAGAGAGAATGTATACACACACACATTTACATTATCTCTCTACACATACACATATGCATGCATGTATCCATACATACATACATATGAAGAAGGGTGATCCCACAATAATGGACTACACTTTCACCCACAAAGGGAAAACGTGGGTGCTAAAAAAACTTTTGGCAAGGGTCTTCATTTGAATATGCATGTTCAAACACACTAGGAGACCCCCTTCATTCAAACAGAGGTGTTCAATTGAACAGATGATGCAATAGGACTTGAAGCAAAAAATTTTATGTTGATTAATTTATTAATATTTTAATAGGTTCATTCAAATGCCCCCCTTTGAGAAAACACTTTTTGAACCAATTTTTTTTAGCAAAAAGTATTTAAATCCTGAGGTGATAGTTATTCTATCATTTTTATTTTGCAATATGGGCTCCATAGGATGTTAGATATTCTTGAAATTTTTAGTTGACAAAGCTTATGAGCACACTAAATCATCTGCCACTGCGACTCTGCTATATCAGGTGCACCAAATTCTTATTTTTCTTCTTCAAAATATCTTGTATGATATTTTTATTTTTAAAAACAAAATTTGGTCGATGAACGCTTTTGATTGGAGCTATGAACCAATAAGGCCATATTTGGGGGACCCCATCCTCGTGGTGTTAACATTGCAAGCGTTAAGGCATTAACGCCTCCTAAATTTGTCTTTGTGCTAATTTCCCAACTTGACGCCTTATCACTCCTAGCTTACCTTATAACTTTATACTCTCCTTATCACTCCTTATCACTCTGTATTCTTCTTATGTCTCCCCTCCTTATCACTTTGTAATCTTGTTATGCCTCCCCTTCTTATCACTCTTTAATAATCTCCTTATACCTCCCCTCCTTATTACTCTAATTTCTCCTTATATCTCCCCTCTCCATCCAACTTATTGCTCCATCCTTCATGAGCATAAATATCCTTACATCTCCCTACCGTTAATGACTCCTTATGACTCCCATGCAACTACCACCAATACACATCTCTTCTGATACGTTGGGTGTGACTGGGCGGGGTAAGAGCCGCAGTGTCCATCTTTGACAGTGAATGTTGTAGGTGCGCGACCACAATCAATGGCGAGGATGTGCAACCAATCTATTTGTTACTCGTTGCATATCAACCAAAGCATGAGCTTATGTCTCTTTTTGGTAGCGTATGTGTGCCCTCCATCACAATGACCTGCATTTTTTGAATGGTTTTTTGTTTGTTGTTGAATTTTTAATTTTATTTAGGAAAATATATGTATTTTTTAATATTCTTAAATTCTTTTATTCTTATAAAACCTTAGAAAAATCTTAGAATACCTTTTAAATTTTTTAGAAAACCCTTAAAAAAATCTTGTATTCTTAGAAAACCTTAGAATTTTTATAGAAAACCTTTCTTGTGTTCTTACAAAACCTTATAAAAATATTAGAAACCCTTATAAAAAAATACAAAATATTAGAAAAATTCTTATATTCTTAAAAAACCTTAGGAAAGTCTTACATGTCACATATTCTTTTAAGATAAGAAAAATGATATCCTAGTAGGGGCATCCCATAATCATCCAACTTTATCACTTCTATTTTCAAAATAAATCTTCTCTCGTACAACTCTAGGATTATTTCTTTGTTCACTATTTACTAAGAATCACCTAAAAATGTAAATTCTAGAAATAAAGGGAGATCATATCCTCACTTTCATAAGTGTCTTAGTATAAACTAATATCTAATATTGAAGCTTCAAAACAATATGAGAAATCATAAAGTATATGCACAATTACCAGTTTGAAATATTGTTAGTAATGTCATTAGGTCACTAAAAAGATAAAGAAAGACAAAAATCCTAACAAAAATCCTAGTATAATTAAATAGTACACCACTAAAGATATTCATTAGAATCTAGGGCATGAAGTAATGAGGTAATTTGAACTAAGATCAAGATTAACCTAGAACAAGTATAACTAATAGAACTAACTACATGATAGAAAAAATAATGTAAAAAAATAGGGATAGTGTTCATGTCCTATATTCATACTAATAAAGGATAATTAGGGAACTATAGATTAATTAGAATATTTTTAAATCATCACTTGCCTATTTCTAATTGATTTATTCTAGATTACATTCGATTAACCATAATCTTACTCTTAAATAGGTTTAGGATTTAGGGTTTACTTTTATGACAACCATCCTTATATATTTTTTACCTTCTCCTTTTTTCATGAGGTCTCGACCTTTATAATCTTATTTTTAAATAGGTTTAGGGAACTTAGGGTTCAGGGTTTAAGGTTTACTTAAATTATGACATCCATAGGTTATATATTTTTTTGCATTTTAGGTGTTCATGGGGTCTTTGTTTATAATTAGGATTAAATGACTTCACCTACCTACATTTGAAAAAGAAAACAAATACAAGGTCATTCAAAACCATAACAAATTCCTAAATGAAGAAAATGAGCACATGTTAAACCATGGTACCATAATTTTCTATCTAGATGGATAATATGACCACTTGTATGTATATGTACATGTGTTTGAATTTGTGATAAGTGTACCAATTTATTTGATTTAAATTTATTATCAAATAGATTAAACTATGTATGTGCACAATGTTAAATTGGTTACATATTCAATTGTGAAAATTAAATTTAATATAATGTACATGTGTACATGTTTTTGCACATTAATTATTATTAAATATAATTAACGTTCAATATTTAAATTTGTGTTGTTATATGTGTTTAAGTTGTGTAACTTAATATCCAAATTTTAAATAGATTATAGATTAAATTGCATGCTTTTCAAATGTGTGTACATGTACACTTACATAATCTGTAACTTTATGCCACCTCTAGATGGTTGATCAAGATGAACATGCATCACCTACACCTAGAGTGATACCTGAGTATGGTAAAAAAGTTCATTATATTGACTAGGAGATATGCAGGTTGAGAGCTACCATAGAGTACCCCCATACTATTTGCATGAATACGACTACATGCTAGACTATTTTGACTAGCCTAGAGCACATTATAGAGTGCCTAGGTCAACACACTACCTATTCCCTTGTGATAGTAGATATCATTTTTTGGCATTTGAGGGAGGAGGTCTCAAGTGACGTTTCCTTGGATGAGGTCCAATACCACGTCCCTAAGGAAACCATCAAACACTATGTATTTCCTTTCTATGAGGACAGGGCAAATGTGAGAGTCTACTGGGTGACATGATGAACTGATGTAATAATGAATAGCCTTATATACCCTTGGTTCCTTACTGCTCATGGTCATTATCCTAATAAAAAATATATTTCACTATACTTTTCTCAGTAGTTGTATGCTAAGGTCCATTTGGGCCTCAACGTCAATTACTTCAAGCTACCCACCTATTTTAGTCGAGGGCACATTAGAGTCATAAATCAATAATAGTATTGTAGAGCTAATGAACAAGTTCCAATGCTCAAGCATTTGGATGGGCAAAGGATGCATGCCATATCCCCATACCTCACCCTCATAACAGATCAAGTGGTCGTGACTTCCCAAAGGAAAGAGATCAATATCATTAGAGATATTATTGCTGCTACTACTACCATTTCTTTCGATCGTCTCAATAGATATATAGATATTCAACCATGGTTAAGATCATCTATACACATTTAGAAAACGTCTTCAATTATTTCTCAAGTTCTTTTTTATTTTTCCTCTACCCCTTGTTTGTCATCCAGAACACTCTTTTCTTCAATAGGGGTAATATGAACTTCTTCTAATTCAATTTTAGGTTTAGGAATAGTCTGACTCCATTCTCCAATTACCTATAAATTTGTACTTTCAACAACCTTATTTAGCCCAATATTGTAGCATTGGTACACCTTTCTTGGAGTAGAATATCCCAACAGATTTCCTAATGACATCTAGTATCATTTTTTTGAGATTTTCTTCATCTCTTTTGATATAGCATTTGTTGCTAAGAATCTTGAGATATTTGACACTAGGTGTCTTTCCAAACTACAACTCATAAGTTATCTTTATATGATTCACTCTTACATGTACCCTATCAAGAAGGTAAACAATAATATGCACATAATCTATCTAGTACACATTAGATAGGTTAGCATCTTTCAACATAGTCCTAGCCATTTCTACAACCATTCTATTCTTCCTTTCAACTGCTCTCTTCTATTGCAAAGTCCTGGGAGCAGACAAAAATGTCTACTAATACCACGATCTTCACAAAATATATCAAACTCATGTGATGTAAATTCACCTCCTCTGTCAAGTCTTAAACATTTGATTCTAATAGTCATTTGATTCTTAATTAAATTCTTGAAAATCTTAAACCTATTCAAAGCTTCATATTTTTATCTTGAAAATGCAACCCAAGTCATTCTAAGATATCACCAATAAGTAACACGAAGTAACTTTCACTATTCAATCTTCTTGTCCTTGTAGGTTCACATAGATCTGTATGTATTGACTAACCCATCTGACATTCCTTGTATGTAGTATTATTAGGTTTGATGATTTTGAGCATACCCATCACAACCTTGTTAGAACTAATATTCATCATATTATCAAATTTAATATGTCTCATACTCTTGTGCCATAACTAGCACTCACTTCTTTGAGCTAAATAACAACTGCCTCCACTCTTTTCCTTAAGATAGTAAACATTGTCATTTCTCATACCTTTTGCAATTATTCATTTGAAACCTTATCTAATTTCACATCTAGATCCATGAAAGCTAACTTCAATTCTCTTATTGCACAATTGAATTATATTCAATAGATTTTGCCTTAATATTTTAACATAATTAACATCACTAACTTTATGTCTGTCATTAATAGATATGGTTCCCTTACCACATATATGTACAAAGATTTCACCACAAACAAGATTGATTCTTCATCATAATTTTCAAACTTAATGAACTCCCTTCTATCACATTTCATGTGAATTGAACATCCAAATTAAATCGATCAGATTTCCACAATCCATTTTTTACATTCCTTCATGCTCTTTGCTCTCATCCTGATGATGGATCACGAAGTGTGATCTGAAACATTGATGCTAAAAACTACACACAATCAAATCCAGAAATCAAATTGAAAATGAACATCCAAAATCAATTATACAAGGTTTGGATTCTTCTCTTGCATGTAGAGTAGTCTTTGTAGTTTCTTCTATGACATTTAGACTTCCATATCTATTACCATCATCATCCTTGATACCAAGATCAACACTTCATCATTTGAATTGTTTCCATCTTCATCCTCTGATGAATGAGTGTCCATTGAACAAAAAATCTTCTTCCCCTTATCTTTATTACATGTCTTAGTATTTTTTTTATTCCTTCTATAACTATCTTTTCTCTCATCGTCATCATACATCTTATTATCTTCCTTAAAAGGGCATTTAGTAGCATAATCTCCTACTCTTTCACAATTGAAACATTTGAAGGATAACTTACCCTTATACTTTTGGAATCCTTTCGTCAGTCTTTTAACAAAATTTGGCTCTACATCATCCATATTATAACTTACCTTAGGTACATCTTTAGTCTTCTTAGTAGCCTTGAATGCAACATCTTTTTTCATACTGGTTCTCTTCAAGTTCAAACATCTCAAAGGTAGATATTGCTCCATAGAGTTCTTCCAAATTATATTTCTCCATATCATTACTATGTTGAATGGAAACCAACAAAGTTTTGTAGGGTATAGGCATAGTTCCCATCACCTTTAGTTAACTTCATTCTCTTCTATAGCTCCACCAGTGCCTCTAATTGCACTTATAATTTCATTTACCCTGTGTAGGTAGCCTTCAATATTCTCATCCTTAGACACTCTTAGAGTCTCAAATTTATGCTTCAGATTTTGCAACTTGATTTGCTTGATCTTCTTATCTCCTTCATATATATTGAACAACTTTTCCCAAACATCATATGCGGTGTTACATCTCATGACTTTTAGCAACTTTGAATCATGTAATCCACTAATAATAGGGATCCTAGCCTTCAAATTATTCTCATGTGCCTTGCTTTTATTCAGTGTAGGAGTAGTAGACGTTGGAGGAGTGTAGTGATTTATGATATCTTTGAAGAACTCCAGACAACATAGAGCCCATATGTGATACCATTCTTGCCTTCCAAAATGTATAATTTGTTCCAATAAAAACTTTGGTACTTTGACACCATGTTCATTTTCCATCTTGGATCTATCTCAAGTGGTTAAAATTCTTCAAGAGGAACTCAAGTTTAATCCCAATTGTTGAACACATCTAGATGTTAAGAGGGCGGGGTTGAATCAACATGCACAAAAACTTAACTTTATTTAGTCATATTTTTTTCATCAATTAACTTTAATCCAACTAACTATCAATAAAAAAATATTGCAATGATAACACACACACACATGAACACCAAATTTACATAGAAAACCCAATGCAAGAAAAACCATGGTGATAATTACATTCACTATATGAATAACATATTATAATATTTGTTTTAGGCTCACTGCAATGGAAGCACACTGCTCCCTGAAGGAATCACAAGTTAAGACACACTGAATTAAAGTGAGATACAAATGTGCACAATATTCCAAAAGAGAAAATAATCTTCTATTAGGCACAAAGAAATGATGAAATGAAAAGATATAGGATCTCCTGATCAAACACTGCAACAACTCTATCAAAATCGCACTCTTCCACTTCTACTCTATCACATTTGCATTACAATGACTTCATATTTGATCCCAAATCAATCCACACCCATCCATTTTGATCCACACACTAATTCTTACAATTACACATCTATATATCATTTTGATCAACCAAAGTTATAACTAGGTCGACCATGGTAGAGATAAGCATTATTTAAACAAAGTCAACCACCTCGAGCATTTACATCCAATGTGGTCCACCCCAAGAGATAAATGGGACCCAAATACATCATAAAACACCTTCTATAAATGATTTCATCAAAGTTCAAGCTTCACAACAACCTCCAAGGTTGAACCCAAATGAAATGTGTAGCAAAGAGTCAAAGCACATTAACCGATTGGCCTAAAAATACTCTCCAATGCACATAATTTCATGTGAAGCACAACATGCCACAAAAGGACCTACTTAAACCTCTTAACTCTTCCTCCAAAGCATATCTAAACCAATAAGTCATAAATCAATTCACCACAATGAAATGAGTTGTCTAGAGACCAATACATACAACCATATTGCACTTATATCAACATAACATCACTTGTAGAGCAAACCAACATAAGATATTTGATTTGGAAAAATGAACGGACATTAGGAACATGTCCACCTAACCACACCACCTAAATTACCAACATGGAACATTCCCCAAACCTGTCTTAACTATTCTTGATAACCAACCTTATTGTCAACAAACATCAAAACACACCCTCTACCTTTGAACTTCTGTCGACCTAAAAATATGACAGTGCAACATTCACAAACTATGACATCACCAAAACTACAAGTCACCAACTTCTTATGCAGAGGAATGTAAAACATTCTCCCATAAGAACTTCAAATAATTTTTTCTACATATTCTAGCTTCCCATACTTCTATCTTCCAGATATGCCACATACTAACTTCTTATCATGACCAAAAAAAACAAAAAAACATGTGAACATAAAATATATCACTTAAAATACTCTTTCTTTCATATTAGACTTCAGATACTTTTTGTTGCATATCTCAACATTCCATACACTAGACAACACAACTCTCATACTTCTCTACATCAACATAATACATAATACAACACTTCTCTATCAGGTTGACATCCATTCACACAATATGTTGACATCAATGACAACACTGAGCTCATAATGCTAACAGATATATACAAAACACGTTATGAGTTTAAACATACACCTATGTCTAAATTATAACTAGTTTGACTTCAAAACTTAATAAAATAAAAAAAATATTCAAGATATCATTATAAAACCAATTGCATGCCTCAAATATCAATGTTACAAACCTAAATTCAAAAGAATCAACATTTCATCTCTTGTAGAAAAAAGTTATGCATTCTATAATGCACATCACTCTTTAAAAATGTTATTTACTATTAAAACTAGTTATAGAAGGAGATGAAAATATGAATACAAATTGATTCAAATATAATTTTTAAAAATATTTTAAAATTTGTAGACAAAATGTCACAAATCACTAGTTACATCATCTTCAAATTCCTAATGGTTTAACAGTAATAGGTGTCAGAAAGTGAAGGTTTTTTTTTCAAAATGTTAATTTCAGTGTCAAGTTTGGCCAAAATGTGTAACCCACTATTGTGGGATCACCCATAAGCTAAAGATGAAAAAATTGTTAGGAAAATGGTGCCCCAACCTTGCATTTGCATAAGCTTACTATTGATAGTAAGTTTATATTTGAGCATGAATTGGTCCAAAATTTCCCCAAAGCTACAGATTGGGTAGATAAACATGCAAGTAAATATTTGTTGCAAGATCATGCCTCAATTTGAAGATATCAAAGTTTTCATTTTTGAAGTTGTGAACAAAAAATTGAAATCAATTTTGAAGGCATTAGAGGCTCCAAAATAACTCAAAAGTGTCCATAACCAGTATAACATGTTATAGCTTGATAGAGCATGTTATGAGCTTTCCAACACTTCAAACGATTTGTTAAATGAACATAGTGTTCAAAAGTTATGGTTTTTGAAAGTTAAGTCTTTTGAAATATGAAATATAAAATGTGTTGGACACATAAATGAGGTATAAAAGGGAGTTACATGTGTTGATACATGTGTTTTGACATATCACATGACATCTTCGATTAGATATTAGATGGCTTCCACTTTTTGAGTGGTTTAAGCCCATGGTTTTGTAATATAGTTTGATGATTTAATGCATTGTACCTCCTATATATTAGGTGTGTGAGAGGATGTTGAGTGTAAGAGTTATAACTATTGAGCTACCTCCAAATCTCTGGTTGGTGATACTCGTATGAGATTCTTGCTTTGCAAGCATATTGTATTCTATTATTGTTCTGAAATACTATATTGGGCAACTTTTCCAGAGTGAGTTTTTTTCTTCTTTCAAATGGGGTTTCCCCATGTAAATCACTATGTTGTGGTATTCATGCTATTTATGTTTATCTCTGTTAAATATCTATAATTTTTGTAAAGATCTGAAAAAAAAAAGCTTTTGCATGACCCTCTTCTTAAGGTTAGTAAAGGACGTTGTTCCACTACCTTAACTTCCTTACAGTAATGTGTGTTTGAAAAAGGAATTGAACATATTGAAATATCAACAACAAGGTGATGTCAAGTTTGGAGAGATTATACATAAAACCTTTTTCAATAATACATAGTTTAAACTTAAAGTGAAAGAAGAGACTTATAGTGACAGACACATAGTTAAGTGCACTGTCATAAGAACAAGGATGTTAAATTATTCATTGAAAATAAATGTTTATTAGATTCAATTGCCAAGCTCTAGATTTTATTAAGTTCAATTGCTAAGCTCTACAATGGAGAGTTTAATATATAATCAATACTTGTTAATTTCTAGCGGCAAAGTAACAAGTTAATAAATAATTGCAAATGCATGATGTATGATAACATGAAAGTAGGTAGTCTCTCCATCAGATAATCACGACTAGGGTTTGAAGCCATCTTTTTCTATATTGTTGGTGTAATTAAGGTATTTTACCTTGATTAATTATCACCTAAGTCTTAATTATTATACTTCACTTAAGCTTACTTAGGGACCATATTGGAGCTTTTAGGAGCATTTTCACTTTAGGTGGTGTTATCCTGTTATCACATTTCACTTTATGTTGGCTCCACCTTTAGTGCACTTATCACTTTATCACTTTCCACCTTTGTTGCACATGTTGCACACACTTATCACTTTATCACTCTCCATCTTTGTTGCACATGTTGCAACTACTTTATTACACATTGGAAGATGATCCACCTCTGGTGGACATTGATTCCACCTTAGATGGATGATAAGTTGTCTCTTAATTATCATGTAATGAGACAGCGACACTTGTCATTGTCTCAATCACTCTTTTGTACTCACTTTGACTACATAACCAAGGGGTCTCCTATGTAATATTAATTCAAATTGATACTAGTTGGTCAATCAATCCATTGTATTACATTCTTGGTGAGAATATAATTTATTCTCATCATTTTCATTCTCTCTTGTTATTGTGCTTTCCTTTGCCTTTAGATTTTTGGTGGCTACCTTCATAACCAATTTTTATACAATTTAGAAAAACAAACAATTATATATATTTTTTAATTAAAAAAACCTTTCTCTCACTTATATTTTTTTTTAAAAGGTGGCATAGCCACTTAATATATTAATATAATAATTTTGTTACACTGGTTCAAAAGAGCTCTCGGAGAAAAGAACTAGGAAGAAAAACTATGATCATTGCTCATACATAATACAAAATACCACGATCTCAGAATCAGAGTATAAACCCCCCCTAGTTGGAGCTAGTTACAATAAAAAAGTATCCCAAAATTCAACCATGAGGTTCCAAATCCCACCCGAGAATGGTTACAATGATACATTACAAGTAGGCACCGAGACAGAAAATCAGAATGGAAAATAAAGTAAAACTGTAACCTGTCCAACCTGGTGTTAATACCCACATAAACAGAAAAAATCACATGGTTGTTCAACAATGCATGATGATGGAACAAATTGCCCACCAGTGCAGCCCCATTCTAGAGATCATATTTCTGAATTGCTTTCCATAACCTGTTACCCTTTAAGAAAACCGTTTACAAACTTGTTAACAATAATTTCCAGATGGAATGGGGATTGCAACAAATTGAAGGCATTAGATAAGAAAATTGACAGAATTTGAGAGGGAAAAATTATTCGCTTTCCCTGTGGAAACAAGATATCGTCACCCACAATTCTTCTAATAGCCCTACGAACATGTGGGTGATCACCGACAAAAACAAAAAACCAATCGATCATCAGTAATATGTCCTAGAAGAGGTTGTTCCCATTCTTCGACCTGCAGTTGTATTCTGTAATTCCAAGGGTAATGCTCCATGTGGAGAATATTACAAGTCGAGCAGACATCCATGACCACACTCATGTTCAACAAATGAGAGGAATGATGAGCCATCAAACATAGGACAAAACACAGAGAAGAAGAATAATACTTTGAAGGAACTAAAACATAGTGACCAGAATGTTAGGGATAAATAGAAAATGAAAAGAAATTAAATCGTACAACCCATAATAAATCAAAACCTGTGTACGATCAATTTGGAACAAGTGGATGAAAGAGTAAATATTCAAATCTGCGCAAGATCTCCATATTAACTTTCATAAAATAAATCCCCATACTTTAAACAACAAGAATTTAAGATGAAAACCAGTACACACACGAGATGACAACTTCCCAATTAACATGACGTCATGCCAGGTGGAATAGAGTTGAGGTGACAGCCGCCTTGATGACCGAGACCAACTCGACAACCATATGTTACACCCAATGTTGGTCGAGAACATACTTGACAACCACACATGACACACCATGATGGTTGAGAGCCACTTGACAACCATAGAAGACACCCAATGGTGGCCGAGACCCACTCGACAACCATAAAAGACACCCTATGGTAGCCGAGAACCACTCGACAACTACACAAGATACACCACGATGGCCGAGACCCACTCAACAACCACACATGACACACCTTGAAGGTCGAGACCCACTCAACAACCACATCAGACACACTATGGTGACCGAGAACCACTCGGCAACCACACATAACACACCACGATGACCGAGACCTACTCAACAGCCACACATGACACGAAATGAAGGCCGAGACCAACTCACCAACTGAATAAGCAAGCGAACAAACAAATCAAGGACAAATCAAAAGCCGATTCTAGCCACAAGACACATCATGATAACCAAGAGTTTGACCAAACTGAGGAAGCTTGTAAAAGCCATTTACAATTCAAGATGTTTCAGAATTCAAATAATTGAAAGAAGAGCTGGGAAATTTTCCAACGAACATACCGACATATCTGTATCCAGATGAATCTTGTCACAACCAAGATTGGCAAGACAGTTCGCAAGAACATTGCCTTATAGGTATGAGAAATGATGAAATTTTACAAAGAATCTATAAAGCTCCATACCTGCTCAAATATATATTTAAGATGCCAATTATCAATTTTCCTGTTAATACATGCATTAAAATATTATATATATGTATTTTTAAAACATACTAAACTTAATTAATTATAGAGGCATTTTATATATACGAGAGCAGTTGTTTATCTACGGGCATTTCAAAACATCAATTGCTTTAAATTATTATCTTTAAAGTTCTGAATGGCCACGGTCATGAACGAAAGGCTTTCGAACCCCATATCCATCGAACAGCTGAGCACTTAGAATATGATTGACCTTTTTCAATCATCATTGGCCTGGAAAAAGAGCTTGTCTGCATTAACGGGTTGAACCTGTAACTCTATAATGCATGGAGGTCAAACACAATCCAACAACAACGGGAATTCCATCACGTTCTCTAAACGCAGGCGGAAGGAGCTTATATTTGACAGGCGCTACGGTTGGATGTAAGTATTACGACTTCTTCCATATTACAAACAATACCAAACATTTCTTTGCTCTCACTGTTTGTTATCTTCATTCAGATACGAGGAATGGAGGAGCCCAGCTGAAGTAGCTCTGACTGGAGGCCGAGGAATGTAAGCTTTTGTGACCCTTTCAAATGAAAAACATATCGTTTTGTAACTGTGAATATTTGAAATACATCCCTACTATTGCAATTATTATTTGAAACCCTAGGTTTCTGCTATTTTTTTCTCGAACTTCGTTTGTTTGTTTGATGATTTTTCGATTATTTTTGCTTGCAGGTTTTGTATTGTGCCTCTCACCAAAGCTGCAGCGAAAGTTGTCTTTCAATGGGTAACTGTTATTTTTCCATTTCGCTGCTATAATACTGAGATTCTGCTTCTAATGGTCACTCCAAATTAGTATTTTTTGGAATAAAGTAATTTTGATTTAACAAGCAGTAGGGAATGACTCTGTAGTCTGTGGCGTTTTTAATCAAGGGAAAATTAGCAAGCGTGGAAGTTGATTTGCACTGAATTCTATCATGTTGATCCGGGAATACATACTATTTGAATTTGTGAAAAGCTATGTCTGTTCTACGTAGTCCTCTTTTGGGTGGGATGGGAAAACACATAATGTGAAAAATGGATGCCTAAAACTGTTCGCAAAATCCTAAGAAAGAAATCTAGATTAGGAAATCTGTATGGGGACTGGGACAATGGACTGAGGGGCGGGGGTGCAACCCTGCCAAACAGAGATGGGGACTTAGTAAAAAATTGTGGATGAAAAAACAACTTTCTACTGTGCCTTATATTCTCTTTTATTGTTTTGAAGGTCAGAATCAGCTTTGGTACGGCAGCACAGAACAAAAATGTTCTAACATGTACAGTAGTTAGCTATAGTATATTTATTGGGTATAAATCCCTTTTTTTGAGAGGTGGTCGTGCAGAGGTAAACTGCTCTTCGCCATCTTCATTAATGATAAGTTTTGCACAGTGCTGTACCAACTCCTTGACTTCCTCTGTTGAGAAGATATGAGAATGTAGCATTATAATGTACAAGTGAAGCCGCCTTAAGATAAATATAACTTTGATCTCTTAAGTCTTTAGAGCGTCAATTTAGCAAGGTAGAAGTCTCAAAATGATTGGAAAAGTGCTTCTCAAAACCTATAACAACCTATGAATCTTGTGGAATCACTAAAGTTTGATTTGCTACAAGGATTGGCAACCTACTCAATAATAAGTAGTGATGAAGTAAAGGACTCTCTCTCAATATCGAATATCTTAAGTGATATCTATATCAAATGTAAGTTAACCCAGAATATCCTTGGTGCGTAGACTTGAATGTGTGAGGATGACCACACAGGTCCATAATTAAAAACCAATAAATTCCAAAAGCAAAAGAGATGTTGCAGATATGTTTTGGTGTCAATAAATACTTAACGAAATAGAATTAATAGATTCATAAATAGAGTAATCAATTAACGAGTGTAAAAAACGGATCATAATGGAATATCGATTAGGTGTTAGGCATAGTCTCTTTTTATACACCTATCAACACATTACAAAAGGATATGCCAAACCATTGAGACACATACATATGCAAGTCACCCAAAGATACACCACAACAATTGTATCTGAGAGGGCCTAACCCATCCATTAAGACACATCCAAATGCAAGTTACCCTAAGGTACACCACAACAATAGTAGCTCAGAGGGCCCAACATGATCTTTTGTACTCTTTTCCATCTCCCTTAAAGATCAACTTAGAGGGCCAAAAGAAGGTAACATTTACTTGCCATACAGCCCAATGACAGGCCAGAATTCAAGGGCTTCATGAAGACATTGTCTAAGTGGTCACCAAAGAGCTCAAATATGAAATCTAGCATCCTTTCTTGAATGCAATACCCGATTTAGTGTCAATGGATTTCACTATGCTTTGTCCTCACATGTGTAACAAGATCATGAGAAAATTGAATAGCACTCTATCCATGAAGAGTACCTTGCTGATTCTATGGAAGGGCTCTTGCAATGACTTGCGGACCATGCTGTCTCTTGTTTTGTTCACCTATGCCTCTGTGGTTGACAATGTGACTGCCTTTTGCTTCTTTCAATACCAAGTAATATGATTGGAGCCAAGATGATTTACAAATCAAGAAGCAGAGTTACTATCATCCACATCTCCTGTCCAGTCAACATTGTTGTAGAACCTTGAATGTATTGTAATATCCTTTTGGCTACTTTCCAGTGGCACTTTAATCTTGTGCATAAATCTGCATACAAGAGCAACTACATGGGAAATTTATTGCTGAGCATGAGTTGTATAATAGACTTCAACAAGTTGTCTACACAAACTGACATCAACTCATAGTGTAAAACATGAGCTATCAACCTAACTCTCGACGGATATGTTGTAGATGAAGATTTCCAGATGTTCACTTGAGTTTCTTCAATATAAAAGATGATACATAGCTTGTAATGTCCCCTTTTTGAAATGAAGCTAAGTTGAAACCCTAGTTTCATCATTCATTCCCTGTGGGCCTTGGGAATTTTGCACCAGGGAAATGGGAATATAATAATGACTGAAGAGGATCATAATGTCATAAAAGGGGCCACTTAGTGACTTAAGTGTTATTGTAAAATGTAACTATAACAAAGAGGGCCTCAAGTAAAGTGTTATAACAAAGAGGGCCTCAATTAAAAGTGAAACTATAAAATAAGGTCTCTTACAATTAAATTTTATTTTAAATAATTCCTCTTAAATATCAATTCATGACAGAAATTTGAAGAGTTATATCTTTTGGAGGAAAAGGCTATGTAAGAGAGCCCAAGGAAGGAGAAGGCATATTGATCAACTATTCTATTTTCTTATTTTTACTCCTTGTCCGAGCATTGAACTTTGATTCAATTTACAGAAGGATGAAATTCCTCAAAATTTGGAGTTTGAGGATGAAAACTCACAATTCCTCATAGTGATTTCACACAGGAGTCACTGTTGAGCTGGACCATTGAAAATTAGATTGATATCAAGGTTACACTTGTGCTGAGCGGACACTGAATCATTTTCATTTCTGGCCATGGAAATCTTTGTTCTTTTAGAGCTATTTTAGGGTGAAAGTCAGCATTGTGATTCTCTGAATGGAGCTGCACCAATTAAGGGAAAATCACGACATATTTGTAGGATTTCAATTTCTATTCTGGCTGTTGAGGATTTGGAGAAGGGTGCCATCATTCCTAGACTCAGCTGCTTCATTCCTTGGGAAAATTATACCGTCCTTCCCAAAGTTTGGGCTGCTATACTTCTGTTAGGAGTAGCTGTAGATTATTTCTGATTTCAGCAGTCTTCATTCCTCATTTAAGCTGCGAATTACAGTATATCTATGCTATCAAATTGGCCTGAAAATTGGCTGTTTCGAGGCACGAGTCATACACAAATTGGGTACAGAGTGGAATTGACTTTGGTTTCACAAGGTTTTGATTTGGAGCAGTTGGTGAAGGTTTCAATGCATTCTTTAAGTTTTTTACCAGGAAATCCTAAATGATTATTGCAGCAATGCTAAACTCTATCCTTGCGAAGGTGTGTTTCCTGTGTTTTCCCTTTTTATGTGGGTGCAAAGGGTTGTTATTAGTCGTGAATGTCTGAGAGAGGGCATTGTTAGAAAGTTGACTGATGTGGAATGAAACGTACTCTAGGAATGTGCATGTAATCAAACCAGGTGGGTGGAGAATAGTCAAGTTTTTGATAGTTTGTTCCCTAGGAACAGTAACCCATGGTGAGCAGTGCACAATATATAACCCCCTATGTGAGGAGTTATATTGAGCAGCAGGCGTCATAACTGTCGACAAGTTTTATCATCTTTTCAACAGATTTTTGATAGTTAGTGAGTTTCCATTATGTTGATCAGTGTTGAATGGTGTTTCATGATACAAATCAGTCCTTTTTCAGATCTTCTAGTGTTTTGTATTGACATTTGGAGGTTTAATGTTGATCATCATTAACTTCCACTTGATTTTTAAGTCAGATTTCAATCGGCTGCACCTAAGTTTTTTTTGCTCTTGTCTTCATTTAAACACTTACCCACGCTTCCTCTTCAAAGTTTCAGTCATATTACTAGCAAAAGTTACAAGCAGGTATTAGTTTTATAACAGTAGTTGTATTGGTTTTACAAGAGCGAGTTTTCAATCAGCAAATAGTAAGAGGTTGTTACTCCTCCCATTGTTCATTCAAATTGCTTTTAGGTTCATAGATTATTTGACAAAGGAAAGATTGTCAAAAGATGAGTCAGACAGTCATAAAAGGGTTTTCAAAGCATTTTGAGTTGCAATTTTTAACTAGGGGTTGATGTAGAGAGGTCACTAGAGCAGATGTTTAGATTCAAGCTCCCAAGATTGTTAGAGTTTTTGGATTACATCTTCAGGGGATTTACCATGCTCAAAATAGGGGGCTTGGTCAGAATCATCTCTAGAGCTGTGTATCAAGATTTACTATTTCTAGCCTGCACTAAAAATAGCTTGGGGGAGTTTAAGTCATCACCATTTTTTAAGAGATGGGGGTATGTTGATTAATCTATTTTTAGTAGCTATTCATAGGCCAGCTATGTTTAGAATTTTAGACGACCTTCTGCAAGGTCTATTCATAGTATGTAGTAATCTTTACCAGGAGTTGAACTGAAAATTGCTGGAGTTTAGATTTATTGCTAGTGGATTAAATTTTATAATAAAGTTTCCATGGTATGCAAGTGATATATTCTTAGGGTAGGATTTTTTGTTAGCTTTTTAATTATTATTCATGCTGGAGTTCTGTGTACATTATAATAAGTGCTTTCGGCACCTAGTTTAGGGGATTCAATATTGTTGATTCTTCACCCACTATCATTCATCCAATAGAATTTAGTAAGGTCAGTCTTACTTTTAAATTGTTTTTGAGATGTTCTATGTATTTGTGCTTTAATGAGTTAAATATTTCTTGACAGCTATTTAAAGCTTTGTATTACAATAGTTGTTAAGTTGGTAGTTGTAGCTTAGAATGCAACTATTGCATTTTGATATACTTTGTACGAGATGGATGAAATGAATCAATGTGTTTTTATCGTTAACTACAGGCTTGAATTGCCGGTTGTAGTGAAGTGTGTATAGTAGCTTTGTATGCAATTCCCCACTTTAATTTATCGAGTCATTTGTGTTATTAAAATCAAATCCCAGCTCAGCCTACGCCTTTAGCTGAACAACATAACCATTTTGTTATCAACATATCACAGGTTTTACTTTTAGTCAAAAACCATAAATATTAAAAACCTTTTGCTTTAACTAGAAGTGCATATCAGCCCTTTGCCTTAGGGAATTCAAAAGCACCCACCATTAGTTTTGTTTTCTATGCATGAAAATACCCCAGAAAACACTGTATAGATTGTAAATAGCAAGCATATATTGTTCAAACTTCAAATTAGGTTACTGTTGCCATAGGGAACTTCATGTTCTAATCCAAGAAAGGTTTTCCTGTACATGCTATTCTGGTTTGTGTCATGCTGAAAGCCTGAAAGGTATGAGCTAAAATGCTAATACAATGCTACAAATGTGTTTGATTGAAAGAGCATTAAAAACTACTTTAAAAATCAATTGACCAATTTTCAAGTAACAAGACATGATCACTTTGACCAGGTTGTGAGGATTCAATCTGATTTGAACCCTTGACCTGCTAGAACCCACTTTGGAAGTTACGAAAAAAGACTAAGCTAACTGGTTCTTAAGGTAATTTTTTCAAACAGTTCAAAAGAAGTTAAAAAACAATAAAATGTCAAACCTTTGCTGAAAATCTTTTACCCCAAAAATGCGAGAACTGCTGCTTCTTAAAGCGCTTTACTAGATCAAGAATTCAGTTGCAAGCAAAACAAGATAGGGTCTTACTGCTTCAAACCAGGAAAAATTTGCAGCACTCTTTTAAAATTTCCACATATATCACATTGATCACGGGTCACTCCATAAAATTCTTCAAGCACTTTAGGAACAAGAATCTCCTACTAATCAAGAATCATGGAATCACTCTCCTGAAAAAAGACTACCCTATGGTTAAAAAAGTGCGCTAGAAAAGGGTGTCATGTCATGCTGGGTAAACTTATGCTTCTATTCAATCATTACAGAAGAACCACAGTAAGAAAGAAACAAGATGCCTCCATTTGTCTGTATGTTTTGCACCGGATATATGTTACTCAGGCAAAACAAAAATCATGTCTATAGAAAAACTCCTCAGAAGCCCTTGTTGCTGTACTGTTTTGAAGTTCTCTCAGGCATTTGTAGTTGTACTATTAGGTGTATGGTCCACAGGAAAAATGCAGTCAATATCAAACCCTTACCTGTACAGTGTTTATCATGAGGCAAAAAAAAAAAAAAGATTCTCCTTGTAGTGCCATACACAGAATAGTTATAGAATAAAATGAGAACAATGGCTGGATGCTCTTTCTGCAAAAGCAAATGTCGGCAATTTCTGTGTTGGTGTAAATACACAGAGAAATCAACCCCCTTACATATTGCCCTTGTCCTTGATAGCTTGGGATAGGTCTGGAAGAGAAGAATAGATGTCACAAAAACATTAGATTGAATGTCAATGCTCCAAAGTACTATCATCATGTTTACAATACAGCTTTTAAGAAGCCATCCAGCTGCAACCATCAAGATTACCTGGAATAACCATCTATATAAATGAAGAACAGAAGGATATATAAAAAAAATGCTGATATTTTAGGTGTTTGATTTACATGGAAACAACATTTGAATAAATATATTGTCAAACATCAAAATATGAAATTTATAATTTAAAACAGCAGAAATATGTGTCCATTATCAATTGGCAGCAGAAGTTTATACTAATATATATTGGGTTAAATCATAATGTGAAAAACAATACTTATCTGATGTAACTCTTTGGAATGGCTACTTACGTCCCTAGAAAAATCTACGGAGTAGGCCTCTTGAGCTATGTCCGCAATCCAGGAGGAATTAGTTTTCAATAAGTGCATGTACTTGTATACAAGAGCCCTGGTCAGGACAATCCCGGCCGTACTGTATACCCCAAGTGGACACACTTTGTGTGCCTCTTCTTCAATGGTCACTGCCTGCCTATCCACCATCTCAAGCCCTCTCATTTAGTTTATATGGGTGGTTCAACCAATGCACCTGTTCATAATGGTTGGTTACCATTTGTTTAATACATACAATTATTCCTACCTTTTTGTCAAATGGCTTTTTACAAATAATCTAATAACCTTTATTTTTTATGTCCCTTTTAATTCCAAAGGATCATTTACATGGGACAATAGTTCTAAGTTTTCTTTCTTAGTTTGGGCTAAAGTCCCATAAGTTTTTTTATAGATTAAACCATTTAAAAATTTAAATTAATCACACTTTGGATTATAGACTGACACTTGGTTGTGGCTGCTGTGGTATGATTGCTAGGGGTAGCAACCTGTGTTGGCAGCTTGGAAAGCCTACATGGTTGTCAGAGTTCAAAACTGTATGTTTAATAAAGAGTTGCAAGTGTTTGAACCTTGAGCTTAAAATTCGTATTTTGCATGATCAAAGTTAGAAATAATAATCAAGGAAAATAGATGCTCATCCTTTTTCTTTATACCTTGACATCTATGATTGAGATAAACATCGAGAAACCAAAATTGTGAATACTAGTGAGAACGTTTTTTTTTTCTAGTAAAATTATCTTGTATTACTTTATCACTAGCACCTGCACTGGTAATAGGTGCAGTGGGTTTGCCAATAGAGAATATGGATGCATGCCAATTGATTGTGCTTTGATGTAATGAGCAGATTAGGTTTTCCAATAAAATGAAATAATTTCTGCGATTGAATAATATTTTCTGGCATGAGACAACTTTTCCAGCATTTATTAGGCTTGAAAGTCCACGGGGAAAAGCCAATTTGCTAATAAATAGTACACATAGGTGTCTTCTGTGACAGATTCTCTCCTTTTAAAGCTGAGGAAAGCTGACAATTCTGTTTGTAGTCTACTGGGAAAGATTTGCATCTTTTCTGAAATCCTGACTTCTAGACAACATGCTCTGCCCAGTTCACCATAAAAGAGTTAAGCTCTCCAGATACAAAGGACCATAACTTCCATGTAAAATGTATTTGTATCTTTTAGGAATGCGATTGCAACATGATGCACAATTTTCATGTTTCTTTCCCATGTTCCATGATCATCCAGATATCCCCTTTCCAATGAAAGGGTTCTGCAAAAGGTTTGACTTTTTTCTTTGAATCCATTGTGGAAATATTAGCACTGCCAAATTGTATACAACGGTTTTTCCTCAATAGCATGTAACACCTACAGTAGCTGTGAATTCTATCATATTTAATCATGTCTTGATGGCAAAGTTTGCCAAAGAAGAATACAAGTAAATTAGACAATGTGCAGGTAATGATTTTTGTCTGTTTCAATTTTTTGGCTTAGTTTAAGTAGATGGGAATATCTGAATTTGTAAACCATAATGGCCTATTCAAGACCTTGCATTTTAGTGTTAAAATCTCTGAGAAGTTGGTTCATGGTACATTAGTTACTCCCATTAATAATATCTATCAATAAATATTAAGCGGTTGAAAATAAACCTTTGCACATATTATCTATGTCGTGGTTGAGATAATGCTCACGAGTGATGAAGTGGCATATCATACATGATATTGTGTGATGATTGTTGTCCACAGGCGACCAGGCCTGCAGCCTTACACCAATTAATACATATATGGAAGATAAGCAAAGTATTATGGCAAATAATCAATATCCTTATTGAAACATTCATGCCCATCAAATTATTAATGAATCTGATGATATAAAAAAAATCCTTCAGCAGCCAGAAATGCTCTGTATATATCACTAGAGAAGTTCTGGGGTAGAAGTTGCATTAATCTGGACTGTAATAGTATCATGTTGAGGGAGCGTATTAGCAATATATGTCTTCTGGCACAAACCTTGCCAATGCATATGACTAGGTAATCAATGCTACAACTTTATGAAATGTTTATTGATGGAAATTATACCAATTTAGATTGCCCAACTATTTTATATCATTACATTCATGTGTAATTCATGAAGAACCGAATGAATACTCTTGGCGGGGGTCACTTGGTAGTCTTTCAGGGATGCCAAAATGTATAATTTGTATCCTTTTTTCAAGATGGTCTGCTTGTCTAAGTACTATTGGCATCTGGTTGGCATAAAAAAATAGATTGTCGTTTGGCTTGTGTGAAGCGGCTTTATAACTACAATATTTGCTATTTGGCCATCTTTGCTTTCTTTGCAGAATATATTATATATGTGAAATCTCATGATATTTAATCATGTCGAATGATTGCTTGTAGTTTCTGGGTGACAACTTTCTTTGCAATTTAGATAGTTCTTGTGTATGAAATTTCATGATATTTGCCCAAATGGAAGGATTGCATTTAGCTAGCTTATGAGCGACATTTCTGTTAAAAATTAAAATGTTCAAAGACAAGTACAAGATATGTAATTTTTTTGGAAAATTGATTGTAATAGTAATATGTGCTTTGTGCATAACATACACAAATTATAGAATTTTGAGACCTTTGGCAGTTTAGAGAGCGTGGAATCATTTGTCATATCATTGGTGTGGATTCAGACAACTATGTTGTAGCTACCATGGGAGAAGGGTGATGTATTAGTATAGAATCATGAACAAGATCACTCTTAAAATTAATGGGATACAAGTTGAAGCTTAACTTTGGGGTTGTATAGAGTTTGTGACTCGTAAATATGAGAATACATTAATTTTATGTATACATTAGTCAGTTTATCTGTTATCATGGTTGCTAGGTTTATTTCATTGTAATAGTTGATTTGACTATTTGATTTTTAATTTTTATTACTGGTGTTAGTGTTAGTGAACAATTACAGCTTGGATATTACGCAATTTTAGCTCTTTGGAGGTAGATATTCTCACATATTTAATTCTAGAAAGTTATTTCTAGTAGCTTGAATGAAGAGACTTGCCATGAAGGCTCATTGAATCGACATATAAATCAAATCAACTTATATGTGCCATGAGCCTGGGATGTTTGAAATGGTGTGATACTAGTTGAGATGAAAAACATAGAAACAATGAATCTTAAGTTTCTTCCTTAATGCTTTGCAGGTTAACACAACTGCAGACTTATTGATGCAAAAGTTGGAAAGTCCATCCTGTCCACGTTCTCCACAGGCTTGGTTTAACTGTGCAAAGGAGACTGTTAGGTGTAAAGTTCAGAATTGGAGTGGATGGACATCATTTAGAAGAAAGCCTTTACTGATGGATTCATCTCACTTCAAAGCATTTAATCTTTCTAGCATACAAACAAAATATTCCGTGCAACCCCAGTTGCAATCTGAGGTATTGCAGAAAGGAGAAATAAACATGAATAGTGAAAGGTGATCTTGGAACTTTTGATTCAGCAGGAGGCAAAAATAAGTGTCTTGACATTGATTATATTATATTTGCAATAAATTTTAATTTCAATTTCAATTTCATCCCACATTTGACTTGTATTTACAATGTATATACTTCATCACTTTCGTCTTTACCACTCCCATATGGGACCTTTCGATCTTTACGAGCAACAAATATTGTTTTTCATTTTTTCCTGAAGTTTCCAGATGTCTGTTGCACTAATAACATATTGTTTACTTTGTCCATGTGGAAAACCTTTATGTATGCTAAAAGCATAATAAGGTTTAAATACAAAATTAACAAAAATATGTTATCATTGATGTATGCTAAAAGCATCGTAAGGCTTAAATGCAAAATTAATAACAAACATTTTAGAGCATATTTATAAGCTACTGGTATTTTTTGGAATAATAATAATTTTAAAAATAGTGTATCATATCTAAAATTTCGAGGACATGCATTTATATACTAAATATGTCATAGATAAGATTTAAATGCAAAACAATTGAAAAATATTTTAGATGTAAATATACATAATAAATATGAAAAATATTAATTATGCAAGTTGATTTCATTTAGAATACACACTCAAATCTATCTCAAACATTGGGAAAAACATCTCTCATCCAAGATATCAACAAGGGATTTCACTCCTCTAATTGGTCAATGAGGTGAGTGTAACGTGTTAATCTATAGCAATAGAAATTCTAATACAATTTCTCACAAATTCATATAAAATAAAACTTTCACCTCTATCATTTTAATAGGAATGAAAATGTTTCTCTTTACCATGAACCTGAATAGAACTAACAGATTTCAATTGTTTCAAATAAAATTGAATATAATTGTAGTGTCCTAAATTTGCACCTCCACATTTATGACACTTTTGCATCAAGTCCCACGAGTTAGCAATAGAGGACCAAGATCAAATGTCCATATTTTGACATCATGGTCCCTCATAACACAATGGTCCCTCATAACACAATGTCCACGATCTCTTATCCAAGTTTGAAGCCCATATGCTTGGACACGAGTGTGACGCGCAAACATTAACACGATGTGCTAGTGTCCACAATATTTGAAAAGGAAACACAGCTTTTGACGTGTGTCCTCTCTTGTATGCATACGAAATGTCTCTCTCTCTCTCTCTGTCTCTCTGCTAGAATCTACTCACGACTCAAGGAGATCTACACTTGTGTCTATTTCGTTTGCATCTCTTTTACCATCTTTGATCATCTAATTACTTTGAACATTTACTTTCAATATTCTTGGATAATATCTTGTTAAGGTAGTAAGGGCTTTCCTCCCTCAAGGGAGGCTTGTTCTTATTGTTCATCTTTGTGTAATAGGGGTTCTCTTCCACTAAGCGTAGAGTTATTTCTATTACTTGTCTTCATTTTGATTTATCACATAACTATCTATCTAGCTATCCGTGGAGGTGGGAACACCAAAGCAGGGGTTTGACTGCGACAAGCCTCTTTACGACCACAACAATTTTCTTGTCTCTGTGTGTGCAGGTGGTGTACAAGTGCTTTGATTAAGAGCTTGCAGATCAGTTAAACCAATTTGTATTTTTCTGTTCTCTGTCATTTTGGACCCCAGTATGGCGTGAAGACGTCTGCGTGACGCGCTATTGTCTGAGGCTGAGAGCTTCAGATTTTCACGAAACGTCTTTCAACTTGTGTATTTCTAGTTTCTGAAGTCAAAATATCCATATGCAACATATATTATGTTTTATTTGCGATTATGTAATTTATTCCATTAACATAGTTTGTTTAATCCACATTTCGATTGTATTAGAACTGTTTGAGTACTTTTAAATAGCCTCCTAAGTGATTCTTAGATTAGTTTCCTTTCATTTTGAGCTTTGCATAGTCCTGTTCTTGAGGTAGCATGAGGGAAATTTTGTTCTTGCGCAAGGTGGCAAAATCCCTTACTCTACATTTTGGTGAACCCAACGTGAGTGACATATATGTCAGATCTCTTCCTTCAAGGATTTGATGCATTTGATAGGGCATTCTCCAAAGATGCCTTTGACATGTTAGACGAACCCTTAGATGATTTCTTGGGTACGTCTTATCATGATTCCAAGTCCACCAAACACCTTATGTGTGTGGATGCTTCCTTCAGGGTCCTAATGAGTTCGTGAATGTCATCGTAGGCTCAGCGGTACCTTCAAAACCCAAGAGACCGGTCATTTGTGTGACTGCTGCTAGTCCCTCACCTAAGAGGGTGAAGTCTACACATGAGAAGTCTCGAGGGAAAGGTTCTTCGAACCTCTTCACTGAGTTCTCTCGATATAGCAATGAGTTGTATAACATTGTTGCTCATACCTACAACACTGGAAAGAACAAAGATAACCTTGATCAGCCTGTGACAATCTTACCACCTTCTCAACCTGAGCTTCCTCAAGCCCCTAAACCTGTAGTTAAGCAAACCAATGACTACGATCTTATCGAACAACTTCGTGTTACTCCTACTAAGATCTCACTTTGGGATTTTCTTCAAAAAGCTCTGGTTTACCAAGGAATCCTTCAAGAGGCTCTTCAAAAGATCTTGCTTCCTTCCTCCGCAAGGCTGACATATGTGAATGCTTTGATAGATCATATTTATGCGAACATGTCGAATATCACTTTCTATCTGCATGAACTTCCGCCCCTGGAGACTAGGAACCTTGCAGATCTTTTAATGATCATAGTACTCGTAGACGGTGTAGGGATAAGAAGAACCCTCGTTAACACTGGTTCAACACTCAACATATGCGGTTTGGACCTACTCCCAAAGATTAAGGTGGACAAGAACTCTTTGGCAACATCTTCTTTGTTCATTAGAGGTTTTGACAATACGGGAAAGACCGATGTAGGTACGGTTATCCTACCTCTAAAGGCCGGACCCATAGTCATTCCAACTTTAGTTTATGTCACGCCAGAGCCTCTACCTTACAACCTCTTGTTGGGAAGACCATGGTTACATGCATTGGGCATAGTCTCGTCTACCTTGCATGGATCGGTCAAATTCGTGGCAGATAGCCAAGTTGTCACGATAAAGGCTAATCTTGATGCCATGCATTTATGCGAAATGATAGCAGTAGGTTAGACCTCAGTTTCTCCCCCATTCAGGAATTACGTTCCTTTGATGGTTTCCACTGTAGTGACACCTTCTTCGCTGACCCCACCAACTGGCCGGGAGGTTCAAGTGGAAAGTGTCCAAGAGGTAAAACCCAAGGAAGTTCAAAATTCTCCCAAAGTTGATCCTCCTAAGGATGAACCAATTAAGGAAAATGGTGAAGATCCTCTTCTCACTGAATCTACTGAAGTTTCTTCTACCCCAGAAATCAATGCGTGTTCAGAAGACAATTGGGGAACTTTAGATTTTTCTGATTCTAATATCGGAGAGTATATAGTCAACCTAGTCAACTTGAAGATCCCAAAGATTCCATTCACCGCGGCTACAAAACACGACTATATTTATGTTAAGCCCAATGATTCTTACCACATTGATCATCTCTACTACACCAATGCTCCTAATTCACAAGAGCTTCATTCGATCTATGAGAGAGGGTACAAACTTGTTTCCAGATGTGGTTATGACGGAAGAGATTGTGGGCATGACCACGAAGGTATTAGGCTACCCCTAGAGCCTAAATTTGGACGTCGTACCACCGGGATAGGATATCGTCCTTCTGATTGTTAGGAAAAACTATGGTTAAACATTAATGTGATTCTTTCCGAGCTCAGAGTTGGTCTATCCGGAACTCATTGACTCTATCATGAGTACAAATGCGGTTCCTCTAGATGTCTTCTCCTTAGAGGAAGCTCTTTAGGAATTTTTGGGTGTTTACGACGGCTTACCCTCCTATCACCATAAGCGACATTTTCTTTATTGTTTGGAAACTCAGGTGTACTTTGGAGAAAGTGCCAAACATGCAGACGAGGGAATCCCCCTCTCTCGTGCCAACATGTACCCTTCAGTACCACATCCGAAAGACCAGTGTCCTTTTAAATGGAGACACTATTGACGTCCCAATGGATTCCAGTCATCCGAAAAGGATCATTAAGGTCGGAAAGTGTCTTTCTTCAGAAGAAGTCAAGGCACATACCGACCTCCTACATCAATATTTTAATGTTTTTGCTTGGGCATACGAGGATATGCCAGGAATTGATGAATCCATTGTGGTTCACAACATAGTCCTAGCACCCAATGCTAAGCCCGTAAAACAAAAGATCTGAAAAATGAATTCGAGGATTAATTTGATGGTCAAGATGGAAATAGAAAAGCTTCTAAAAGTTGGTTTTATTTGTCCCATTGACTATTAACCTTGGATATAGAATATAGTGCCCGTTAGTAAGCCTGATATATGTATTCACATATGCATAGATTTCCACGATCTAAATAAGGCATCTTTGAAAGATGATTTTCCGCTACCTAAAATCGATATGATTGTCAAATCCACAACATGCCATGCACTCCTTTCTTTTATGGATGACTTCTCAGGGTACAATCAGATTCAGATAAACCCAAAAGATTAGTATAGGACCGTCTTCACTACCCCTTGGGGTACCTTTTGTTATGTAATCATGCCGTTTGGATTGAAAAAATGCTGGGGCTACATATCAACGAGCGATGAATATGATATTCTATGATTTCATCCACAAGATCCTGGAGGATTATGTTGATGACATCTTAGCAAAATCAATCCCCCCAGGATCATGTTGGCAATCACCGATTTATCTTTGAAAGACTACGCCTCTACAAAATGAGATTGAATCCTTTAAAGAGTGTTTTTGGTGTTCATGTCGAAAAACTACTAGGATTTATCATCTCTGAGAGAGGAATAGAGGTTGACACGGATAAGATCCTGCTATTGTCAACATGCCTCCGCCTAAGAACATCTCTCAACTTTGCAGTTTGCAAGGTAAAATCCAAGTCATAAGGAGGTTCGCCTCTCAACTGGCCGATAGAACATTGCCCTTCACAAGATTTTTGAAGAAAGATGTGCACTTCAAATGAGACAAGGAATGCTAAGCGACTTTTGATTCTATCAAAGGCTATTTGGATAACCCTCCCATTTTGATGCCGACTATGCAAGGCCATCCCTTTCTTCTTCACATTTCAATGTCTCCAAATGCTCTAGTAGCTCTATTAGCTCAATATAATGATGATAGTAAGGAAAGGGTTGTCTACTACATTATCCACATCTTGGTTGATTATGAAACTCGATATTCTGCCATAGACAAGCAATGTTTAGATTTAGTGTTTTCTACACAAAAGTTGAGACACTACTTAATCCATGAGGAAACTAGAGTTCTCACCAAGAACAACTGTTTGAAACACCTTTTTTCTAGAGCCGACCTATCAGGCCGACTAGCTAAGTGGATTATGTTACTCTTTGAGTTTGATCTAAATTTCATAACTCGGAAGTCAGTTAAAGGGCAAGTGGTTTTTGATGAGTTAGCAGAGGCACCATCCCCGAAGGCATTTCCTAGGTTAGATAAATTTCCTGATGAAAATCTATGCACCATTAGTCACGATCCTGTTTGAGACATGTACTTTGATGGGTCTAGATGCCAAACATATTCAGGGGTTGGTGTCATCTTGATATCCCTTGAAGGAAATAATGTTCCTCTTTCCTTTCACTTGTAATTTCACTGTATGAACAATATCGCTGAGTACAAAGCCCTCATTGCGGGACTACGGGCTGCGATTGCTACTGAGGTTAAACACCTTCTCATACATGGTGACTCCAAGTTAATTTTGAATCATATCACTGGAAAGTATAGATCAAAGAATTCAAAACCATCTCAGTATAGGGAATTGACTTTGACTCTTCTCAAGCAATTCTCTCACTATACCATAGACAATATCCCTAGGAGAGAAAATCAGCACACGAACGCAATGGAAAGTGCAACTTCACCAGTCTGACCTGATTTTAACATAGATGCATGCCACTTTGTGGTACATGTTCGACATTCTCCAATAGTATCAGATCAATCTATCTTGAGTAATCTCGTGTGTGCTCATGTAGATTCTGGAGAATGGTTTTCAGATATATACACCTATCTTAAAAATAGGATTTTTCTAATAACACGAGTAAAAGTTTTCACATTAGAGTCATACATATTTATGCTCTCTATCTAATACTATCTAATGTTCTAAATCGTAGGTCATACAATGGCCTCTTGTTGTGCTGTTTAACTTAGACTGAAATACCCCTTGCTCTCCGTGAGGCACACTTGAAATCTGCTGGAGGGAATGCTAGCGATAAATCCTTAGTACATAAGTTAATCCACATGGGATACTATTGGAAAATGATGGAACAAGACTCCCTCGCTTTTGTCAAGAAATGTCCTCAATGCCAGCAACATAGTAATCTTATAAGAGCTCCCGCTCAGGGGCCTGAGCTCACACATCTCCATGGCCCTTCCAAACTCGGGGGTTAGATATTATTGGAAAGATATCTCCTCCATCCTCAAAAGGGCACATCTTTATCATCACGACTATGGATTATTTCATAAAGTGGGTATAAGTGGCCCAATTAAGGTCCACCACAACTGAAACAATTTGTAGTTTTATTCTAAACAATATCATTTCACATTTCGAAATACTTTCCACCATTATTTCCGATAATGGTACATGTTTCAAAAACAAGTGAAGCAATTCCTTGAGAAGTTATGTATTTAGCATCGCTTTTCTACAACTTATTATCCACAATCTAACGGTCAAGTAGAGGCTTCTAACAAGACCATTGAGAAGTTTCTGTGAAAAACAATAAGCATTGGAGAGATTGACATGTCCAACTAATCTATGCCTTGTGGGCATATCATACTAGCATCCGTACAACTACAAGAACCACTCCTTATAGCCTTGTCTACGAAGCTGATGTTATAATGTCTCTCGAGCTGGAAATACCATCTTTGCATGTCTCTCTAAGAGGAGTGATCGGTGATGACATCAACCGTGTCAATCATTTGTATGAGATGGAAATGTTAGACGAGCGTCACCTAAGGGCCCTCCAACATATGCAAGCTTATCAAAAATCATTCTCTAAGCAGTAAAATCAAAATGTTCTCTCTCGCACGTTTAAGGTGGGTGATCTCGCTCTCTATGAGAACTAGAGGAATGTAAACGTGCTAGTTGACTAGAAAAGGGAAGTTCAATCCTAACGGGTTAGGTCTGTACATCATCACCTCCGTTTATGGGTATGGAGCCTACTGTCTAGCTGATATGGATGATACCCCTCTCAAAGAACCTATAAATGTAGCACACCTATGATAGCATGTTGATGGTCTATTCTTGTTTCTGAGTTAGTTGTTTCCAATGTGTTGACTCTTGTTGCATAGTTGGATCATCTCCATGGGGGAAACTTTGGCCATGACTACGTCAGATGGTATCAGAGCTTGATGTTCATGTGTTAACAGATCGAGTTTGTGAGCTTGTGAAGCCTTAGATGTGCTTGTTGTAGGGTGACAAAGTGTGGATCTGGCCCGCAATTGGAGAGGACTTGTGCAAGGGGATCACTGAGGAAGTTATTGATAGTAGATAAATTTTTTGAAGGCATACTGAGGGTGAAAAGATCACTGAGTTGGAAGCAGGTTGCAAGTGTATTTGATAGATCGCCGAGAGAGAGGCAATTGAGAACCTTGTAATCAGATCACCGAAGCTGAGGCAGTTGCACTTGAGGATTGGAAAGATGCTGCCTAGAAGGATGAACCCTAGGAGATTATAAAAAATATGGAAGACTTCCAAAATGAGATAAGAAATGAGCTCCATAATGCAGTGGGAGGATTGTGAAGGATGTTAGAATAAGAAAAACCCTATTATCCCAAGAACACCTGCATGCATAACCTGTCACAAGGAAGAAGCAAAGACAGAAGACAGAAGAAGCTAAGGCGGCCAAAAAGCCAGAGACATGATATCCATGTTGAAAGAATGAATTTCTATTATCAACCAAAATGAATACAATACAATCTCCCTTAATGAAATGCAAAGCGGTGAATCCTTATAAAAGGATACCAAAACCTTAAAGGGAAAACCCTAAATGAGATGCCTAAGTTTAACTTAAGCATAGAGTATAACAGACTAACTATTAAATAAATTAATTATTAGCTATAATATGACTACTCTAACACCCCCCCTTAAGTGTAACTTAGGGAGAAGCTAAACAACTAAGGACTAAAGGATGCATGAAAACAAAATGCATGAAAGGAACTATGGGTCCCGACAACTAGGCCTAATCAGGTACCCAAGTACAAGAAATAAACTAGATGAAGGAAACTAAGCCTCTAATCTAGTGAAAGTCCCAAAGAAAGGAACAAGAATGAGCAATAAGCATCTCCGAAGCAAGAAGTTGTAAACACTGTCAGAAGTAACTGCTGGAACCCCCACTGAAGTGCATGACCAGGTAGAGAAGACAAAGTCTGAAGAGCTGATCAATCAAACCAAGGAAGCAATAGAACCAACAGGTGAATCCCCCCATAATGCTGAACAGGGAGAGGTGACAGGAACACTGAAATGCAATGCCAGAAACATCTGCAGAAAGAAGAATCAGGAACACCAACAGTGCAACAGAAGTACAAGTATAGGATAAAGGGTGGTGTCATCGACACACAACATGGGCTAATGTCATGGAAGGTACACTCACTTGACAAAGGTGGATGAGCACAAAATGACATAACATCATAACCCCCCATGGCACTTTATAACTGAGTGCAAGTACAAAAACACACAAGGTGCTCGAAGTCTCAGATATGCAAAAGTAGGCACTTTATCTTAGTGCATTTATAGAAAAAAGAATGCTACAGAAGAGAAGCATACAAGCTCAGAAGTCAGAAAGAAGAGTGAGCCAGAAGATCATAAGAAGAGATCCTAGGACCTGTAGAACCCAAGTAATCCACCAGAGTGCGAAAGATGCCAAACTTAGAGGAGAGAGAACCTAGAGAAAAATCTAGAAAAAAATACCCCTGCAACCGAATAGCTCACTGAACCAGCTTTCCGACGATATCTGGTTTGCCAAAAACGGAGTCCGGATGAGCAAGATAGGGCTCCCAGAAGGCAAAAAATAGAAATCAGACTTTGACAGCAAAAAACACTGTCAAAATGGCAGAACCCAAAACCCCAACCTCCATCATTGGAAAGTGCTCGGAAAGAGCTTTCCGACGGTATATGGAAGTCGGAAAAATACCCCCGTATGCTCAAGATAGAGCGAAAAACAGTCTGGGAGGGTCAAAAAAGCCTCAAAAATAAAAATTAAGCCCCTAGGGCTAAAAATCCCAAGCCCTTGGGCACCATATGACCGCCGCCGGGCATAGAAGAGCCCGCGGGGCCCCTGGTTGCCATGTGACCGGCCGCTAGGCAAACATAAGCTCGCGGGGCTAAACACCCGCCGGGTGGCCCAAGCGGTGGCGCGGCCAACGAGCGGAGCAGAGGGGTAGCAGGACCGGGGAGCGGTGGGCACCGGAGGTGGGGGCTGACGGGGCCAGCGGGGCGGCGGGGGTTGCGGAGTGCGCAAGGTGGCAGGCCGGGCACCGACCGGCGGCGGTGGAGCACCGGTGGCCGGTTTAAAAATACATTGCCTACGTTTTTAAACGCTTAAAAAAATATTAAAAAATATGTTTTTTTTTAAATTTTTTTTCTTGAAAACTATGCCAGTACGACCCTAGAGGGCCAAAAAAATTCTCCCAAACGCTCTGGTGTCCAAATCAGATGTATTTTATATGGATTTTAGGGTTTTTGGGCCTTTCGGACGCAACCGTGAGGTCGATTTTGGTCCAAAGTGCTCCAAAAAATAGAGACCCCCCAAATCCAATAACAAATACCAAAGAAAAACTGAAAGCTTCAAACCCTCGTACCGCGAAGAGCTTGCTTCAACAAAACTCGAACAGCCAGCTGTAGGATGGCTCTGATACCATGTTAGAATAGGAAAAACCCTATTCTCCCAAGAACACCTACATGCATAACCTGTCACAAGGAAGAAGCAAAGACAGAAGACAGAAGAATCTAAGGCGGCCAAAAAGCCAGAGACATGATATCCATGTTGAAAGAATGAATTTCTATTATCAACCAAAATGAATACAATATAATCTCCCTTAATGAAATGCAAAGAGATGAATCCTTATAAAAGGATACCGAAACCCTAAAGGGAAAACCCTAAATGAGATGCATAAGTTTAACTTAAGCGTAGAGTATAATAGACTAATAATTAAATAAATAAATTATTAGCTATAATATGACTACTCTAACAAAGGAATCCCAAGACTGAGGAGGAATATGAGGAAGTTGCTGAAGATCTTGAGACTGTAGATGCTGAGATCCCTGCAGATGAAGAAAGATTATTGAGAGATATGACACAAGTAAGTAAAAGTAATAGGACAAAGGTTTCTAATTTCTTTGGTTCATTGCATCCTGAGAATTTGGTAGATTTGATTGGTGAATTGGAAGATTACTTTGAGCTTGAAGATATTAGAGATCCACAGAGGGTTATGTTAGCACAGACTAGGTTGAAGAGTCATGCTTCCTTATGGTGGAAATAATTGCAGAAAGATAGAGAGGAACATGGTGAAATGAAAATCACTAGATGGAGGGTAATGATTTCTAGATTGAAACTGAATTCATTCCTGAAGATTATGGATTGGAATTGTTCAAGAAATTGAAGAAGTTGAAGCTGAAGGACATGAGTATGAAGGAATATACTGAAGATTTTTATAAGATGACAATCAGATCAGGGCATTGAGAGGTATCTAATAATAAGGTGGCTAGGTATGTTAATGGATTGAAATTTAATATCTAGGATGCGCTGAGTATGTTGATGATTTCTACTATAGAGGATGCTTATTAGTATGCGTTGAAGGTGGAAGATAAGTTAAGGAGAAGAGCAACTAACCCTAGAGGGAAGGAAATGCAAGCAGATAGTAGTGGAAAAGAGAACAAGACAATTGAGGTAGAATATGATTAGAAGACACCTAGTAGAGGGAATGATAGCAAGGAATTGAAAGGTACTTGTTTCAAATGTGGTGGCATAGGGCATAGAGATTTTTAATATTCTAAAGGATCTATTAAAAGTTTCGGTAAAAAGAGTCTTGTGTCACATGAAGAGCAGGTTGCGGATGCACTTATCAAAAGTATGGTAGAACTTGAGATGGGAGAATCTTTTATGCTTAGGAGAATCATGTTGCATGAGAAGGAATCTGAACCTATACAGAGGAGAAATTTGTTTAGGACTATTTTCAAATTAGGAGGTAAATGTTGTAAGGTTATTATGGAATGTGGTAGTAGTGATAATTTGGTATCAGAAGAGATGGTGCAGAAGCTTAAAGATTGAAGAGATTTAAATATCATTGTCTATATAGGATAAATTGATTTCAAGAAGATCACATGGTGGAGGTGAAAGATAAATGTTTGATGAATTTCAACATTGGACCTTACAGAGATGCGGTATTGAGTGATTTGGTTTCTATGAGTGCTTGTCATGTTCTATTGGGTAGACCTTGTCATATGATAGGGGAGCTATTCATGATTGTAGAAGAAATTTGGTCACAATAGCGAAGGATGGACAAAATTTTACCTTGGTTCCCTTGAAGGAGGCAGAGGGGAGAAGTGGAAGGAATTTGAGCATGGTGAAGGATTACCGTTCTAAGAATTAGAATCCAGAGATTATACTGAAGGACTTGAATAGTGACAGAGGTAAAGTTAAGCAGCATAAGACTTTAATGAGATCTTGCAACAAAGGTAAATTAGTTGTACATAAGAAAGGATGTGGTGTTAAATGTTCTCTACTACTGACTATTGATAAGATAAGTACAAAGTAGAGTTAAAGGATGCATCTGGAAGGAGATGGAGCAAAAGCGTAGAGAAAGGAAGTTACAGATAAAGAGGATATTTGGATTAAGAATGAGCATGGGATTTATGTCCCGAATCCTATAAAATGTTCATAAGTTTCTCTTATGGAATATTTTCTTCTCACTAGCGGTGTCTGATGCAGGAGCATCCTTGGGTCGTTGGCAATTTTGCATCACCCAAAAATATTTTTCTTTCAATTTGTTCTTAGTTTTGTTTCAATAAGTAGTTCTGTGTTTCTAGTAGTGTTCCTTTGTTTTGGATTACTTGTTGCTGCAAACCTCAGGGTTGGTTCTGGACATCATGTTTTACTTATGTCTGGGTTCACACCTCATTTGGATACTTCGATGTGGATATATTAAAGATTCATGGTCAGTTCTGTGAGTTCTTCATGTTCTATTGGTCAGTTGGAGTTTTCCAATCTTGCGAAGCATTTCCCGATTAGTGAAGCTTATTGGCTCATATCCTGATGTTCTGGGATATTTGGCCAATGTCTCTTGTGGATCGCACGTATTTTCCACATTTTGGCATTGAGATCCTTATGATTTGGGTCCTGACCTTTCTTATTGTATTACATTTTTCTTGTCCTAGGAAAGTGTGATAATTTTGCGTCAACATTTTCTCACGAAGGCTATATATATTGAGGCATTTGATCTTTGTTAGGTAGTGATGGAGGATAATAACATTAGAAGGTTAGCGTTAGGGTTTAGATCAAGATATCTATTGTAATCAGGCATGTATTCTGAAAGTTTTTAATTTGCATGTTGTAGGACAATGTGATGTAAATATATGATTTTATGATAATGCAAAGATCTATTATAGCATGTTGATGGTCTATTCTTGTTTTTAAGTTGGTTGTTTATGCTATGTTGACTCTTGTTGCACAGTTGGATCATCTCTATTGGGAAAAATCTGACCATGACTGCATCACTGATGGACTCCCTCTGTATCCACAAAATAACAAGAGATGTATCAGTACCAACATGATATATACAAAAACAAACACACATACATATAAAAAAAATCAAAGCATCTATATCTACTACATCAAAATCACTCATCTATACCTGGATATCCATCCTGCCAATATGGATTGGTTGGGGGTAGACGACTGCCTGAAGCCCCTAGAGTCCCCACGAACTGTGCAAGTTGTAAGTTAGTGGTCTCACATGTACTGGTCTCGGTGATAGTGGAGCCAAGGAAATGGGAACAAGAGACCCCACTGAAGGTGGTGGGACTGGAATAGCTACAGCAGGTGGCGACGACTCAACTCTCCGCCTTTGCCTCGGTCTCTCCTGCTTCTCCTACTCCACAACATCCCTTTTAGGACTCCCCATAGGCGAGCCCTATACACCTATTTGAGGTGGTTGTCCATCTCCCACATCATCTGCAAGGGGCCCTGGATCTCCAACCGCTGCATCCAATGGGAAAATAGACTTGGGCGCCGCCTGGACCCCCCGCTGTGCAAAAGTATTGGTCACCCCGACATCATCAATGTTTAATTCTGGGGGGCATCAATGTCTCCTCCAGGCAAGCTATCTGGTACACTTGCAATGGTAGGCCTTAGAATGTCCAGAGGCTGAGCAACATTCTGTACCGATCTCAGGTACGTAGGCACTCAACCATTGGAATGGTTGACGCCTGTCCAAACTGCCTCATGCAGGGCCTCCAATAATATGGCATCACAATATAACTATGAATCCCAATGAGGAAGTGATCTTTCTGCATACAATCCAACTTGGTGGCCCGTCATACAACCATGCCCTGGTATGGGCGCCAGACGATGTCCCCATACCTAAGCGGTCTATGATGAGCCACCAGTGTCTCAAATCACCAAATCTCTAGTCTCCATGCCGTAAAGGATAGGCGTGAGCACGGAGAAGTAAAGTGGCAATAGTTACATAGGAAATCCCACAGGTATGGTGCACATAAAGTACTAAAAAATCTAGACCTGTAGAAGGGTACAATAAGTAATGATATGCTACTCGTAGTGCACATAGTGGCCGAAGTCATAATAAATATGGACGAGCATGTTGCAACCCCAAGCATATACCTCTCTACTTACCTCCATCGTCCAAATGCATGGTACAAGGCCTCCCAAAAGATGAGAGCCTCGTCCACCATTCGCCACTCGTAATGCCACCATGGTGACGAGTATGTGGTGTATCAAAGGGATCACTACACAACCCTAATCTAGCTATCGCAGATAGATATGGCCGGTGTCTCCCAATTTCCACCCTATTGCCCACTACTGGCCTTCACACAATTGATGCATGCTCATGGGCTCATCTAGCGAGTCTCTCCTTCCACGAATGGGTAGATGCAAGATCTAGTGAATGCCATGTAGTGTAACTGTCATCTCCCCGGTAGGGAGATAGAAGGACATGGTGTCTAACTCCAACCACTATCAACAGAGTGAACATAGGGCCATGGAATTGCATCTCGGGTAGCAAATATACCCACATAGGCCCACCCAGCGAAGAGTAACCTCCTCCACTCGGTTCAACTCTGCTTGTCGATCTCAGACCATGGTCAAAACATGAATCGTAGTATGCTCTCTAACCTCTAGAAGCACCTTTAGATGCAAACAAAGTAATGCGTTAGTAACATGGTCGATTGCTTAAGAAAGTTTTACACTAGACACACGCATGAACTAAGGACTCTAGTGTCAGGATCCCCTAGACGCCAACGCAGATCCTAGACTCCAGTGCGTCTGAACCCTTGGTGCCGAGCTCGTCAAAATGCCAACGCGGATCTGGGACGCCAGTGCAAAAATTGCCCTGGACACCTGCGCGGGTGCAAGATGCATGCGTTATTAAAATTGGAAAATTACTAAAAATATGAAAAATAATAGTCCGGGAGGACAATAGAGGTCCTACCTCATCCAAAGGCTGACCCTTCTCAAATTTTGATTGAAAATACTCAATCCTAGTCGCCCGGAAGTCTCATCTATGAGACATTTTTTCTCAAATACTTAGAATATCAGCAAAAACCCTTAGGGCCCATTTGGCGCTAGGAATTAACCTGGAATAAGCATTAGTTAATGCTAGAATAAATTTATTCTCTGTTTGTGGGCATTTTCCTTATTCTCGAATTAGAAAACTTATCCCCATTTTGGGGCTTATTCCAGCATAAGTTAATTCTAAAAAAAAGCTGGAATTCATTTCTTATTCGAGAATAAGCTATTTATGGATTCAAATTTATTTTATTTTATTAATTTTTATTTTTTTTATAATTTTTTTAAAAAATCTTTTTTTAAAATGTGGGTATGTATATATATACACGTGTGTATATATACACATGTGTGTAATGTGTATACACACAAATGTGTATATACACATGTGTGTGTATGCACACACATGTGTGTATATACACGTACACACAAATGTGTATATACATGTGTGTGTATACACACACACATGTGTGTATATACATGTGTGTAATGTGTATATACACACACATGTGTGTATATACACATACACACAAATGTGTATATACATGTGTGTGTATATACACATGTGTAATGTGTATATACACACATGTGTATACACACACACAAGTGTATATACACACATGTGTGTATATACACATTACACACATGTATATACACACCTAT